>CP092876.1:72875516-73313860 GCA_030710605.1 Cordylochernes scorpioides
TGCAGGAAGATGAATGTGACAGGGGCAAAGTAGAAGCTAAACTCTGACATCGAACTCTCTCTTTCTTAGAGAAAAGAGAGGGGGATAAGAAACAAAAAATCAATAAGAACATCCCTTCGTTACATGGGGAATTGCTCTCCGTCGTTGGGGGAACCTCATATACACTAAGAAGAATGGTTTTAATTCTTATTGTTATTTTTATGTTTCCTCCTCCTTCAATGCCTTCCCCTACTGGGTGATCCACATGGTCTCTCCATACTTCCTCCGCCATCCTCTTCATCTTCTCGTAGGTGTGTCGTCCAGCCAATTGTTTTAGATCATCTGTGTATCCCTGTTGTCTCCTTCCCCTTGATCTCTTCCCCTGGAGCAGCTCTCTCCAACCTTTCCTATCTTGTATTTTATTGATGAGTTGTCAACAAAAATGGTTTAAAGAAGATGGAACTATCTAAAACTATTGTTTTTTTTTAAATGAAGAACAAATATCTGCAATATTATTGAACTAAATAATAATAATAATTCGAAAAAGAGTTTTCTTATATCTCTCTCTCTCAGTTATATATTTACATTTATTTATTCATATATATTTATCATTACATAATCTTATTTACTCATATTTGTGTATTTAACCTTATATAACCATATATGAGCAATGTGATAAAGAAGTTTCAATCTCAATCTCTCTCAGTGATAAACCCTCCCAGTGATTTCGCCAATTTAATCCACCAAATCACTACAACTATTGCATGTCCATATTCTCTGTTTATATAGTCTTCGCTTAAAGGTTTAATCTTGGTGATGGGGCCTGTACTGATGAAGGCCATTTGCTCGAGACCACGGTATCAAGGTGGGTGTTCTGATTTTTACAAAGCTGGTGTTGTGTCACCGACCCGATTCTACTAGATTACAAAACCTGTCAATAGATATATCATAGATGTGCCCTTTTTTTAAAATAAAGAGAAAAAGGGATGTATTTTTAAAAAGTGAAAAAGTTCTTTGAATGAGAAGGAATTAGGCTCAAGAAAGAGAAGTAACAAGTTCGCTGGACATAACCTGTTGCGATTTTAAACGAAATAAACCACTTCAGAATAAATTTATTTCAGAAGGGAGATGGTGAGTTGGAAATTATAATTGAGCTCCTAAGTAAGGTAACGAATCCCTTTACCTTAATGTTTCTTAATTTGTTGCAGTGAATGAAGATATTTTTGAAAATCATTTGTTGGTTGGAAGTTTGTTTGGATAATATATGGCTACATAGAGTGACATCGAGTCACTGAAGCGTTGGAAACTGAATAAAATTTGGTTAATGTAGCTTTATATTTTCCGATGGAAGGTATGTTCAATTGTCTCAGGGGAAAAACGGTTGTATAGGGTTATGTTAAGGGTAACAAATCTAAGAGGTATTGAGTAGGTAATCCTGTTATTACAGAAGACGTCGGACCTATGAAAGAGGCATTTGAGAACAGTGAGAAAAGAGAAAGGTCGAAAGTGGTATAAGATGTTGGCTTTCGATATTTCAAAAATGCTTTGTTCCAATTTGAAGAATATTTGGGAAAGAGAAACAATTTTGTGAAGGAGCTGGAACAGGATAAAATATGAACGAGGATGGTGTGTAGCCAGGGAGACAGGGGCTCCACGGTGGTGTGTAACCAGGGAGACAGGGGCTCCACGGTGGTGTGTAGCCAGGGAGACAGGGGCTCCACGGTGGTGTGTAGCCAGGGAGACATGAGCTCCACGGTGGTGTGTAGCCAGGGAGATAGGGGCTCCACGGTGGTGTGTAGCCAGGGAGACAGGGGCTCCACGGTGGTGTGTAGCCAGGGAGATAGGGGCTCCACGGTGGTGTGTAGCCAGGGAGACAGGGGCTCCACGGTGGTGTGTAGCCAGGGAGACATGAGCTCCACGGTGGTGTGTAGCCAGGGAGATAGGGGCTCCACGGTGGTGTGTAGCCAGGGAGACAGGAGCTCCACGGTGGTGTGTGACAAGGACGGTGTGTAGCCAGGGAGAAAGAGGTTCCAAGATGGTGTGTGACAAGAATGGTGTGTAGCCAGGGAGACAGGGGCTCCACGGTGGTATGCAAGCTCCACTGCCCAGGCTGTACAGGCGCAGGGCCTCGCTCCATCACCTACCAGACCGTCAACCTGCCATTGGGACATCGCAGCCGGACTCCGCTGGTCCTGACCTCCATTCGTGTCGTTCCCCCGCGGGACTCCTCGCCCTTCGACGTCGTCTTCTCTATCGAGTCCGGCAACCAGGACGGTCACTTCGACGTCCTCCGGAGCGGGGACATCGGTAAGTTCTTCTAACTCTCTTATAAACCTCTTCCATATATCTTTCTATCATTAGAAACCGCATGGTAAGTTATTTGGTCATCTTGATCATCAGACCAGACCATTAGGCCTATTTAAAGCCAGACAGATTGTGTAGAATGCGATTGTCAAGTTGTAAGTGAAAGTTGTTCAGATATCAGTGGAACTTTCGATCTCGGTTACTTTAATCGAAATTGAGGTTAAACTCGTGCATGAACAAGGCTACGAAATTCCGAATTTCGATAAAAAATAAGGAAATATTTCCATTCCGGATAGACTACAAGTCCCATCTGTGTGATGGCCATTTTGCCGATAATACTTTCTTTGCCGTGAAGGTATTTGAAAAAATATATAAGTTGCATAAGGGTAAACGATTTTTTGGGATGCCTCAAAGAGCCGTGTTTAATCCATTCAGGCTCAAGACAGACATTATCGACGCTCAAAGAATTTATAAAGAGAGAATATGGCTAACTATTATTTCCTATAAACTAATATTTCAAATACATTTGTTGAAGCTTTCATGAACACGATAAACGATTTATGCTATATTTATGTATTTTGACAATTAAAACAAATTTATTGACAACTCAGTCAATATTTACAAAATGAGGAAGAGATCACAAAAATAATTAGAGAAAATAAAAAGATAGCGAAAAGTGTGTTTGAACCAGGGACAACAGGTTCTAAAGTCTAAAACTTTCGCAGCTAGGCTATTTTGCCCTATTATAATAATTTATAGAAGAATTAATATTTACAAATTTAATTTTTCAGCCGGGGAGTCTTCCTTGCTTCATTTATGTTGTAAACGATAATTAAACCACAATATTTTTTTATTTGCTTAACATTCAAAAATCATTTTATAGTTAATCTTTTCATAAGAGCGAGCAGCTCAACTAGATATAGAGACGGATTGGATTGATCGACAAACTGGGCTGTGACATCCCATATTCCGTCACCAACGATATAGTCCAGGTGTCACGCAAGTGGGGCATAAAAACATGTTTTTACAAACCCTCAAAGTTTGACTATGCAACTTATAATTGTTTTGTGCTTGTTATTAAAGTTTAAAACACATTTAAACTTTATATATTTTATTCAATGAAGATCAAAATTACATAACCATCACATTTAATTATATATCATCACAAACAATTATATCATAACTACATGACATTAAGCCAACTACGAGGTGTGTTCAAAAAGTATCGCGACTTTTGTGTTTTTTTCAAAAATTATTTATTTATTCATGAATACCTATTTTGTCCCCTTCAAAGTAATCCCCATGAGATATTATACACTTGTGCCAACGGTTTTTCCAATCTCCAAAGCACTTCAAAAAATCATTTTTAAAAATCTTTTTCAGCTCCTCCTTCGATGCCGTCTTTATCTCGTCAAGCGTAGCGTAACGTCGTCCTTTCATGGGCCTCTTCAGTTTAGGGAACAAGAAAAAGTCACAGGGGGCCAGATCTGGGGAATACGGTGGCTGCGGCATCATTAGTGTGTTGTTTTTGGCCAAAAAGTCGCGCACAAGCAACGATGTGCGAGCAGGGGCGTTATCATGGTGCAAAAGCCAATTTTTGTTCTTCCACGAATCCGGGCGTTTCTGGCGGATTGCTTCGCGCAAATTGCGCATAACTTGCAGGTAATATTCCTTATTGACCGTTCTACCCTGTGGAAAGAACTCATGATGCACCACGCCCCTGCAATCGAAGAAAACTGTCAGCAAAACTTTCACATTCGACCGAACTTGGCGCGCTTTTTTCGGTCTTGGTTCGTGTGGCAGCTTCCATTGAGATAATTGAGCTTTGGTTTCCACGTCATAACCATAAACCCACGCTTCGTCACCAGTTATGACCCTCTGGAGCAAATTTGGGTCGTCGCGGACAGGGTCCAACATCTCATTAGCAATGTTCATGCGATGCTGTTTTTGGTCGCAATTGAGCAATTTTGGTACGAATTTCGCGGCGACCCGTCTCATGCCCAAATCATTGATAAAAATTGAATGGCACGAGCCAATCGATATGTTTAGGTCCTCAGCAACTTGTCTAACGGTGATTCGACGATTGGCCAATATCATTTTCTCCACTTCATTAATTTTTTCGTCTGCTGTTGAAGTGCTCGGGCGTCCGGCACGCTCTTCGTCGTTCACATCTTCTCGGCCTTCTGAGAACATTTTGTACCACCGATAAACGTTGCTTCGGTCCAAGGTAGCTTCTCCGTATGCCACAGTCAACATTCGGAATGCATCCGCGCACTTAATTTCGTTTTTCACACAAAATTTGATACAGGTTCTTTGATCCATTTTTTTTAATAGGTAAAAATCGAAGACGATCCAAAACACCTGCAAGCAAAGCAGCTGTCAACAATTAAGTAAACATTCAAAATGGCCGAGCTTGTCGGCATAAGTGAGAGACATGAGTACCAACATAAAGCCACAAAAAGATCGAAATTCGAATATACGTAACCCGCGAAAATTCAAAATTCGCGATACCTTTTGAACACACCTCGTATATTCAGTTTTGTTTTCGCCACCGGTCCAATATTTTTATTTTCAAAGACTAAATTATGAGATTAATTTATAAAAATGAAAAATATGCAAAACAAATAAACAACTATATACATCAATAATTTCCATCACAAGATCAATATTGTTGGGTAACACGCTGCCGTAGTCTTATTTACATTTCACTTTTTAACTTACTTGTGTTGTCAACATCTATTGTCATAAGTTTAACTGAAACATTTTTATATCTTATTTATTTTGTATTAACTTCTCATATATAGTTATTTAATTAAAAAAGACATATATTGGATCAAATTATCATTTATTTTACCAATATTTCAGTTGGATGAACGCCAACCTTTATCAAGGTGTTATAACATATTAATGTTTAAAAAAATAGTACAAATGTGATATTGTACTGGGATAAGGTGCATAAATTAAGAAAAAGGCATCTCCTTATCGTGCAACTGAAAGTTGCTGAGGGCTTGCGCCATCTATCGGAATAAATATAAACTATTCTCGTTGATTTTTAATTATTCCAGAATTGGTCAAATACCCATTCAAGATTAATGATGAGGGCCGATAGCCCGAAATGCGTCCGAGGCTAGTTTTTCTTGATTAATCAAGAATGGGTATTTGGCCAATTCTGGAACAATTAGAAAGCAACGAGAATAGTTGATATTTATTCCGATAGATGGCGCAAGCCATTAGCAACTTTCAGTTCCACGATAAGGAGATGCCCTTTTTTCTTAATTTATGCACCTTATCCCAGTACAATATCACATTTGTGCTATTTTTTCATATTAATGTATGTCAACAACAAACTCAGCGCCACATAACGTCAATAGAATTTAAAAAAGTTTAGAAAATAATTTTGAAACTTAATTCTATTGACGTTATGTGGCGATGAGTTTGTTGTTGACATAATATGTTATAATATTATAATACTTTGATAAAGGTTGGCGTTCAGCCAACTGAAATATTGGTAAAATAAATGATATTTTGATCCAATATATGTCTTTTTAATTAAAGATTTATTTATGGATTGCCCTATTTTCAAAACGATATATAGGAATTTTGCATCATTTTGTTCTGTGTCATTATTTTTGCATACTTTCGCGTTTGTCGATTATTTAAGAGACAACAGTCGTTCGTTGTAGAAAGTTCTTTCAAACAACCAGCTTTGAATAAAATTTCTCGGTTGTTTTCTCCAAGTCCCTCGGGTTACTAGCGCAACAATTCGAAGCCCAGTTTTACAGATATAAACTGTGATAAGTTCATCATCCGATCGATTTTTTCCGATAAAAAATCATATTTAAAGTTCAATTCATTTTGTAAATACATTCTAAACTTTCTACAAAATCTGGATCTCTAATGTTTTCATGCGTTGAATAATGTAAATAACTCATGTAAATAAACTTTTCTCCTTGTTTGGCGCAAATATCCCTTGCGGGATATAGCGCTTTGGAAATAATTGTAATTGTAATCTTTATAGTTTTTAGAGAGCATATATACAAGTATATCAGCATCACTTGCACCAGAGCATCATTAAGGTTTTATTTTATTATAAAAGAAACCTTGCCGTACTTGATTTACATTTTAAAGAAAATCTTGTTAAACTGCAATATTTAGACATATCGATAATAAAATATTTGCGTACATATTGGTCTGATATAAACTGCCCTGGTCGTTTAATATAAATCACAAAACGAAGAGTTTATTTCTTTGTCTTGTAATTTCTCTAACATCGGCACTCTTTGTTCGGGATTAAGACAATAACTCTGAAAGATATTTGATACACAGTAACCTTTATTGAAGACAAACGAGATAAAGAAATGTGAACAAAATTGCCTCTTTCTCAAAAAAAAAAAAAAAAAAAAGAGACAACCGTCTACAACAAAGACTTAAGTGTATCCATGAATTGGATATTGACAGAAGTGTCGAAGACATTCTAACAGAACCGAGAAACTTTGTTTCAAGAACTAATATAACAACGTTTCTTGGTTCTGTTAGAATGCCCTTCGATACATTTGTCAATATCCGATCCATGGACAAAACTTAAGGAAGTGGAGCGTCTTTGTTGTCGCCGGTCGTCTGTTATTTTGAAGGAGACAGAAGCAATTTTGTTCACACTTAGTTATCTCGTGTTTCTTCAATAAAGGTCACTGTGTATCAAACGCCTTTCAGAGTTAGTGTCTAAACCCCGATATATGCTAAAAGGTACAACTTTCTTAAGTTTTGTCTATGATTGCATCTTTCAGAGTTATTGTCTGAATCCCGATATACATGCTAAAAGGTACAACTTTCTTAAGTGTTGTCTGTGATTGCATCTTTCAGAGTTATTGTCTGAATACCGATACACATGCTAAAAAATACAACGTCCTTAAGGTTTTCTTATGAGCGTATCTTTCAGAGTTATTGTCTGATTCCCAATATACATGCTAAAAGGCACAACTTTCTTAAGTGTTGTCTATGATTGCATCTTTCAGAGTTATTGTCTGAATGCCGATACACATGCTAAAAGGTACAACTTCCTCAAGTTTTGTCTATGAGTGTATATTTCAGAGTTATTGTCTCAATTCCGATATACATGCCAAAAAGTACAACTTCCTTAATTGTTGTCTATCAGTGTATCTTTCAGAGTTATTGTCCGAATCCCGATATAAATGCTAAAGGAACAACTATCTCAAGTGTTGTCCATGAGTGTACCATATTGCCGTGCAGGAACCCTACGGCTGGTGAAGCCGCTCACGGCCGCCCGTACATTCTCCATCAAGGTGAAGATTGTGGTTCAGCAGTACCACGCCCTGTCCGTGGAACGTCCAATCGAGTCCCTACATCTGGCCATCCTTTCTGTCAACGTCTACGGCACCAAGACCTCCATCTTGTGATCTGCCGGAATCTCAGTTGGAACACACCAGTAAATACATTTTATTGCCCATTTCTTCTCTCGCTTACTTTTTCCATGTTTTAAACATCATCTATATCCAAGAAATGAACCTTTTGTGCGATTCTTTCTTTTTCTAAAACAAATTTCCCACCGTGAAAATGGTGAAATTTTACTTGTATTAGGTGGATAAATTAAGAGAAAGGTATCTCTTGATCGTGCAACTAAAGATTGTTGATGGCTTGCGACATCTGTCCGAATATATATCAACTAATCGTCGATTTTTAATTATTCCAGAATTTGCCAATTACAGCTTGGACCACGCTGATGAGGACCAACAGCCCGAAACGCGTACGTGGTTAGCTTTTCTTGATTAATCAAGACTGGGTATTTGTGGCCAATATGGAATAATTAAAAATCAACGATTTGTTAAAATTTATTCCGACAGATGTAGCAAGCCATCAGCAACTTTTAGCCGCACGATCAAGGCATGCCTTTTTCATAAATTTCTCACTGTCTTTACTGCGACAAGAAATATTGATCGGTCCTGGTTCATCGGTGGTGAACCTTCCTAGTGGTGTCGCCAGTTTAATATATATACTAGCCGAATGACCCAGGCAACGCCCGTGTTTTACCCGATTGAATGCTTTGATTCAAATACTATTTGTTACAATTATAAATTGCGCCTTAAATAAATGCATATATTAGTTAATAACTATAGCCTATGTGCTTTATCTGTCTATGTACTGTTGGCTTCCGTAGGCGTCTCTTACTGGGAAAAAGAAAGAGAGGATTCCATTTAGTTATTAGCTAATATATGCATTTATTTACGGAGCGACCCGCTCCAACACAATAGTTACAAAAACCAAAAATCGAGTGGGGGGGGGGGCAAAGGTGGCGTGATCGTAGCCGACCAATAGGAGAGCGCCATTCAAAAAAAAAAAAAAAGCAAACGGTGAGAGAGATGATGACGCTCGTAACTGTATATAGAATGACTTTTTAGAGCTCTACTAATATACTGGGCGATTATGCCTATATATCCGACATTGTAGAGGAAATCTTGTTGGCTATGGTATTTAAGCAGACTCTCTATATAAACATAAGCTTAATGGACAGTAGAAATATCTATAGTTATTTGCATAGAGCATTTGCTCTTCCGCAAAACAATTCGTACAACACCAGTTCGTCATAAATTAAACATGAGGCAACAACACGTCATTTACACTCATGGATAAAACATAAGAAGTGGAAAGTCTCTGATATCGCCGGTCATCTTTTTTTTTTTTTGGAGACAAAGCAATTTTGTTCACACTTGGTTATCTGATGTGTCTTCAATAAAGGTCACTGTGTATCAAATATATCTTTCAGAGTTATTGTCTGAATCCCGATATACATGTTCTAAAAGGTACAACTTCCTTAAGTTTTGTCCATGAGTGTATTTCACATACCACACTGTCACTACACCACTTTGAGCGTGAGGACACACCACTTTGTGGAAAGGAGCCACGGAAGAGAATACTTTAAGATCATCACCCAGGAGGTAGAGAATTGTATAAAAAAAACTTTACACAACGTTGAGAGATAATTTCTTCATTATCTATTTTTATACACATTTGTTTTTATAATGGGAATTTGATCTCTGGAAATCTGCATAAGATATGAAAATAGGAGACCAGAGTTAATGAGCTTATCTATCTTGTGTAACAACATCCAACATGGCGGATTATGGAATAGGACAGATTGTTCGACTCTATTTATAAACTATCTTGTCACGTGGGAGCCTCCTGATACATCCATCTACGCCTTACTTTATATCAGGCTTGCTCTACCAACAGAATGTCTGTCTTGTGTAGCAACATCCAATATGACAGTTTCTGGAATAGGACAAATTGTTCGACTATATTTGTCAACTATCCTGTCACATGGGAACCTCCTGAGACATCCATCTACGCCTTGCTTCATCACAGGCTTACTCTACCAACAGTCTGTCTGTCTTGTGTAACAACATCCAATAGGACGGATTCTGGAATAGGACAAATTGTTCGACTATATTTGTAAACTATCCTGTCACGTGGGAACCTCCTGAGACATCCATCTACGCCTTGCTTCATCACAGGCTTACTCTACCAACAGTCTGTCTGTCTTGTGTAACAACATCCAATAGGACGGATTCTGGAATAGGACAAATTGTTCGACTATATTTGTAAACTATCCTGTCACGTGGGAACCTCCTGAGACATCTAACTACGCCTTACTTTATCAGACCAACAGCATGAGACTATAGTCCAATACTGGCACTACAACAACCAGATCTTTAATACCAGCCAAATATTTTCTTAAGATTGAGTGTGGGACAGAGAAGATTAGATGAACATATTTCATGCCAAACATTTGTAGAATTATGATGCATTAGCGCGCCATCTGTTATCAAAATAGGAAACTATTATAGACGCGTATGATTCGTTTTAAAAATAAACAATTTCTACTGCGCTTACTGTAATGAAAAAAATCATTTTTATTCTTTTTATTTTAAAAGAGAAAACGAAAATATAACGTGGTGAGTTTCTTTTGACGTGACAACGTCTTAAATTAGGTTGCGGCTGGGAGTCACTTATGAAAAAGTGTAACGCCCGGTAACGTTACGATGAGTCATCGAACGAGTGTGCTGCGCGCGCAGCGCTAGAGAATTAGGCGCATTGAATCGGCGCATGCTTGTCTCTGTCTTTGTCTTTCTCGAACGTTCTTGGCGTTGGAAAAACAAGAAAGCGTCATAATACAAGTTCACACGTGTGGTTAAAGTATCGTCAGCTGTGTCTGTAGTGAAAATGTGGAGTGCTTAGATTCGTCATTTACAACAACTACAACAATAAAGGTAAATAATTGTACACTGATATTTCATTATCGTAAACTATGATTGATTGATTAATTGTTAGATTGACACAAAAGTTGAGAAACTGAGTTTATAGGTTATGTCATACTATTGATAAATGTTGATAGTGTTAAGTAAATTATTAGTTTAAAATTAATTAATTAATTAATTATTATTTTACAAATTTTAAATAGTTTCAAATTTATTTATCAAAAATTTGAACCTTCGATCTGAATAAATGTTTTGATTTTCGAATTGATTCTTTAAAATTACAAATATTAAGAAAAAGTGGCAGATATAAGAAAACTTTATTTAAACTGTGTTGAGCAAGAATTTTAACATCTAATTTAAGTAAATGTTTTAATTTTCAACTTCATCATTTACAATTACAAATTTTATTTAATTTCAAATTTATTTAGCAAAAATTTGAACCTTCGATCTGAATAAGTGTTTTGATTTTCAAATACCAACGCGGCTGGTGGAGTGGCGATCTATCGTAAATTATCATCGACATCTACGGCGGAAGTGTTCCAAGTTGCGATTACAGACGTAACTCGTGTCATTAAAACCAAGGGTGACATGTGCATGACTGAAGTTACTTGCTTCGCCGCTAATACTAGCTTCAAGTTTATACTCGGTGCTGTATATATTCATCCAGGAGCTAGTATGCAGGATATTGGAATGTTACTATGGCAAGGACTCGGTCCGTACATTCACAACAGCCAGTACGTGCCACCGTTCGTGCAAGTTGATTCTAGTATACCGATTCTTCTGTGTGGTGATTTTAGCAAAAACGTAAAGCCTGACAACTCGTTTCTTAAATTCATGAAAAATACGTATAATCTTGATTGCGTACCAAACGTTTCTAAGTCAACTACGTTAAAAGGAACAACTATCGACTTGACTTTCGCAAGACACATTACAGCAGAAACACTTCCTTTCATTTCATATTTCTCCTATCATCGTCCTATCCTCAACAAAATCACTCAAATAGGAATTAGTTAAGTTTAAGTTTACATGTACAATGTTTTAGTAAACAAAATATATTTCTATAGTTAAAATTTGTGCAATTCTTATTTTCATTCAATTCCTTGTTCCTATTGTGCAATTTAATTATATTCATATCAATAAATATTCTACCGTTGTCACGTAAAATCTTCGCCCGTAAAACCGACTTTACAGGCAACCATTGTTTTTTATTGAAAGACACGGTCAATTTATACATTCAAAGAAATTTACATACTTTTCTCTTCATTTTTAAATTACAAAAATATTTACATAAATAGAGTTGACTATTTTAGTAGTCGTAAGAATGATCTTCGAAAGAATTTTGTTTTGTCTATCAAATATGATACAGCAATATTACATCATTATTAATACTTAAAATAGATAAATTAGTCTAATACTTGGTTAATTTGAATTTTACTAGAATGAAATTACTCTGTGGGATGAAACATATGCAGTTATATTAGCAGAAGACTTTATGGAACAAATTAATAAAGTTAATATGATTTTTGACTATTTTCAAATTATGGGGACGAATTCATTCCAGATCTCTAATGTTTCTTTCACAAAAAAATGCAAATTAGTTATTAGTTTAATTTAATTAGGCTTTTAATAGGCTATAATTCAAACTACAACTTCATCTACACACACCTACTTGTTAAACTCATAAAATTTTGATGGGAAGTTTCAATGGAAAAGAGTAATGGTTTCCCTTTTAATCTTTCTTATTTTTATATGATGCTCGAGTGAATGTTTCGTAGAAATAAGTTCCCATTAAAATATTATATACATTAATTATCAAAATTCGAAACCATTTTAAAGGCGTAAGATTCTTTTTGATTTAAACTATTTCTACTGCCCTTACTGCTATAGAAAAATTAATGAGAGGGCCTGGCTCTTCAGTAGTGAACCCTCCCAGCGGTTTCCCCAGTTTAATCAACCATACCGCTGTTATGTTTCATTTTCGGAACTTCCTTTTATAGTGATACTGTTGCTTGATTCTTGGAATGGGTGTTTTAGAAGAACTATGGGCATAAGCTATGAGGGCAGTAGAATTATATACAATTATTAATATATAATATGCTTCGAACAATCGCTCTTCCGCAAATATCAAATTGTGTCTTTTATCAGAACATTTATAATATGATGCACTAGCACGCCATCTGTTATAAAAATTCGAAACTATTTTAAAGGCGTAAGATTCTTTTTGATTTAAACAATTTCTACTGCCCTTACTGCTTTAGAAAAATTAATGGGAGGGCCTGGCTAATCAGTGGTGGACCCTCCCAGCGGTTTCGCAACTTTAATCTACCATACCAAAATAACAGCGGTATGGTAGATTAAACTGGCGAAACCGCTGGGAGGGTTTACTACTGATGAGCCAGGCCCTCCCATTAATTTTTCTAAAGCAGTAAGGGCAGTAGAAATTCTTTAAATCAAAATGAATTTTACGCCTTCAAAATACTTTCGAATTTTTATTGAAAATACAAGCTTTCAAGCAAAACGCTTTTCTTCAGGTAATCCAAGAAAATGTGTGGAGAGGTATATACACCCAACTAAGTAAGATTTGAATATTGAAGCGGAATTGCCACGAACAAGCACGTATCAACACACCTAGAGAGCGAGCGAGAAATCCAGTTTAAAATAAGTTTAAAATAAATAAAATATATACATAAATCGGGAAAACACTTGAGGTTAAAATTCCTTATGCGGGATCCATGCTATTACAAAAAGCTATGTACTGCGGGGGTAGTTCAATTTTTCTATTGAGGCTCGGAATTTTATTGGAAACCAAAGCCTCCAGGACCAGTCGTTGATATTTTCCGCGTATGTTACTGTAAATACATTGGGTGTCTGTGAAATCAAATGAATGCTGTATTTCTGCCATGTGCTGATAAATCTGGGAACGGCTGTCTTTGTTCATGATGTTTCTATTGTGTTCTTTAGTCCTGATTTCAATGGTTCTGCCGGTTTCACCAACATAATGTAGTTCGCAATTTGAGCATTTAATTTTGTACACGGCGTTAGAGGCGGATAATGGGTCCTGCTTTTTAGAACTTTTTGTGATGGGATGCCGGAGTTTGAGTTCGACGGAATTATCCGCCTCTAACGCAGTGTACAAAATTAAATGCTCAAATTGCGAACTACATTATGTTGGTGAAACCGGCAGAACCATTGAAATCAGGACTAAAGAACACAATAGAAACATCATGAACAAAGACAGCCGTTCCCAGATTTATCAGCACATGGCAGAAATACAGCATTCATTTGATTTCACAGACACCCAATGTATTTACAGTAACATACGCGGAAAATATCAACGACTGGTCCTGGAGGCTTTGGTTTCCAATAAAATTCCGAGCCTCAATAGAAAAATTGAACTACCCCCGCAGTACATAGCTTTTTGTAATAGCATGGATCCCGCATAAGGAATTTTAACCTCAAGTGTTTTCCCGATTTATGTATATATTTTATTTATTTTAAACTTATTTTAAACTGGATTTCTCGCTCGCTCTCTAGGTGTGTTGATACGTGCTTGTTCGTGGCAATTCCGCTTCAATATTCAAATCTTACTTAGTTGGGTGTATATACCTCTCCACACATTTTCTTGGATTACCTGAAGAAAAGCGTTTTGCTTGAAAGCTTGTATTTTCAATAAAAAGAAACTCACCACGTTATATTTTCGATTTCTCTTTTAACTTTTAAAACGTGGCTAAAGTATGTCTGATCCTAACTTTTCTTTTTATTTTGTATTTTTATGTATAGATTATGAATATGAATAGATTTGTAGAATTGTATATAGCATCCCCCCTCCTTTACAGATAGGAGAATAAAAGACGCTATGATTATCTTATTTTCCCTAAATTACACATTTCTTTAATAGAGAGAGAGAAAATGAGTAAATATCTAGATAGATAGTTGATTGAATTCCATACATCTCAACTTATTGAATCTTATATCAGAATTATGTTCTCTCCGTAGCATAGTCATGCGGTTCTCTGTCTGCATTTGGGAAAATTGAATGAACTTGCAATCTTCTGAAAACTCTCTTCGTTCTTTATTTCCTAACAGGACACACACACTCTACTGTTGGTCAGTACAGCGGTAAACACACAGGTAGGAACTGTTGCTGCTTAAACGTTCTTAATATGAAGCAATAACGCGCTTCTTATATATACGAATTTTTTTTGCTTATCCCTAGTACACGTGGTACAGGCCATGATAATCATGGTGGGTAGAAGTAGACGACTGCTTTCACTGTAAGTGTACCACATCTCTACACATGTGAAAAGCAGTTCGACTTTGCACTTACAAATGTGCCAGAGCCCCGTTTGGTTACTTGCACTCGCTGGTGGGTTTGGACTTTTGCAAGAATCGGGGGCCATTGGAGCATTTTTTTAAACATAAAAAAAGTGTCCAATGCGGGAATCGAACCCGGGTCGTAGCGGTCGAAAACCAACGGTTTAGACCATTCTTCCACCGACCCCTAATAAATACGAATTGAAAACATTAAAGAACGAATGTTTCTTTTTACACATAAAACAAACTTCTACTATCCTTAGTGTAATGAAAAAATAATTGGAAGGGCTTGGTTCATCAGTAGCGAACCCTCCCAGTGGTTTCCCCAACCGCTTCTTAGAGCTCTAATACTGCATTGAACGATTTTTCTTATATAGGTTATACTGAAGGGTGAAATACTAGAAACGGTGCTCAAACAAATTGATTTTACATTTTTCAAAAGTTGTTTTATATTTTATTTTTTAAAAGTTCGGGAACTTTTTGATCCTACCGTGTATGGACATAAGCTTTTAGGACAGTAGAATTACATATAATTGCATCGAGCAATGCTCTTCCGCAAACAATAAGGACAATGTCAGTTAGGTGTAAATTAATATAAAACAATAACGCGTCATCTATATACAGGAAATAAAAGCATTAAAGCGCCCAAATGTTTCACCATTGATGAGGCAAACCCGTCACAATATATTTTCATTGCAGTAAAGACAGTAGTAGTTTGTTTAATGTGTAAAAAGAAACATGCTTGCTTTAATGATTTCATTTCTGTAAACGTTCCAATTTAAGGAGGCTAAACATGGTGGCGGTGTGTCTTTATTTTTCCACCGGCAGAAGGTTTTCTGTAGACGCGGAAGCCTCCTCCTCGATGGTGGACAGTTCTACATTGGTAGACTCGGATAGACTGGAGGCCAGGGCAGGGATCGCCCTCCGTCGTGTCCTACATGTCATCAGCCTTCCGATGTTCTCCAGAAAGAGCCGAGCTTCAAGAACGAATCTTGTTCTGAAACACGTTTCTGGTCACACTATAGTTACGTGTCATTTTATCGTTCTGCATAGTTAATCAATCTCACTTATAAGGGAAATCCGCCTTTGCCGGTCCCAAGCCCGGATGAAAAAGGAGGAGGGGAGCATTAAAAAGCTCACTAAAAAACCTGGGTTCATCTGGCCCGGCTTATAGTACCCTGTAAGAGCTCCTAATCCAGGGATACAGGATGAGCAGCGTTTGTACACATGTTAGAAGCAGCTGCACATGACGTCTGTTCCTCATGTCAGAGGCGGCCATTTCTTTTGGAGCTAAGTCGGCTTGCGACTGAGTAGTGCTCCCAGTCTTAATGACAAAGGCAGACGCATTCTACTTCATCCAGACCCTAATATGATTGAGTGGAAATAAGGAAGAATAAGAAGAAGATTTTCAAAGTAATTGAATGTTATCCATCATATTGATGGCAATTTCCGCGCGCACAATACTCATAATAATTTCTACATTTGGGTATTGATAAAGCTCCATAAGCAGCGCATCTGATGAGTGACCACTCACCCGAGCAACTACATCTAAAATTAAAAACGACTTAAAATAAGACATAATACACCTTCAGGAGAGACTAGGAGAATAGAAAATTATCGGAATTTCATAAAAATATGTTTGGAATTTTGGAGCGTTGAAAATAAATGGATTTAGAAGTAACATGCAAGTTGGGATCTTGTATTGAATTGGATATATTATTGTTCAGTTGTGTTATTAAGCGTTTTAAATTTATAATATAGCTCATAGGTAATTTTCTCATTACTCCTTAAAAGTCAGCCGGTGTTTTGATTTCTTAGTCGAATCACCAATTTTGAACAAAGGGAAAGAACACATGTATTTAGCGTACATTCTGGCGATGGGCAAGCAAAATAGTAAAGGCGTAAAGTACGTTTTTTTCTTCGAATTCGAGAGGACAAAAGAACTCTTACCTAAAATTAAAAAAGGATATCAAGAAATGATTTCCAGAGAAGGAATGCATAATCTCAGAGATTTCCTCTCTGTCAACATGGCAGGAACAAGGGTAGATTCTGGTTGTGGCTACGTGCAAGTTTCCAGAGGGCAGCAGAGCCATTCTGGAACTGGAATCTTGACAATTCGTTGATAACTTGCGCGATTCTTTCTTAGAAGATCGGCCAGATCGACTCTTGGATCTATCATCAGGGGGGAATGAGAGATACGGAGAATAACAGCCGAGATTCCATAGCTGGCCTCTCCTTTGGAAGCTGCCATGGAAGACTTTCGGCGAGGATGTACTGGAGGGTTGTAGGGCCCAACGACTCTTGGTTCTGCACAAGGGGATTTGAGAAGTAGCTGACCCTAAATCCAGCTTGAGTATTCTAAAAGTTTATAAAAATTACATATTTCAATGCTAAGCTACCCGTGGATATAGAGGACATCATTGTTAATGCTCTTCAGGAAATTCCACAATTTCGGAAACTCTGAGGAATGATACCGGGTGATAATTCCTGAGACCTTCCTTAGCATTGATGATGATTTTGTGATTTGATGTCAAGGAATTTGGGAAATTAGGCGGAAAAGTTTAGAACTGTAGTTGTTGTTTCTTATCACCTTGTGTAAAAATTACACGAATATCATGAGTTCATTCTCCTTGAGACTTGTAGTAATTCATATGGTTGAAAAAAAACTTTATTATATAATATTAAGTTGCGGGAAGATGATATTCATGTACCTAAAGTGGCACCTCTTCCTTTCGAAATTAATTAAAATTATAAAACAACCATATTCTAACCTGATAATCGGTCCTTGCCACTTCACCATCTTGAACACCTTTTTGGCCAATTTGACTGATTTGATAACTACTCTCGTAGGATGCTATAAAATCGAAGCCGCCCCTGTACTGATGAGGGCCATAACCCTAAATCATGGAATACAGATTGGCTTTTTGTCTGAATTAGTTAATACTGATGTTATGGATCATTCGATATCACCAACTCCACGTGGGTGATAACCAAAAATGCATGGTTTTATTATTTTTTATGTATTTTTAAAGGGGGAGATGACACTCTTGATATATACTTTATCATATTTTTACTTATCTCTTTGTTCCTATCGATGTACAATTATCGATTTATTATCGATGACACGAAACATTTGAAGAATAATTAAACCTAAAAAATGTGTCAGGACGTAATAAAATCTCCTACGCCACTAAAAATTTCCCATTACAGAATAGACCAAGCAATAGATAGGTAGTGAAAACCTTTGTAAAATCCTCAAATTAATGTAATATTTTATAAATATAACCTTGAAACATTTATAGATTTTACAAAAACAAGGAAAATCCAAATTTTAACGTAGGTCGTTTATTTAATACCTCAATTTGTGGAACCATTAAGTTTTGTTAGGAGAGAAAATCATGCTCGCTTTACCACCTTAATTCTAAATAAGATCACTTGACAATATAGGACACCAAATAGGACACCATTTATACTCTTATGTCACTGCCGTATCGAGGATGGTTAAATGAGGACTCGGGATCAGTAAGGATCTTTGTTCGACCTTCGTGTATTATGGAGAACAAGTAAGTAATGTGCAGAAAGCATAGTCCAATAGCTACCGTCAACAACAGGGAGAACGACTCAATTCTCTGACAGCTGGGCTTCTTCCTTCCTGATTGGTCCGTCGGTCCCCCGGTCTACAGGTGGTGGACGGTTTTATCCACGTCGTCGTAACACTACATATATATTTGAAAAAGTAAAATTAATATCAGGCAAAAGTTTTCTTTTTATTTAAATTTGCTCGAAAGCTTGCAAATTTAAATTAAAAAGAAACTTTTTACCTGATATTAATTTTACTTTTTCAAATAATTTTTGGGTAACTATTGCTCACATAAACTACCTATATATAGATGTACATCGTAAACAAAAGAGAGATCGCATCTCCCGTCAATATAGACTTAAAAACTCGTCGCCCTATCTTGACCATCTCTGCAAACTGTTAGACTCAAAGTCAAAGCCACAACACCAGCTTTGGCAAATTCAAAACATCCATTTGGAGTTACGGTGATTCCCTGCAACAACAACAAAAAGAAACTCAATATATCGCAGTATTTAATATATAATTGTGTACCATCCTTTTGTCCTAATATGCATATGTGTTTACATATATCAAACACATATGACTAGGGTTATCTTTTAGGGAACCCATAGGATGTAACATAACACCATTAAACTGATCGGCTGCTACAAATCATCTAGCACACAGGTGAAGCTATTGCGTAATGCAAACTATTTTTAAAAATTATCCCTAGTACACAAGGTAAAGGCCATGATATTCATGGTGGGTAAAAGTTGGCGACTGCTTTTACTGTAAGTGCATCACATGTGAAAAGCAGTTTGACTTTTGCGCTTACAATAGAGCCAGAGCCCCGTTTGGTTACTTGCACTCGCTGGTGGGGTTGGACTTTTCCAAGAATCAGAGACCATTGGAGCATATATATTTTTTTAATAAGAAAAAAAGTGTCCAATGCGGGATTCAATTCCGGGTCATAGTGGCCGAAAACCAACGGTTTAGATTACCCTTCCACCGACCCCCTGATGCAAAATAAAATGTACACAAGACCGTTTAATTTTAATTGAAAGGTTATAGTGGAGAGGTGTGACCTCTTAATTTATAGTGGGACTTCGCCTCCCGTAGAAGCCCCTTTTCACTCTTCTGGCAGAACTGGATCATCGAACTCGCTCGGGTACATCCAAACTACATGTTTTTGTTTGAGATGACTCGGCCGAGTTAGATGATCCAAACCCGGCCAGGAACTTGTTTGCAGATGATATGGACTCCGTCTCAAAGAGCTGGGGGAGGGGAAGATAAAGCTTCAATAACCGAAGCAGCAAATAAATTGAGACAGAGAGAGCTCTCAGCAGACCTGATTTCCCTCATTTCCCAACCGACTTGGAAATGCAAGACAATTGCTTTGTGCACAACATTCTCTCATTCAATGGTGTGACTGATGCGATAGGTCCTGTTGGTCATGCGACATTCTGTCCCCACACATATTCACACCTATGTTGCTTTTTATTCTTCGACACAAACGTTAGATAGTGGACATTGCTGCTGCTGTGATAGAGATGCATGGGGACATCTGAGGCTCTTCATTGGACAACACGACAACAACAACAAACGTCGATTTCTCTTCAAAAATAATCCGTACATTTATAAAACACAAAGTTCTTCTTCGAATATCACCATCAATTTAGCGCCATCTATCGCTGAAAATTGGAAATAATTTTTAACCAGATACTTTAATTTTAAATATATAAATTAATTTGCCAAATATCGTTAAAACTGTAATAATAATTTTTAAAACCAATCCAACATAAAAGAGTCGGTGAATGAGTTGTTAAAACCCTCGATTTCTGATAACCATGAACCGGGATCTAATCCTGCATTGGACACTTTGTTTTAATATGTGAATAACCTTCATATATTATTCATTGTTGTCTTCTTCTTATTTTTTCTTATCTTCACTCAATCACACTAAGGTATCAAGCTTGTAAAGCTTGAGACTTTTGATGGTGTCTATTCAATGTTGTAAATATCATAAGCTAGGTTGCTATTTTCGAGCGGTACCTAGTAAAGTTAATTTGGAACCAGAACCAATCCAACACAATTAAATATCTTATTAAAATCTATACATCTGAAAGTAATCGGATCTGCATTCTGGGGATAGTTACTATTTTATATAGATGATATATTTTAATTTTCTGTACCTTTTGGAAGTTTTAAGTGTAATATTCTTAGTTATTTCAAGTTTCGTTCGTATATCTGTAATACTATCTTTCCATACACTCATCAATAGAAAACATATCATTGTTATTTTTTCTTAAATCGAGCTAATTAGCATCTTTTTTACGTTCCTCAGTTGTCTATTTACAGTCTTTGTAAAATTTTAGATACAATATCTTTAAGATCGGAATTTATATTAGGAAATACATCCACGGAATATTCAGTTTCTAAAATCACAGAGTAAAATATTGTTAAGTGATATTGTGCTTGTCTGTGCTAACCTGGACGCCAACCGACACGCTTCGTGGACCAATTAAAGGAACTCACTGGCTTAATGGTCGCCTAGATGGTACATTGAGTTCAAGACAGTGATGGTTGGCATCGCATCGTGTTTGGGATGTAATATGTACAGTGGGCCACAACGTTCGATCGCGAATAAAATTATATTACTAGACTAGATATTGTTGCATCAATTTTAATGCGCCTTACATCTATTACAAATATTCTATGATATTTAATATTTATTTAAAACAGATTATTTAGATTATCATCATTCTTTTTTATAGTTTCATTCCTTTTGTAATGTTGTTATTGTACATATATCTTGATTGGTTATTGGAGCGAGAGTGGACCTAGACGAAGACTGCGGATCACGACCTACGAGGAAGACAACGAATAAATAAACACAATAACTTAAAAAGGTAATTTATTTTTATTTACTTTACTTTATTTGATTTGAGTATGGAAACCCGCTCGGGAAACGTGTATAACACCAAGAAGGAGGAAACCAAAGTCAACGACCCTGCAAAGCTGCAACTTGGTGCAACAATATTGTGCTTGAAATTCTACCCAGCACGTCAAACTCTAAATACCTGATTTAGTTTTTCTTTCTAACCTCCTTCAGATCTTCCATGCTTCGATCTGCTTCGTATTTTTCTCATATTACAAAAAGAGTGTTTACTATTGCAAACATTTTTCAAGAAACAAAATCTAATGTTATTTTTCAACAAATACTGCGCGCACAAAATTTACTGGTCTGCGAAAGTATTCTAATTATCCATTTACTTCTTTTCTTCAAGGAAAACTAGAACAGATGTCAATTAATCAAAACTTTTAATAAATACCCAATTTACTATCTGTTTATTTTCTTAGAACAAATATGAAACTTCGTTATAATATACTAATCTTCATTTCTGATTTCTAAGTCAAGCTTTTTATTTATAAATTTTTCAAAACATTTGAAAAAACAATAATAGAATGATAAAAATGGTCAGGTGTTGGTATTAAAATAAAAAAAAGCTTATCCTGTGACCACGCTCCCATAAGCTCTGCCATCTAAAAAATCTCATATGAGCGTAGTCAGGATATGTCTTTTTGATTTTAATTTTAAACATCATACATTCAATGTGATATAAATGTTACTACAGTGTGTGAAGACAATAAATTAGATAGAACAGCCGATAAATCTCTGGTTGAAGACACCTCTCTTTCATACACACACATCAATTTAAAAGGAAAATCAAGACATTTTCAAGATGGACCAAGTACAAAACTATACTTACAGTATCTAACACATCCAAAAAGCCATGGTCCACCTGTGCTGTGTGAGCAGAAGAGCTTAAATTGACTTGTTCCATTATATGTATGTTCCATATGTAAATACTTGTTTTCTTTCCTCTTTTCGCTCTCCATTTCTCCCATCCATATTTCCGATTTTTTTCTTATTTTCCATAGGATTATTCAAATAATAATCTGTATATATTTACCATGTGTATATAATCTTTCTCCATTTTTACCCCTTTGTATATTTCCCACTTTCATAGGTTTCTCCGTCTTGTAACCCCAAGGAGAATCCTCTGTAAGACCTGTGTGTCTTAATAAAGGCTTTTGTGTGTGTATCTAACACATCCTTGATTGAATCAAAGCTACAAAATAGGATCTTTGGGACAATCCAGTAAAATAAGCAAGCTCTGAGGTTGGTCTGATATACTGTCAGACATGTATACGTAACTATAACAGAAACCTTTCATTTATACTTTCGTTTAAAGATATTTCAGGAAATCCTCATATATTGATCTTCCCAAAATTGTTACTAAATATCTTGGCCTGAAAGCAAGTTCAAGTTGAGTTCTGAACCTTTGTAAGTTGTCAAATAGTGAAAAGGTGATTGACAATTTTTTTATTCCAAAGAACTGACGGTTGTGTAAGACGGATATGAGAGACAACTGGTGTTTATTATAATTTATAAGTCATGTGGATTTTGGAGGTTAAATAAGTGAGAAATGAATTTTCAAAGGGACCAATCGCTTGATTATTAATCTAGCCAAAAAAGTATTTTTTTCGGCTTGGGAATATATTATACTTTATCTAATGCTGTGTTCATTGTATAATATACATGGAATATATACCTACCTGTTATTACAAGGATCAACTTTCAACAAATGTACAACTGGCTAAATACTGCACTGACTGATCTGAACTTCACTTTTGAATATTTCTAATTTTATAAAGCTGCGAATGATATTGTAAATAACTTAATGAATCCGACTGTTTGCGCCTAGTTATGTAAATAACTTGCTAGGCTACATTGATTTATAATCATGTAAATTTTTATTTCTTTCTTTTAATTATGTAAATATGTATATAAAAGGAGTGAAAGATTCAATAAAGTCAGTCAGTCAGGTAAAACGAGTGAGGCGTCCTTCCTCTATACAAACAGCTTGCTACATCGCATTCTTGCGAAAGGAAAACATTCTCAGTAGTCAATCTGCCGGTCTGGTCTCGTAAAGTACAGTCAATAACAAGCTCTGCCACATATCGTCATCACCTGAGACCAGACTAGAGGCTGAAAAAAGGAGCGAAATGAAGTCCTGGCTAACATTGTCGGGAGCCAAGCCCCAACACCGACTATAGATAATCCTCTACCTTTGATCCATCCGTGTATAAAACTGTATAGATGTCTCATTATTATGTATAATACATTGTTGTATATTCTTTTTAACTTGTACTATAATCTAAATTTCTGTCAATACTACTTATTGTTGTTCTTTATGAAAAGGAACTGCTTGTTTTCATCTGCTTGTATATAAGTTTATACCAAACCCATTCTTTCTTCTTTCCCCCTATTTGATACATTGTAAATAACATTGGTGATTTTTATTACTATTACTGTTATCTTCTTCCTTATCTTCACTCAATCATATTAAGGTATCAAGTTTGTAAAGCTTGAGACTTTTGATAGTGTCTGCCAGGTAGAGTGTACCTGGGTGAAGTAGAATGCGTCTGACTTTGTCATTAAGACTGGGAGCACTACTCAGTGGCAGGCCGACTTAGCTCCAAAAGAAATGGCCGCCTCTGACATGAGGAACAGACGCCATGTGCAGCCGCTTCTAACATGGAGTACAAACGCTGCTCATCCTGTATCCCTGGATTAGGAGCCTTTACAGGGTACTATCAGCCGGGCCAGCTGAACCCAGGTTTTTTAGTGAGCTTGTTACTGCTCCCCCTTCTCCTTTTTCATCCGGGCTTGGGACCGGGAAAGGCAGAGTTCTATTACTGTTATTCCTGTATATACCCTCTTATAAGACCAAAAGGTCTTAATAAAGCTTTTTGTTGTTGTTGTTAAAAGGGTATTGCATAAATCAACCAGCCAGTCATGTATGGAGTTTGCATTGCTTTATTGACGATCACAGGGGTTAAGGAGACATTGTAACAGCGCATGAGCTGTATTCACACTGCTTGGTCCATTGCCAAACTTTATCCTTCACTCTTGATACCATCCGTTAAAACAACATAATAATAAAATAATTAAAATGTCATAATTTCAAAACTATTAACATATTTACATATAGTTATTTGGATTATGTTTTTTTTTCTCACTGAGATTTTAAAATTTATATTTGAAAAATGAAACTTTACCTCTTCTCAGAATTTATAGATAATCTAATCCTAGTAGGTATTAGTTCGATTCGTTAGTTCGAAATAAAGTTTCGTTATGAAATGTCGTCTGCATGACATTTGAAGGAAAAAGACATACTGATAAAATAGTATATAGTGATAAAATTGAAAAATAAAAAGTTAAAAAAAGAATTACAAATAAATAAACTCTAAAGTTATAGTAATAATTATAAATTTAAAGTTTTTTAAAAATAAAAACATAGCGTTTATATATTTGTATTTTTTAAATATATTTAATCAATATAGGCTAATTGTTCAAATAAAGCTCAATTTACAGCCGAGTTCATTCACAGATACGGCATGTTTGTATATATATAAAAGATTAATTATAAAATAAACAATATTTTAAAGAATTAAAATAATTTAGTAAAGTTTAATTTAAAACCAAATAACGATTTTCACCCCGTGAAGAGATTTTAATTGGCAAGAGCTTCTTCTAGCAATTTAAGAAATGAACATTATTCTCATTGCCCGGAAGGATTTATATTTGAAAACAATTATACACAGAGTGAAAACTTGTTATTTGCCTCTTATAGAATATTTTATTATTATTATAAATACTCTAAATAAAATATATTTATATAATAATAAGAAGAAACAGAAAAAGGCCGGGTTTTGATATTAAAAGCTAAAAAGCCGCTCACATGAGCATTTCAGATTGTAGAAAGTCATTTAGTGGAACAAAAATCAACGTTGATTTAATTCCATGATATTTGGTCAGCCCATTTTTATTTTCATTCACCACGAACGCGTTTCGTGATATGTATAAACATTGAAATTAATAAAACATTTTTGTATATATAATACAATATAAACAATTAATAAAAATATACATACAAAAATATATGACGAAAAATAATATTTAAATCATAGATATATTTATTCATCATTACAACATACTATATTTTATTTTACTTATATACAAATAAAAATTAACAAAAAGAACAATTTCACAAATTGTCAAGAGGATATATTATTTTAAAGAAAGTAATTTATAAAGTTCGTTTAAATGCCTCTGATCATGTTCTTGTAAATTCATTCTTATTACGTTCGTTTGGTCCAAGCAACTTTCGTCACTAGAAATATATTCTCCTATATATACACAAGTATATATACACACTTGTACACGCATAAACTATATAATTATGGTATCATATATTTCACAAAAGATGACTAGATATATAGTAATACACGTATTATATTTAGGAAGTAAAAAGGGCTGAAATAAAGGAAGAAAATATTCATGCAAAATAGAAATAATCAGTAATAACATAAATAGAAAGGTTGGTAATTTCAAGGATATAGGTTTAGAAACAACGAGTGATATTTGGCAACAGTTTACCTGAAAGACAGAGGCAGTTGGTTTAAAAATTAAACAAAAAAATAAATAGGACATTCAACGATTCAGACGAAAATTCAGCATTTGTGCTCTAAAAAAGCAAAAAAAAAAAAAAAGTGTACACGCGCGCCGCGACAAAAAAACAAACAAATTATTTATGTAATTTGGGTTAAAAGTAGGAAATATTTATTTGAATATAATTTTTGATATAAATAGAAATAAAAAAAAAAACGATTTTTTGAAAATATAAAATATATTCAGAAAAGAAAAGGATTTTTTGAAATTTATAGTGACTAGGAGAAAAATATTCTAAACACAGAATACACATTTATGAATAGTTAAAACTAAAGTGAGTAAAATCTAAAATGAGTTCAACACTATAAAGGGAACATTTAGTAAATATATTAATTTTAATTTTTTTATTTTCTTTTTTATTTTTTTTTTATTATTATTTTTTATTGTGGTCTTCAGTGCTTCTTTTCATATGACGTCCGGACTGCCGTTTCAAAAATATTGGTCAAAATTGTAAAATGGAATATTCAGAGATATTTTTTGTGCGGATAAGACTGCTTCGAAAGAATCGATAATTATTAATTTCATAATTTAAAAATCCAGATTAGTGATATTATACTTTTTGAGTAAAATATCAATACCTATTTGAAATAAAAACAAATTTCATAGATATATTTTAATGCAGTTATTTTCAAGAATATAAAAAGCTCCTCGTAGAATAAAGATTCTATTATTCAAGATAAATAAATAATTTGTCAAATATTTATACAATGTAAAAACATTGATTATTTTGGTTCATCAACAATGATATCAATTCATAAATGACTATCCGTGAAGATAATAATCTTTAAATAATTCTGCAAATATTTTGACGGTATTGCCTAAATTCAACAACATAATAAAGTATTTATTAATATTATCTACCCCCATTTTTCATTATATTGAATATAGGTTATAAATTAGACTTTTTTGATAAAATATGTATAGTTTTGAATTATTTAATAATCAAATACCATGCTGAAATGTACATTAGGGAAAAAGAGAAATATTCAAAATAATTTGATCAACTTAGGCCTAGCGCCAGGTCATATCGGCTGATGCAATTTTCTGTTCTTCTTGTAGAAGGTAATTAACGTGGTCATTAGCTCTTAAACAAACTGTAGGTTAGAGGCAATATAGGCTGATGGTGAAGCTACGTTACTTGAAACTGGACTCCTCTCTACATCGTCTACATCTCGCCATTTGGTACTGTAGATCCTTAATTCCCCCTCTTTACCGCTTCCACCTCAACTGCACTTCCAAGTCACCACATATATATATTCATAGTTCTTATTAGCCATTGGACATGCGTCGGACCTGGAGGCTGTTGTTGAGTGCTGTGCTGCCTGGAGTACAGGAGCTCCATCTATGATTTCTTTCTTCCTTGTGATGAATCTGTATAAGACCGGTGGTCTTAATAAAGCTTTGTGTGCATTCATAGTTCTTATAGTACCTTCAACAAGCTTCCTTTAGATATTGAAAACACATAAGTTACGTATGATCAATTCAGTTTGAGCTCTATCAACTAAACTGGCCAAACATCTGAAGAGTTTATCATTATATCATATTATTTCATTCTCGTGTCGAAGTAGCTCTGCATTAAAAAATGCATATCAGTCATATAAATGATGTTGAGTATATGCCCAAATATATTTTCAAAACTAATAGTTGCTTTCTATATACTTTACACCAGCTTGTTTCTTTAAATTAATATTTTAGATACCCATTGATATGCTTTTGAGGACAATCATTTAGAAATATATAATATAAATTATTCTATGTATCTGCAAAAAATGTAGATATAAATAAAGAAACATATTGCGTAAGGTTTTTAGAATATTTTCATAAAAGTAAATCGCAAATTTCTTATATCCACAAAAGGTGAAGAGCTAGGTCATACGGAATTTATTTGACTCATGTTATATTTAGTATTAGTTTAAATTTGTTTACTGCCCTCTTAAGTTTTTACCAGTTACCTGTATGGACAAATAAAAGAAACTTCCTATTATTATTATTCTTTTATATATTTGTCTTAAATCTTTGCTGATTAACAAAAATAGTTTACTAATAGATTCAAATTTGATGGCTAAGAAAAAAAATCTAACAGTTATATATGAGAAAAATAGTACAAAAGTGAATATGTACTTGGATCAGGTAGATAAATTGAGAAAAAAGGGCATTTCTTGATTGTGTAACTATCATCAGAAACTTTTACGATCAGGAAATGCCTTTTTTCTCAATTTATCCACCTGATTCAAGTACAAATTTTTTCATTTTTACTATTTTTCACATCAGCAACTTTTACTTATCAGGAAATGCCCTTTTTCTCAAGTTATATATGAGTTACCATATACAATGATGAATTTCTGAAATCTAACCACACGTCAATAGAGAATCGTGTTCTTCAGCTTCTATTAAATTTCCACGAAAGAGAATTGAAAGGTCAATTATTACTGCAAATATTGAATTCATGCACGTTTTAAATTGTTACATCCTTTAACGTGATTGGTAATTTAATAGATGTGTGTTCTTTGGCAACGCAGAGTTAGTGATCTTTGAATTCTAATATGGACTGCATTTAAATTTAGAGCAGGCGACTTAGTTGCTAGCGAGAGAGATTCATAGAAGGTATGCGTGTTCGATTAATATTCTTGTAGATAGAATCAAATATAAATATTTGTAACATGCAATTTTGTGCGTTATTAAGCACTTTTTAGTTTATATTTAATATATAATAGGGGGCTTAAATTTTGAAGTTATTTTTAATTAGAAATTCTTTTTGGAATGTTGAATTATCATAAGGTAAATAATCTCGTCCAAAGGGAGCCTCTGTGAAGATTTAATATAATTTGACCAACAATAATGCATATGATGCATTATAGCACGCCATATGTTATAAGAAATTTGAACGATTTTTGACGCGTATGATTCTTTTTTAAATAAATCAATTTTCTACTGTCCTTACCGCAATGATAAAATAAGGATTGCATATGTAATGAATATATCATCCCGATCATCTGTTTAGCTGTCTTTTCTTGTTCTATTTTGAATATTTCTTTTTTTCAGCGCAAAGGTTTAGATGCAATTCTGCTATGGTTTAGGTTGTTAAAATAGAGTTTGAAAAATAGTTATTGTATATATGCTATTTATTGCTTCTCTAAAAATTGCTTTCATCAAATGCTTTTTGACGTGTAACGAATATGGTATATGAGATAGCAAGAGCCTCTCTTGTTTTCAGGTCATATTGTAAGAAGCTATTTTATATGCAACCAGGATTGCAAGAGCAGAGTAATACGCTTTCCATATTCCTAGGCCAAAAGTTCAATGATGTTCAGTTTGTAAGAGATTATGTGTTGTGTATTTCAGATAGTAACGGCCTATATTTAGTGTAGTTCAGATTGTAAGAATCTATGTTTTATGCAGTCCATATTTCAAGAACAATTATTGTGTTCATTCCATATTTCTTTAAACATAGTCAAACGCATTCCGGGTTGAAAGAATCAAATGTTATATGCAATCCAGATTGTAAAAGCTTTTTTGTAGAAAGTTAATATTGCAAGAGCTTATGTTGTAGGCGGTTAATATTGCAAGAGCTTATGTTATAGGCGGTTAATATTGCAAGAGATTATGTTGTAGGCGGTTTATATTGATAGAGAAAGGGCATAGTAGTCCATATCGCAATAACCTATCTTTAAGGCAGTCAGATTGCAATGTTGTATGCAGTTATGATTGCCAGAACTAAGGTTATACGTATTCCAATGACCTATGTTGAACGCAATCCATATTCCAATAGCCTATGTTGAACGCAGTCTAGATTACAAGAGCTGAACAGGTTGAAACGGCGGTCCGGACGTGGAAGGACAGGTTAGTCCACCTCTCCTGCGGCGCTGGCGTCCCGGTTCACCCACCGCGGGACGTAGCTGATCTGTCGGTCTCTGTCCCAGCGGTAGAGCGGCGGGCCGGCGGAGAAACAGTACTTGTTGTTGAGCTTGCCGCGTTCCACGTAGTACATGATGTAGAAGTTGCACATCTCGTCGTTGGCTGTGGCCCTACAGCACACAGACCATAAGTTAGGAACAAGAACTAGGACTTTAAGCCATCAAAAATGACACTATGTAGATATGACATGACTTTGGAACCCGCAACTTGAAAATACCACCCTCAAACGATCCGTTAAGGAAGGTTCCGACACGCCTAGTTCTATATAGAACCCGAGGAAAAACTGGGCAGCTAAGTCCACCCTGTGGACACTACGGGGTTGGCCGAAACCTATTGAGCTCCTTAGGTGTTTAAGAGAAGTCCAACCCCTCCTATACGTGGCGGGCGGGAGAAGCAGCACAAGTAAGGGGTTGTCCTATAGGGCGAAGTACGGTGTCGTGAGCCCCAAGCCGCTACGGTAACCTTGAAGGCCTACAGGGAACTCTGAAATGTGTCTGACTAACGGGGCAATGGCACCTTCCTTTCCATCCAGAAGAGGACATCCATACGGACAAGGCACCTCAGTTGGCTGGTATTGTGATCAGGGTGCAGGGACCGATCTGCTCCATGGACAAGACACCACCACCATGTGTTAAAGAACCCCCGTTTTCTCCCATGTAGCTGTCTAAAACTGCTACTAGGAAAATAGAAAGATTAGGAAGCCTGCAAGTTCGAAAATTTAAAATATCGACGTAGAAAAAAAAAGATATTTATTTAATCCAAAAGCGTTAATACACATTGAATATCATTAAAATGAAGTTTATATATTGCAAAAATAAACTCAAAGAGAAGAAAAACATCCTTAACAACAGTAGATAGAATTAATATCAAAGTATTGCACCTTCAAAAACAAAACATTTAAAAGTAAATAAATAAATAAATAAACATCTCCTGATATCGTATAAATGTAAGTTGTTGATGTCATTTTTCCGACTCAGTTCGATAGATGGTGCAAGCCATTAGCAAATCTAAGTTTCACGATAAAAAAAGAAGCTTTTTTCATAAGTTATCCACCTGATCCTATTGCAATTTCATTTTTGTACTATTTTCTTCAATTCAAATGTAAAACAATAGCAATTAACATAAGAATGGTGGTTTAAAGAAGCAGCGAGAAGCCCGCTCAGTCAAACCTCAGCTCCAGACAGCCTGCAGAGACTAACGACTCACCCGATCAGCACGGTGTGTTCACGAGTGTTGTTCATGGTGCATCGAGCCGCCTGCGTCACCCAGACCGTCAGTGCCCTGCAGACCTGGGCCGGGAGAACTTCACTTACCACTGCGTCACCCCGCCGGATGGCCAGCTGCTTGTTCACCGGGTAGAACATCTGTACACACCTTGCCAGCTCACCCAGGAGTTCAAACATTTCCTTTAAGAATCATACGCGTCTATAATAATTTCTAATTCTCATAACAATGGAGCGCTAATGTATCACAATGTAATTGTTCTAAAAAATACTAATTTGATGTTTGCGGAAGAGCGATTGCTCGAAGCATATTATATATTTATAATTGTATGTTATTTCTACTGTCCTCAAAGCTTATATCCATAGTCATCCAAAATACCATTTCCAAGAGATCAGCGTCAGTATCGGTATAAAAGGAAAACCGAAAAAAGCAATATAACAGCGGTATGGTAGATTAAATTGGCGAAACCGCTGGGAGGGTTCATTACTAATAAGTCAGGCCCTCCCTTTAATTTTCCCATTGCAGTAAGGGAAGTAGAAATTGTTTAATTTTTAAAAGAATCATACGCGTCTATAATAGTTTCGAATTTTCATACATATATACAAGGTGTGTCCCATAAGTTCCCGGACTGGGTCCATAAAAAAAAAAAGGTAAGATATTTAAAAAAAAAATTATTAAAACTTTTTAAAGTAATCCCCCCTTGCTTCAACGCACCAGCGCCATCGTTTCCCCAAATTGTCGAAACAGTTTTTATAGAGCTCTTTTGGAATGCTCTTCAATGCCAACAGCGATTTTTCTATTATGTCATCCCTGGTGTCAAAATGTCTTCCTTTTAGAACTGCTTTAAGTTTGGGGAACAGGAAAAAGTCATTTGGTGCGATGTCTGGGGAATAGGGTGGTTGAGGTAGGATTTCTGTCCCGTTTTTAGCCAAAAAAAAAACTCGTCACCAAGTGCGCTGTGTGAGGGCGGGCATTGTTATGGTGTAGGATCCAGTCACCATTAGGCCATTTTTCTGGCATTTTTTTCGAATCGCTTCCCTTAGATGGCGAAGAAATCCAAATACATTTCCTTAATAACCGTTTGGCCTGCAGGAAGATACTCGTGATGAACAATGCCCTTGTTATCCAAAAAAGCGACCAGCAACACCTTGTTTCTGGATTTCAATATCCTGGATTTTTTTGGTCTAGGCTCACCCTGACCTCTCCACTCGGCATATTGACGCTTGGTTTCAGGGTCATAGTCATAGACCCATGTCTCGTCGCCTGTGATTATCTTGTCTTTCCATTCCGGATCCGTTCTTGTCATTTCCAACATGTTCTCACAGGTTGCAAGCCGACACAGTTTTTGCTCATTAGTGAGGAATCTTGGGATGAATTTTGCAGGAGTCTTTTTGAGCCTCAAATCTTTGGTTACGATCCTTCCAATCGTTGTTTTAGAGATGCCTGTGTCTTGCTCTAGCTCCAGCAAAGTGGTTCGAGGATTTTCTTTTATCAAATCGGTGATTTTTTTGCACATTTTGGGCGTTCTTGCCGAGGATCATCTTCAATAGAAATTCTGCCAGCTTTAAATCTAGAATGTCATTCAAAAACAGTTGTTATTTTTGGGGGGTCATTGGGGAATGCTTTATTAGGCATTTTAAAAGTTTTGGTTGCTGATATTTGAAGTTTCACACAAATTTCTATGCAAATCCTCTGCTTCAATTTTTGTTCCATCGTAAAATCGCCGCAGCGCTAGGTGTGACCTTTAAATAGATTAGAATGACCTTGGCGCGCGCTAATGTACCGCCTCGATATTGGTACCACCGTGTTCCCAGATATTTTTTCTATAATAAACAGTCAAATTTATTTACATTTTTCATTTATTTATTTTTTTATGGACCCAGTCCGGGAACTTATGGGATATACCTTGTATATAAAGGTCTTCATTGGTATAGCACCCACTGTGGGAAAGACTCCGCCATCGATGTTTCAAGTTAAGAATACCCCCACATACTGTTGGATCTAAGTATGACCGAGTCTTTTATTCCTAAAGTACCTCAATAGATAAAAAACTTTGATTCCTTCAATTTTATGAATCCCTGATTCTCAACCACTAGCCGGGCACCGCTGCTACTCGAAGATTTTTATTTGTCTCTGGGTTAAAGAAATATATAATTAAAAAAACGATACAAATATAATTTAAGGTGGAAATATTTCCGGGAGGAAATTGATCCAAAAAAGCATAGGGCGCCTCTCCCGTCAAAATAAACTCAAAATTATCCGCCATCTATTGACCGTCACCGCAAACTAGCGGTCTCGGGTCGGTGACAAAGCCACAACACCAGCTTTGGCAAACTGAGAAGCGTCCACCTAGAGACCATGGTTTCGGGCTAATGACCCTTGTCATCCCATGGCGGGGTTTATTCCATGAGATTCACACGGAATCTAACGGAATCTTCGCAATCTGCCAAAGAGGTGTTTAGCTGGCTAAGTGGCTGGGTCACTAGATGGCGTCTAGCTTTGACGTCTACTTTAACGGGAGAGGTGCCCTATGCTTTTTATTTATAATATATTTTTTTACGATACATTTTAAGACGTTATTCCACAATTTTTGGATATAAATAAGAATTCTTAATTACGAACAGCCTATCGTGGCTCCAATATTTCATTGCTATCTTTTTTTTAAAAGCTACAGGTCTCTAGAAACTTTCTGGGCAGTACGCCTTGTCGAAATATCGAAGGAATTTAATAGAAGTGGTTGATACAATATCGTCATAATTAATAGATTTTATTTTGATTATTGCTCTATATTCGGTATAAATATTAGAATAGGAATTGAATAGTCGATCTTTAATATACCTCTCTCTCTCTACTAAAGTTTTTATTTTTAAAAAAGTAACATTTTCACCAATGATTATAATCATTATTTAGAACAGTATTTTTCAACCGCTTTTTATTATTATTATTATTTTTTTGCCATCACATCGAATAAATTGGTGAAAATGTTACAAAATGTAACTTTTTTAAAATAAAAAACTTTAGTAGTTATTAGAGAGGGATTATTCAATTCCTATTCTAATATTTATGCCGAATATAGAGCAATAATCCATATGAAATCCAATAATTTCGATGATCTTGTATCAACCACTTTTATTAAAATCCTCCGATATTTCGACGAGGAGGACTGCCTAGAAAGTTTCTAGAGACCTTTTCTAGAAGAAAATAGCAATGAAATATTGGATCCACGATAAGCTCGTCGTAAATAAGAATTCTTATTTATATCCAAAAATTGTGGAATTAACATCTAGATGACGCAGTAGTAATCCGTTTTCAGATACAAGGTTGTTCCAAAAGTTCGTAAGCATTTGCAAAAAAAATTGAAATACTAATATTATTTACCGTTATGTATAATGTCTTTGTATTATGTATATAGTAATTGTATTATGTATTCGCCGTAATAATATTATTCTCCAAGTAAAAAGAAAAACACGAACTTTTGGGATAACCTTATATTAGCGGCAATTCTCGCCGTCAATCAAGTTGACTATCCAACCTGAGGTTTCTGTGGGTCATGTTTGCCGATCCTCTCCCAGTGGTTGCCAGGGTAGACCACGTAGCCGGCCACCATGGTCCCTGCACACGGGGATGTAAGCTCCCAGCATGATAGACATAAGGAAAACATATAAAAGACATAATTTAAGAAAGTACTATTTGACTTAAGGCAAGTAGAATAAAGAAAACAAAAGACGTATTTACATAATTAATAAATATTAAGCCGGCCAACGGAAAAGAGAATATGGTTTTACGGGCTACTAAGCAAAGGAAAGAGGGCTCGTCCGGGATACCGGATGCTCACAGCATGCCGAGATGGACAACACTTAAGAAAATTTTAGCAAAAATTTCTGGATTCAGACAATAACTCTGAAGGTCATTTGATACACAGTCACCTTTATTGAAGACACACGAGATAACCAAGTGTGAATAAAATTGCCTCTGTCTCCTTGAAAAAAATAGACAACAGGCGATATAAAAGACTTATTACTTCCTTAAGCAGCATAAGTAAGGGACTACCCTATAGGGCGAAGTATGGTGTTGCGAGTTCCGAGCGGCTACGGTAATCGTGAAGGCCTACAGGGAACTCTGAAATGTGGCTGACTAACGGGGCAATGGCACCTCCCCCTTTCCGTGGAGCAACAAAATCAGGATAGTTTTATACATGAATGGGTCATGGGTAGAGAGTTGTCTAAAGTCGGATTGTATTCTTAAGGGATTTTATTCTAAATTGACTATTCTTAAGCATTCTATTTCTTATCCAATGAACGATTTGCTTTTTCGGGCCAGCATATTATGCAACTTGAAGAATGGAAGGAGGGTGTCGACCAAGAAGGTGTGGTTTGAGAATCTCAAAGAATGGTTGGGAAATTAAAAGATACGAGGAGATATGAAGGAACTGTGAGAACCAGAGTGAAATTTCATTCAATTACGGTTATCTTCTTATCAAAGATGACATTTCATGATGAGTGTACAAGCTCTTCATCTGGTCTAACGGGGCAATGGTACCATCTCTTTCTATATAGAAACAAATGGACAAGACACCACCACTTCCTTAGGATATGTCTATGGATGCACCTACCCAGCTTGTGGGTGTGGGTCCTGAAGGCGAACGGATGGAACTCCACATTGTCCTCGATGACACAGGCCGTATCCATATGTTCTGCACAACATCACCTTAATATGTTAGTAAACAATTAATTAATGGCGATGTGTTTCTTTTTAATGATATTGTCGCGGAGATAAATAAAGCAAGGGCAAATTTGGGAATAATTAATTTATTATAAAGGTGGGTATTTACCTTTTAGTTCTCCAATAAAATTATTTACAAGAGGTATTTATAGGGAGAAAGAGTCAGATGATAAAACAACTTATCCCAAGGTAAAGATAATAATAATGAGCGGCGTCAGCCACTGAGGCGTCCCGTTTTCCTTATTTGCAGATCAACTTCCGAGAACCCCTCACACCTGTGGTCCCCCCCCGGGGTCCAGGGATAATTGACAGGTGTCCCATCTGGAGATGGAGCTTCTTGACAATATTCTAGGCTCCAAAATCACTTTTATTAAATACCGCTCAACAAGAACAAACTAGTTTATGATAATTGAAACAATGAATAACCTGTGAAGGTTATTCACATATTAAACAGAATGTTAACACGGGATTCGATCCCGGTTCATGACTGTCGGGAATCGAGGGTGTTACCCACTCGTCCACCGACTTCTATTATTGTTTTTTTTTCTTTAACAGATTCAGGTACGCCCTTTTCTATATAAAGGTGAAATTGTTTCAATTAATAATATCATCAAATATTTTCTCTACACACTTCAATACAAAGCTATAACGTGTCATCTATATATAACGAATGAAGACATTAAGACCCGAGTGTTTCTTCTCACAAATCAATCAAACCTTTACTGTCCTTACTGATATGATGCACTAGCGCGCCATCTGTTATCAAAATTCGAAACTATTTTAAAGGCGTAAGATTCTTTTTGAAATTAAACAATTTCTACTGCCCTTACTGAAATTGTTTAATTTCAAAAAGAATCTTACGCCTTACTGATATGTTTCTACTATAGATTGAATATTAATAGTGAAAGTTATTTTATAAGAAATTGCACTTTATATATATTTAGATATCTTTAAAGATAAATGAAAGATACACCATTTTTATGCTACTATAATTATTTTATTGTTTTTTACAATTCTTGCACACGTGCACATTATATGGCAAACATTTTGTTCTCTACAAGATGATGATAAAAATGTTCGATTCATTTCGAATCAAAACAGAGTAAAGTAATAATATATCACTGATATATTATCTTTAAACAAAACAGATCACTTACTACGATTGGGAGGGCTTAGTTCATTTTTTTCATCGCAGTAAGGATAGTAGAAGTTTGAATTATTTATGAAAATAAACATTCGCGTCTTAATGTCTCCATTCTTTATCTACACACTTTACTGCAATGATAAAAGTTGTTGAATAAGAGGGTTTGGTTCATCAGTAGTGAACCCTCTCAGCGGTTTCGTCAAATTAATCTATAGACCGCTCTACTATTGTATTAGATTGGTTTTGTTATATACCCTGTGTTTACTATGGAAAGCAGCTTAGGGGTGTTTAGGGAACTTATTTATCGATTAGTGATAGATGACAATTGAATTTATAAAGTAATTATTAATGAATATAGCACTTGTACATCTTATTTGTGCTTTTCACCTGTGTATACATGTGGTGCACTTACAGTAAAAGCAGTCGCTAACTTCTACCCACTATGATTATCATGGCCTGTACCACGTGTACTAGGGATAAGCAAAAAAAGCAACTTATTTGTTTTTAATTCACCAAATGAACAAGAAAAGAGTTTGATGATTGGAAAATTTGAAGAAAAAGAGAGGAAGACCTCCAATGAGTTGGTAGGAAAAGTCAAGAAATCTACCAGAAGGTCACTAGATGAGCTGAGAATGATGATCACTAGCAGATCAAATTGGATAATAGTTGTCTATATAAACACAAGGTAATAAGACCAAATATAAATATAGTGTGTGATGTTTCAGTAACAGCATTGTTACTATATTCAGCCACTATTTATTTATATTTGGTCTTATGACCTTGTGTTTATATTCTATAATCCGAATTGTATCTTATTATTTTATTCATTACCAGTTTCAAATAAGACACGCTATATCCGATCTGGATAATTGCGCGTGAAAACTATTTACAATTATTCATATTGTAGTAGAGTAGATAACAGTATTATCAAAATAAAATAAACAATTAAGAAAAAAGAGCATTGAATAAACATATCCATTAAACAAATTAGAAACAACATAAGCAGATAGAAGAAATCGCAAGGTAGTTATATACAATATGTTGAGCAATGATGGAAATTGATTTAATGAAGTTATCTGTAATATTTAGTATCTTGGAGAGAAATTGTACCTTTTTTATGTGAGCAATAGTTACCCAGAAATTATTTGGAAAAGTAAGAATAAAAATCAGGTAAAAAGTTTCTTTTTATTTAAATTTGAAAGCTTTCGAGCAAATATACTGATCTTCAACGGGCTGATATTCTATGTACAATCTCTAAGTTTTCAATTATTATGTATAAATATCATTTAGGGATTGTACATAGAGTATTAGCCCGTTGAAGAACAGTATATTTGCTCGAAAGCTTGCAAATTTAAAATTAAAAGAAACTTTTTACCTGATATTTATTTTTACTTTTTCAAATTGTACCTCATCAGTTTTCCATATAGACACCAATAGTGTCTTGATGGATGCTAACCAAGAGTACAATGTTTTGTTGACAGTTGGTTGGTAAACCACACAATGTTTTTTTTTACTTATCCCTAGCACACGTGGTACAGGCCAGGGTAATCATGGTGGGTAAAAGTAGGCGACTGCTTTTACTGTGTAATTTGATAAAATAGTGTCAAATCTTAGATACGCCAAGAATCCATCATGTCTGGATCCCGCTACACAACTCACCGACGGACTGTCTGGGGATGAAGCCTCCAGTACCCATCAGCAGTACTCCCGCCAACCGTGTCACCCTGGACACACACCATCTGTTGGTGAGTCGGGGAATACAGCACCACAGCTTTGTTACACTGCTCTCAGTTACAAGTATTCGCTAACCTATAGTTTCAATCTTCAATGAAGAACCTCAGATGTCCCAGTACATCTCTATCACATCAGTTGCAATGTCCTCTATCTTGAATGTGTAAAGCTGCTGTTCTGGATTCATATCGATTTTCTGCAAGGCTGCGGCCATATGTTAAATTGTACAAGTTCCTTAATGGTAGTCCATGAGTGTATTTTATAAAACATCTTAATAAGCTTTGTTTTCTACATAACCCGACTACACGTGGTACAAAGTATGTAGTTAGGGTAGGTAGTTGGCGACTACTTTGACTGTAAGTGCACCACATATCTACACATGTATATAGACAATTATAATTTAAAATACTTTAAAAATTTAAACTATATTTGACGTTAAATAAAAACAAACGATAGCAATGCGTCTCTTTATATGTATATAAAGAGACGCATTGCTATCGTTTGTTTTTATTTAATAATTTATAGCAATTCTTTTGTCTATATTTGACGTCTATGATTATTTTTGGATTAAAACAATTTTCTACTTTCCTTACGGCAATAATAAATAAATTGGAGGGCCTTGCTCATCAGTAGTGAACCCTCCCAGCGGTTTCGTCAGTTTAATCTACCATACCGCTGTAATATTGGATTGGGCTGTTTTGATTTTATACCTATACTTATGCTGACATCTTGTAAAAAGCTATTTTTTTTATCGAATTATGCTCTGGAACACTTTTAAATACAAAAAATCGAATTGTTTTCTATGTGTGCTGACATTCGGTGCACTTGAAGACTACTCACAATGATTATCATGGCTTGTACCACACGTGTTTTTTTTGTTGCTTATCCCTAGTACACGTGGTACAGGCCATGATAATCATGGTGGGTAGTTAGCGACTGCTTTTACTGTAAGTGCACCACATGTCTACACATGTAAAAAGCAGTTCGACTTTGCACTTACAAATGTGCCAGAGCCCCATTTGGTTACTTGCACTCGCTGATGGGGTTGGACTTTTGCAAGAATCGGGGGCCATTGGAGCATTTTGTTTTAAACAGAAAAAAGTGTCCAATGCGGGAATCGAACCCGGGTCGTAGTGGTCGAAAACCAAACGGTTTAACCAGCCTTCGTACCACACATGTACTAGGAATAATTAAAAGATAAACTATTGACAAAAACCAATAGTGATCAATTTGTACTTAATATTCCAGCACGAGAATTCTACAGGTCATCAGTTCAACCTACAAGATGTCACATAGCATATTCTCCAAATACAATATTCTAGAATCTACAATCTCCAAAGAGACAATAACAACATAAACAGAAGATCTACCCCAACAGTTCCAGCATATTCAACACAGACAATCCCACCCCCATTGAAACTGTCCCTCTAACCTCCTACAACTGGAAACTATTTTTATATTTGATTTTTTGAAAATGTATTTCTGTGAATCTCTATTACGTGCATGTTGTACGCCTTTGCGGAGCCAGTGGCCTGATGAAGCACGACCACGTGAAAGCTTGCCTCCCAATATATGAATAAAGAAACTCTGCAATTATTTTTAAATTTATTTAATTATTAATTATAGTGATCAATTTGATAAAAAAAGTACCATCATCAAATTGTGTTCTGTGAGACTTACTTGTCGGTGTTGCTGGGGAGGGTGTGTAGAATCACTCCAGATTGATCGATTCCATTGTCTGCGGGAACACACAGTCTATCTAGCACCGTGCCTTAATATAAACATCAGCAACCACAAATATCTCTTTATTGAAACACTCATTGTTGTGAAAAAATAATAAAAATGCAAAAAAAGGTGTTGATATTAAAAACAAAAAAAGCATATACTGATCGCTCATATGAGCATTTTTAAGATGGCAGAGCGCCATCTAGTGGAACATAAATCAACTAAACGTTGATCTAACATGTTCCATGATATATTTCTTTTTATATAGACTCGTCTTGGAGTTCAAAAAGGAGAGAACACATTAAATATGTTATAATACCTTGATAAAGGTTGGTATTCAACCAACTGAAATATTGGTAAAATAAATGATATTTTGATCCAATATATGTCTTTTTAATTAAAGAACAAAGTATAAATAAGTAACTATGGAAACGGCTATGTACAGTCGTAGTTGTGAGATCCAACTTAAACTACAACTTTTATAATTATGCTATAGTTAAATACACCTATCCCCCGATTTACACGGTAGATACGTTCCTGAGAAAAACGTGTAAATCGAGGGATAGGTGTATATTAAACTGTCAAATCTGAATAGGTGTTCGCCCCCTCATGAATCAGAGCCTCCCAATATTCTTTTCAACATAGGTAGTATAGAGTACTATCACAAGTTGTGAGGCTTATAGTTCAAGGGTTCAAATTTTATGGGTGTCTTTTGGACTATCTTGAAAAATGGCAACCTAGTTAGGCTAATCAGGAAGAACTTTCATGAGAGCAGATACCACCTCTATACAAAGAACAGTTTCACCACCAGTATTATCATTTTACTAAATAGCAACTCTCAGGTAAAAAGACACCCCTCTCTAAAGAACACTTTTGCTCTACAACTAAGTGTCCTTTATAGAGTTTCTACTATATTTCTCTTTACAATGACTCTTGCTATGACAAACTTTTGCTTAGAAATGAATGTCAAAATTGTTAAAGGATTTACAGTCAAACTTCTTCAATTCAACACCCTGAGGCATCAGCATTTTCTGTTGAATTAAAGTAGAAAAGCCTTATCAGGATTTGAAAACAACCAGTTGGATTAAAGTAAGTGTTGTATCATAGTGGGTTGAATTAAAGAGGTTTGACTGTCCTTCCATAGGACTGGTGGATTAGCTCAGCCACCTTTACTTCTCCAGGAGAATCCATTTAAATGGAAAGATAGATAGGTAGTATAGAGTAGAATATAGGTAGTTATATAGGTTATATAGGTAGAATATAGGTAGAATATAGGTAGTATAGAGTAGAATATAGGTAGTATAGAGTAGAATATCGCATTTTAGTATAGTGCGATAAAAACAAAACAAAAAACTAATTTGGAAAACCGTGTAAAAGCGAAAACGTGTAAAACAAGTACCGTGTAAATCGGGGAATAGGTGTACTACAAAATAATATTAATATGATGCATTAACGCGCCACCTGTTATGAAAAATTTGAACCATTTTTGACCCGTATGATTCTTTTAAAAAATAAATCAATTTTCTACTGTCCTTACTGCAATTATAAAATAATGGAAGGTTCACAACTGATGAACCAGGCCCTCCCATTATTTTATAATTCCAGTAAGGACAGTAGAAAATTGATTTATTTTTTAAAAGAATCATACGGGTCAAAAATGGTTCAAATTTTTCATACAAATAATCTATTTATAGTAGTTAAACTTCACCATATTTCAATTATTCTAACTAAAACTACAATTATCTCCTATTTATGCTAATTAAACTAAACATTTTAAATTTTTGTTACTTATACAAAACTCTATATACATTTTCCCTATTACAAAAACACAAACATTTCGATATGCTAATTCCATGATATAACAACGCCATCTGTATTTTCTGAATTATAAACTATTTATGCGAGTAGGTTTGCTTGAAAGAAGAAATGTGTATTCCCGTAAGGAGTTTAAATTTTGAATATTTTTATATTTATATGCAACTAGCCGAATGACCCGGGCAACGCCCGGGTTTTACCCGATTAAATGTTTTTATTCAAATACTATTCGTAACAATTATGAAATGGCGTCGTGGATATCACTCTTGTGAAACGTCCCGCTCCAAACTTTGTATCTGAGAAGCGATATTTTTATAGAGAGATGATCTGGCTTTTGTTTTCTGCTCGAATGAATGTTTTTCTGTTAAAATTTTGTTCCTGCATATTAAAAATGAACTGGCTTTACCCGTGGTCTCTGCTTTTTGGAATTTTTCCCCATATAATTTTGTATCTGATAATCAAACCTGATACAGCAATATTGTCACTATCATTTTCTGACTAAAAAACTATTTTTGCCCAGAACCTGTTAATTTAATTTTTTCTTGGCTAAAAATCTGATAAATATCTCTTCCAGATTTTCCTCTATGTTCTGTTAAAACACGTTTTACATGTCTATTAGGTCAGCTGATATTACCTCCCATCTTCACCGCTAGAGGCGCTGCTTGCGAGCGAAAGGGTAAATTTGCAACGAAATTTGCTAATAACTCGAAGAATATTCGGGATAGAGACCTGGAATTTTCGCTAAATGTTTTTCCAGATTCTACCCTATATACTGTTGAAATTTCAGTCAGATTAGTTACGTATTGTGGACGTGTATAGCCGACATAGGAACAAACACACATACATACATACATACATACACTGACTTTTATATATATAAGGGTAAATATCACTCTTTCTTTTAATGATACAAATAAAGATACACATATTAAATGGATCTAAGCACACAATACATTTATCTATTAAATATATGCAGTGTTTTCACATTAGAATATGATCTTCCAGGACTTTTACAATATCTCTATATTGTAAAGATAGAGGCTGCCTGGCCGGAATTCATAGTTCTTAAAATTAAAGATACTTCGGCCAGTAAATCTTTTTTATTGTCTCGACGTTACGACAAAAATCTTTTGTCCTCGTCAGGAGCGAACAAAAATTGAAACATTTGGCAAAACGTTAAAAATTATTCTAAGGTTGCAAGGGCGTTCTCACACGTTCTTCCTTGCAACCTTAGAATAATTTTTAACGCTTTGCCAAATGTTTTAATTTTTGTTCGCTCCTGACGAGGACAAAAGGTCTTTATCGAAACGTCGAAGTAATAAAAATATTTACTGGCCGAAGTATCTTTAATTTTAAGAAATTCTATATATGTTACTATTTCTTCTACTGATACTTAGGGGTAGATTTGAGGGTTTGCATGGAAGAGGACGGTTTAGGAGTGGATGGCTGGATGGACTGCATGGACATGGCAATACACAAGAACTCTTTGACAAATTAAGAAATAAAGACATCTCCTGATCGTGCAATTAAAAGTTGCTGATGGCTTGCGCCATGTCGGAATACATATCAGCTATTCGTTGATTTTTTATTATTCCCGAATTGGGCAAATACCCATTCTTTATTATTCAAGAATAGCTGACCACGTACGTGTTTTCTGCTACCCTCATCAGCATGCTTCTTTGGAAAATGTTATGGTCGAGTACAATGACATGAATTAGTCACCAATATCCATTCAGGATATGGTGGCGCGGAGGAAGAGATTTATGTTAGGTAAAACCTGTTGGGTAAGTTCTTCGATCTCTCGAGAATTATTTTTCTGGTTTCAATTTTAAACCAGCTTTACAACAGAAAGCCAAATTCAGATGGGTTAAATAATTCTTTTATGTCACTAGATTGAATGTCCTAAGGTAAAAGCAATGTACTAGATCAACTTACTTGTTATCAGACCGACGTTGGCGTAGTGGATCTGCAGCACGAGGTATCTGATGGAACCCTTGCCCACCTGGAAGCCGACCCCTGGACAATCACCAGCGTGAGCACACACAGACGTGAGAAAATAGACGTGAGGACAGACGCGAGGACGCACAGATGTGTAGACAGACAGAAGTAAGGACAGACAGAGGTGAGGACAGACGTGAAGATGACGAGCTGGACTCTCCACGACTGTGAAGGACCTACCCTGAGGCAGGTCGAGAGACGGTGCATTGTGCGCCCAGGCGTAGATGATCTGCGAGGTCCCGCTGCAGGTGGGGGCGGACGGGAACTCGGACTTGCCGTGCTCCATGCCGCCGCAGTCCCACACTGCCCGTGGGGTGTCGCGCTCCACGTAGCCCGGGCCGTCGACGCAGCCGTAGAGCAGGATGTGGTGGGCCGAGTGGTGCGGGGAGTGCGGCTCGAACCCCACTGCAGCACCAGCCGTCGCTCAGCACAGATACTAGATCAGTCCCCCTACCTAGAGTGTGTATAACCTTTAAGGAGTAAAAACCCTATTTATTTTCTGGTCATACATTTCGAAAAAGGGAATCAGAAGAAGAAGAAAAAAAAAAAAAAACTGGTGGGGATAGAAGAGGACAAAGTCTAGTGACAGACAGAATTCTGATTAACTACAGACACTATACGTTGTGTTCCCAACAAGGAACCGTATAGGGACGCATACATGAGCCTATGTTATCCAAGGATTGCGTACATCGATCCTATGGTTGTTCCCAAGCAGTGATATTCTCCGGCTGAGTTCTTCAGAACTGGTTCGATACGTAAGCTTGTGTATCGCCGTCCTGCCAGCTCTGGGTTGAAGATCCGGTAGTTCATAGAGAGGACTTCTGACTCATTGACCTTCTAAGGTAGGTGATTTAGTTTACTTATGAATCATTATTGGTGATTGATAATACTCTGGTAAATATGTTAGTATTTTGGTTTCAAAAGGTAGAGCATAAATGATAAATTTCGAGCTTTGAGATAATTTCCACAATTATTTTACAGCTTTCCAATATGAGCAGAAAACTATTGTTGTCTCAAGTACACATGGCACAGGCTATGATGATCATTGAGGGGTAATTAGTGAATACCTTTAACTATAATTACACCCCATGTCCACACATATAGAAAGCAGTTCGATATTTTCCACCTACAAAGTATAAGAATCTCTTTGGTCGCTTGCAATCACTTGTGGGTTAGAAATTTGCAAGAATCGGAGATCATTGAGTCATTTTTGTCTCTTTAAAAAAAACCTCAATGCAGGATTCAATCACAAATTCTGGTTGTCACCAGTCTACCATGCTTCCAGCTCAGCTCCACTTGGTGATCATGATTTTCTTGGATGAATACTTCTGTTAATCCTGGAAGCAGCAGCTGTTCCGAAGACATTTATGAATGAAGAGCATTTCAGAAAGCTCTGACAGAGCTACGCCAGCTTGTTTGTTAACTTCGAACAGCTCGGGTTACATGGTAACAGGAGAGTTGTCGCTGAGATACTGTGAACATTTGTGAAGAGATGATGGCAATATCCTCAAAATGTACGAACAGGGAGGGACCAAGATGGTTGTTAATGAAGGCGATAAATCAGTTTAACGAAAAAATTCGTGATGTAAACATCAAATAGATAATACCAATAATGAGAGAAAACAATAATGGAAAGTGTATTTCTCCATATAAATTTATTTGATAGCTTATTCCTACTATCTGGAAATGGGCTTCGGCTTCGTTTGAGTATGTGTAACAAGGGAAATATGATAATTAACTTCTTAGCAGGCCAATTTGCATATTCCGGGATTGGTATCACTCACCTTTTCTGACCTATCTCTATATTGTATCAGAATTTATCTTTCAGTTAAATATTGTAGAAACGAAGGCAGAGCAAACACACATTTCTTCTTTATATACACATGTCATATAAATAAAGAGTAACATATAGGAAATGTACCATTTTAAAAGATGTTCAATAAAAAATAATCTGTGAAGAAATATCAAGAGAAAAAGGGAAAGTCCGAGAGGTCCATCAAGAGTCCGACATGCGTGGAGACGGCGTCAGAGAGATCTGTCCCCAGGTCATCGACTCCAGGGGAGTTTATACTCTTGCCGAGTGGAACGGAGCACCGGCCCCTGTGAGTTCCCAGAGATAACGACCATTATGTTGTCAAATTATATTGACAAATATTTGCATTTTTAAAATCTGATCTCATTTTTAGTGGCCATGTTTGTTGGGGGCTATGGTATTGCGAGAGCCCAGAGTGTGGTGGATTATCGTGTGGAGACGTTTGAAGTGTTTTCTGCGTGTTTTATCCATGTCTGGTGATCTCCTGGAATACCTGTGTGACCCCGGTCCAATCCCTACCAACGCAACAATAAAGATAAGTTCTGTTTTTTTTTTATTATTTTATTTAACAAATTCAAATTGTGAGTTATTATTTACCTCTTTGTCCTTTTTTTGTGTTGTACTCTTGAGTGTACGATTTTTGTGTGTTTAGTTACTATTACTCTAGGCCCTAGTAATTTGCAACTTTGTGTGTTAACCCGTAAATAGTAACATTTGTCAATGTTTAAGGCAAGACAATGTGACTGGTTATAGAACTAATCTTAGTCTAACCAAAACTTTCTCTAAACTTCTTAACAAATTTTACACAAATTTTGTACAAATAAATTCACTGGCAATGTGTTTCTTTTAAATATTATCTCTACAGACCTTACTGCAATAATTTATTATACTATATTACCTATATCATTGTACTAAGGTCTGTAGAGTTAAAATTTGATGATAATATTGAAAAGAAACACATTGCCAGTAAATTTATTTGTACAAAATTTTAACGATATATGGCAATTAAATTTATAAAATTTTACACAGTTTAACACATTTTATACATAAATAAAACTTCTCATATTACCTTGATTACCTTGAAAGACTCGTTATTTCAAAGTGGGTTCTTCACTTCTTCTGGATACAAATACGCCATTCCTTACTGTTTCTCGCCATCTTTCTCCAATAACTACCACAATCATGGGATCATACATCATACATGGTAGATGGCCTGAAACCTTGGATGAACCTGGTTTATACTAGAGGTGTTTTTTATCAGAGACACTGTCAGGTTTTGGGTGGTCTGCAGGGTAGTTCCTGGTTGGTGACACGAGTGAGTCGTGAAGGACTGGACCACACGCGACAATATTTAACCTTTATTTAAGGCTTTGTCCGATTTCTTTTTCTCTCTCTCCATCCCGAGGCAGTGAAACTAACAAGTGTGGCGAAAGCTACCATCTACAAGTACCATCTTGGTCTTGAGGTGGGTAACGCCAGTCATCTTATCGACCTGCCCACTCTGTGGGAAAGAACTCTCGCAGTCCATCGGTGGCGGAGTATTTCCTGTGGTAGGCGCCCCCAATGACGACTTGTATATATTTATATATGTATGTATATTTATCAATTATTTTATATTTATATTTATTTATTCATATATTGATCATTATGTAATTACTAGCCGAATGCGCGCGCATCCGTGACAGCGATGAGGAATTAAGTAAAGACGGCCGTGACTATATATGTTGATGAAACGTCCCGCTGCAAACTTTGTGTCTGAGAAGCGATATTTTTATAGAAAGATGATCTGGCTTTTGTTTTCTGCTCGAATGAATGTTTTTCTGTTAGAATTTTGTTCCTGCGTACAAAATAAGGAACTGGTTTCACCCGTGGTCTCTGCTTTTTGGAATTTTTCCCGATATAATTTTGTATCTGATAATCAAACATGATACAGCAATATCGTCATCATCATTTTCTGACTAAAAATATATAGTTTTAATAATTGATTTATATATATTTTTAAATAGCCTATCGTCTTCCCCGTATTTTTTACCTATGTATGGAAATTTTGGTTTGAATTAGTGAACTACTGCGAATTTGTATACCGGACATACAAACAAACATACAAACAGACAAACATTCATTTTTATATATATAGAGATTTACTCTTCATTGTTGGCTTTTTATATTATATTTACTCTTCATTGTTGGATTTTTATATTATATTTACTCTTCATTGTTGGCTTTTTATCTTACATTCACTCTGTTGGCTTTTTATATTACATTTACTCTTCATTGTTGGTTTTTTATCTTACATTCACTCTTCATTGTTGGCTTTTTATATTATATTTACTCTTCATTGTTGGCTTTTTATCTTACATTCATTCTTCAAGGTTGGCTTTTTATATTACATTCACTCTTCATTGTTGGCTTTATATCTTACATTCATTCTTCATTGTTGGCTTTTTATATTACATTCACTCTTCATTGTTGGCTTTTTATCTTACATTCATTCTTCATTGTTGGCTTTTTATATTACATTTACTCTTCATTGTTGGCTTTTTATCTTACATTCACTCTTCATTGTTGGCTTTTTATATTATATTTACTCTTCATTGTTGGCTTTTTATCTTACATTTATTCTTCATTGTTGGCTTTTTATATTACATTTACTCTTCATTGTTGGCTTTTTATCTTACATTCATTCTTCATTGTTGGCTTTTTATATCATATTTACTCTTCATTGTTGGCTTTTTATCTGACATTCATTCTTCATTGTTGGCTTTTTATATTATATTTACTCTTCATTGTTGGCTTTTTATCTTACATTTATTCTTCATTGTTGGCTTTTTATATTATATTTACTCTTCATTGTTGGCTTTTTATCTTACATTTATTCTTCATTGTTGGCTTTTTATATTACATTTACTCTTTATTGTTGGCTTTTTATCTTACATTCATTCTTCATTGTTGGCTTTTTATATCATATTTACTCTTCATTGTTGGCTTTTTATCTTACATTCATTCTTCATTGTTGGCTTTTTATATTATACTAATGATGATGCGCGCGCATCCGTGACATGAGGAATTGAGGTATTAAGGAATTGATGACATGACGGTGGAAAGACGGTCGTGACTATATATGTTGATAATAATAATAATAATATAATAATAATTATTATTATTATTATCATTAGATAATGATATAATGATCATAATGATGATGCGCGCGCATCCGTGACATGGGGAATTGAGGAAAGACGGTCGTGACTATATATGTTGATATTTATTCTGTATTTAACCGTATAAAATCTTATATGGACATTGAAATAAAGTAGCTTCAATCTCGATCTCTGTGTGCGTATGTTTGGTAATAATTTTCAATCAGAGACTCAGACTAAGCCATGAAGAATATTTTTGTCGAAACACAGCCTCTGATAAGAGACCACCTCCAGGAAAAACTGAGTTTAGCCATGGGAGACTCTACTGAGCTTAGACACGAGTAATAAGACAAAATCTAAATATATAAACACACACTATTTATTTATTTGGATTTGGTCTTATTACCTTGTGTTTATAATCTACTAGACGAATGGCCCGGGCAACGCCCGGGTTTTACCCGAGTGCGTATATATTTTTAAAATGTTTTAATTAAAATACTATTCGTTACAATTATAAATTGGCGCCGTGGATGTCTCTCTTGTGAAACATCCCGCCCCAAACTGTGTGTGTCTCGAAAATATAAAAATAAAAATGTGAACGGAAAAATATGTCCAGGGTAGCCTAGTGGTCATGGCATTTGCCCGGTAAGCGGAAGGTCGTGGGTTCGATTCCCATCCCTTGACACTTTTTTATTTTATCCATTCTGACCAAAATCTATCCGTGAACTTCACACAGTGAACTTCACACAGACAGAATAAGGCAATTATATAAGTAGATAATTAAAATTGTGCCTTATCACACACTATTTTTTTATTTGGCCTTATTAACTTGTATTTATAATCTATGACGTAATGCCGGCGGCGCGCGCCCGTTGGCTGCCGGCGAGCACGTGACCTCCCTGTGCGCGCGCATCCGTGACAGAGGCGGCCGATGAGGAATGAGGAAAGACGGTCGTGACTATATATATATATAATAAAATAATAATAATAATATAATAATAATTATTATTATTATTATCATTAGATAATGATAATGATCATAATGATGATGCGCGCGCATCCGTGACATGAGGAATTGAGGAGGAAAGACGGTCGTGACTATATATATTAATAATCCAAATTGTGTCGTATCTACTGAACTTCTTAAACGAATTGTTTGTGTGTTACCATAAAAAATAATTAATTTAAAAGATATATGACTTATTATTATTTTTTTTTTTGCTTATCCCTAGTACACGTGGTACAGGTCATGATAATCATTTGGGTAGAAGTTGGCGACTGCTTTTACTGTAAGTGTACCACATGTCTACACATGTGAAAAGCAGTTCGACTTTGCACTTACAAATATGCCAGAGCCCCGTTTGGTTACTTGCATTCGCTGGTGGGGTTGGACTTTTGCAAGAATCGGTGGCCATTGGTGCATTTTTTTTTAAATCAGAAAAAATGCCCAATGCAGGAATCGAGCCCGGGTCGTAGCGGTCGAAAACCAACGGTTTAGACCACCCTTCCACCGACCCTTATATGACTTATATATGTTGAGACATGTAACATACTTGATATTTGTGGCATTAAAAACATATCTCTCTCGCTAACAATGAAGTTGAAATAAGAACAAATCGAACAAGTGAATGTAATTACAGAAGTTAGGAGAATAATCTGGTGAAACCGCTGGAAGATTCTCTTCTGATGATAAGCCAAGCCCATATTTTCCTAATATTTTATAATGATTTAATTGATTGATTTATTTGATTTAGTGATTTATTTAGAGCACATTTGTCATTATTAGATTTATAACTTGGATCTAATGAGAGAGTAGAAACTCCCCAAAATAAAACTAAAACAGAATTACGCTGTCTATTCATAGATAGCGATAAAAGAGCATTGGACAAAAGTACATTTCGATTGTTTGGCTATTTTAGGAGTGTTTAGAAGGAAGCCGGCATTACTTCCTGGCCACGTGACTCCACAGCACAATCCTCAATGTCGCAAGCGACGTGACAAACCAAGGTGACACACAGTTCCTGGTGTCGCGGGGAGAACAGAGGATTCCTTCCCTCAGTGAGATCAAACAGAAGATAAATCCAAGATGAAATAAGTGTGGAATTAATAAAGGTACAACAACTTTTTTTTCTAACATTTAATTAATGAAACTACATGCTGAAAAATACCTAAAATTACATTTCATTTTGTCCTAGTTTTAACATTATTGTCGCAATTAAATATAAAAGGCAAAAGTGAAACCATACTGCGATTTAATTGTTAAATATTTCCAAAACTGAAAGAAAGAGATAAAAGAGAGAGGTGCGTTCTATTCAACAACTTTGAAAGAAAAAAAAGGTCTCTACCTAATTTGATTAGCTAAACCATTTTTAATTAATTATCTATTTACAAACATACAATATGAATTTTTCGTAACAATATGTTTCATCTTTTTATAGAGCTTGCACCCTTTAATATCTTTTTTTTTTCAATTTTTAAAGACAAAATTAATCATTTTTATTTTTTCTATTTCATTGTGTCAAATGACCTCGGAGAAAATATTTTCTATATTAATAACATACAATGTCTCTCGTTAATATCTTTTTTTTTGTCTAAAAAGTTCATTTTTGTCATTTTCGCTTGAAAAATAAAGACATTTCCCCATTTTAACACACATCAAGAGTTTTTCTACTTCAAAAAAGATTTGAATGTAGCACAGTCATTTCGTGATCTCAACGGATTTTCTGGCGAAAGATTATTCAAGTCGGGAGATACAAACCTCGTAGATGAAGTCGATTATCCAATTATGTTAAACAGGCATTTTGGTAGCCATGGACGGTATGTTGGATGAGGACTTCAGCGGCGACCATTCTTTTGTCGTCCCAACAAGCTTAAAAGCATCATTGTTGAATTTGAAATTCTATTTATTGGGGGGGAGCCTCAACGAATATGCACAGAATCCATATGATGACAGGGAGAAGATAGAAGTTGTCAGTCAGAGAGAGAATTAGAAATGGGTACCTGGAGAACCGGAGTTGTCAGTCTGAGAGAGGGAATTAGACATGGGTTCCTGTAGTTGTCAGTGTGAGAGACAGAATGAGACATGGTGCTTGGAGTTTTCAGTGTGAGGCAAAGAATGAGACATGGTGCCTGGAGTTGTCGGACTGAGAGAGGGAATTAGACATGGGTTCCTGTAGTTGTCAGTGTGAGAGACAGAATGAGACATGGTGCCTGGAGTTGTCAGTGTGAGGCAAAGAATGAGACATGGGTGTCTGTAGTCGTCGGCCGGACGGTGCCACGACACCCCGGAGGGTAACTGCCGCGAGTGGGTTGACACATACGGAAGGATGCACGGCCTACAAACGTTTCCATCTGTCATTGTACCGGAACATTCACTACTTCGCTGGGTAACGCCACAGTCCAGTCATAATTATTGATATGTTCCAAAACTTAGAGATCTCGATAAAAGTTAACTCCGTCCTAATCGTTCAGCTTTGACAGTGGGCCGCTTTAACGTCGGAACATTTGATGGTTATGATGATATCTTTAATTCTTCAGAAGGTTAATGGCTGATAGTGGCGACTCCCGGTATCACTTCACACTTCATATCTTACTCACTGGTCATTGGTTTTGATTCTGGTTAAACACATAGAATGATGGCCCTTGATATTAGAGCTCTACAAGCTGCAAATCCATGAGAAATCCCTACAGCTCGCTAGATGTCGGTGCCACTGTAAAATTATTTAACAAACATTTTAGAGCCTTTGAGGAAGCTGGTAAAACTGTTTTGTATTTGATTAGCGCGAACTGATCTTCCACGCCTTCTCATTGGACGAATGTGGCCACATTTGTACATAAAGGGAGTTCATGGTTATGCGAGGAGTCTTCTAAGAGTAATTCCTGTGTGAAGACGCTTAAAGCGTTCTGTTTGTGTTTGGTTCGTGTCTGGTGATCTCCTCGCATACCTAGGTAACCCCGGTCCTCTCCTTATCAACGCTAAATAAAAGAGAAGAACTGGTTTAGTTCAAACTATTCATGTGTTTTTTATTTACGTACTTCTTTTTTGTTGTTGTAAGTTTAACTGTATACGTTTCTGTGTGTTAAGCTACTTTTACTTAGGCCCTAGTACTTTTTACTTTTATGCGTACACCCGTAACTTTTGTCACTATCTCCGTTTCAACTTCCAGTGTACGTCCACCAGCCTCTTTAGTTTGAGAAATACCGACTGATTATTCATCGTATATAGAATGTTATAATATTGACTCAACATTTAAACTAATAGGGAGTTTTAAACTGTTATTTTGGTATGTGATTTTGTTAAATTATGGAATTCTTGAGGCATCTTTTCTGATCGGGCCCCCGGGACGATAGCTCCGTTCTCTCTACCCTCGGTGTAGCCATGAAACATCGGGCTAGGGATGCTAGCCAGTTTCCTTCACACCTATCGTAATACAACATAGAGTTACGGGAGGATGGTGTGTCTGAGGTTTTTACACTGCAATTTAACGATTCTCGTTCCTTTCTTAAAAAACATAGTTTAGACTACAGCAGATACTCAAAGACACGGATAAATCATTCTTGGAACAAGGGAAATGTATTTTCAGGCAAATATTTACACGATGTAAAAATGGTAAGTGATATTTTATATTACGATAGGTAAAAACTCTTAAAAACACCTTCTGGAGATTTAGCAACCCACTGAAGACGCTGAACAATGCATTGTATTCATCACCCAAGTAAAAACCATTACTAAAGGTGATGAAGAATGAGTCACAGCACCAGTTTTGGATCATTCTTTATCCCATTAGTAAAGTCTTTTACTAGGGTGATGAACATAATGCTTCGTTCTGATGCCTAATTGAAAGGATAGATGCCTTTTAGGTACCCATGTTAATACAACAACAACAAAAAGGCTTTTATTAGGGCCCATCGCCCTGTATGGATTCGCCATACAACAACAAAACAATACAGCAATTTTTTTCTCACTTTCTCCATGTACACGTGAGCCTTTGTTTGAAAAGGGATTTATTTACACATCTGTTTTAAAACTTTCCTCACTACCTCTTTTGTGTATGAATCCATTTACAATTGATCTGTAGAAATTATAGAGTTCTATTGCTATATTTTTCTTTTCTGAAATAGTTCTCAGCGTCTTCAGTGGGTTGCTAAATCTCCAGAAGGTGTTTTTAAGAGTTTTTACCTATCGCTTACCATTTCTACATCGCGTAAAAATTTGCCTGAAAATACATTTTCATTTTTCCAATGCTGATTTCTCCGTGTCTTTGAGTATCTGCTGCAGTCTAAACTATGTTTTTAATAAAGGAACAAGAACCGTTAAATTGCAGTGTAAAAACTTCAGACACACAAACTGTGTCGTGTTAACGACTGATTGGACACTGCAACTTTGCATTGTCTTCCGTCATGCTCTGATTCCTTCCTCCTGTGGTAGTCTTTGTGGAAGACAATCTCTTTGCACGGCCCTTCATAGAACATTTAAATAGTGTTTTTACATTGTGTTGATTCTATTACTTCACACGAAGTGACACCTCTACATCTGGTCAATGTTCTGCCCCACTAAAATACTTATAATCTATACTTAAATATATTTGAAAATCAATTTTCTCACCAAAACAGTAAAGATCTATATTATATCAATACAGTAAGGGCAGTTGAAAATTGTTTTATTTCAAAAACACCATAAGCATCAAAAATCGTTCAGATTTCTATGATTCTTTTGAAATGAAATAATTTTCTACTGTCTTTTACTGCATTGATAAAATTATGGGAGGGCTTGGTTCATCAGTGGTGAATCCTCTCAATGGTTTCGCCAGTTTAACTACCGAAACCGCTTGAAGGGTTCACCACTGATGAGCCTAGTCCTTCCATTATTTTATCATTGCAGTAAGGTCAGTAGAAACTTGTTTTATTTCAAAAAGAATTCTACGCGTCAAAAATAATTTAGATGTCTTATAACAGATGGGGCGCTATTGCATCATATTAGTCAAAGGTCTAACACAACTCCTTCAAAGCTAAATCTCTCTAGAATATTTGACCGACACGACCCAGGATCGAATCCCACGCATTAAGCACTTTTTTCTAATTAAAAAATAAATGCTCCAATGGCTCCCGATTCTTGCAGAAGTCCAATCCCATCAGCGAGTGCATGTAACCAAACGTAACTCTGGCAAACTTGCAAGTGTAAAAGTCGTAAGACTTTTCACATATGTAGATATGTGGTCCATTTACAGTGAAAGCAGTCGACAACTACTACCCACCATGATTATTATGACCTATACCATGTATGAGTGTGTGTGCTAGAGTAATAATAAAAAGATTAAAATTTTACAAATGTTTCAGGGTTTGACGTATATAATAAAGAATAAACAAACATTGGCTTGGAAGTACCCTGTAGAACCGGGTCATTGATCAATTAAATATCTATTCCCGGTCAATTCACGACATGTAAAAACCCAACACAACAAATCCTGTTTGGTCCAATTAGAGTTGTGCCAGAAAGGAGTGACGGCCAGGAATTTTCCATTGGCAACTTTTCCTTTTAGAACTTAGGGCCTTGGCCCCGTCTGTCGCGGAGACAATTTGTCGGCAGTTTAACGCCAGGTCCTTGGAAACGAATGTTTATAGAAAGATGAACCTCGATTGAGCATCCTCCCATCTATATAATAAGTTACGACCGAAGATTGTATTGTCGTGAGGAAGAATGGAAGCTTACTAAAAGTTCAAAGGAATCAATAGATCCATAGATTTGCTCGACATACGAGCTCGTATATGATATTAAAAATAAAGAAGGCATATCCTGACCAAAAACACATGTGCTTTTTAGATGGGAGAGCGCCATCTAGTAGGACAGAAATCAACTAACGTTGATTTAACCTGTTCCCTGATATTTGGCTATCCCATTTTCTTGATAAATCAAGAAAAGTCATCCACGAACGCGTTTCGCGCTTTTGGCGCTCGTCAGCGTGGAGCAGGCTGTACCACTGCGACCAAAAATATTTTTGGCCCCAGAGGCTTCTTGAAGAACCAAGAAATGGGTATTTAAGACCAAACTTGGGTAAATACGCTTAACACATGAGAAAACAATAGAAAAAAAATATCAGGGCCAAATATCAGGGAACAGGTTGAATCAACGATAGTTGATTTATTTTCCACTAGATGGCGCTCTCTCTCTCTGCCATCTAAAAAGCACATTATTTTTGGTCAGGATATGCCTTCTTTATTTTTAATATCAACACCTGACCTTTTTATTATTAAATTTTCTATTGTTTTCTCATATATGATAGTATAATTCCTGAATCTCCTAGCTAAATAATCTCCATTTTCACAATTTGTATCCTTCCTATAACCACACATAGCCTCAATAGAGCATTAACATTAACTAAAAATCTATATCATAAATAAAGAAGTTGCCCCAGACCGGCATTCATAATTCTTAAAATTAAAGATACTTCGGCCATTAAATATTTTTATTATCTTGACGTTTTACGACAAAAATACTTTGTCCTCGTCAGGAACAAATATAAATTAAAACATTTAGCAAGGCGTTAAAAAATAACGTCGATGAACGTTCGAAAAACGTCGAGATAATAATAAAAAAAAAATTACTGGCCGAAGTGTCTTTAATTTCAAGAACTAATAATTCATAGTTTTTTCAAATGATTTAATTATATTATATTGTAAGATTATAAACTCAGCTTCTTCTGTAGAAAATGTTTATTTCGCTAGATTTCGAACGAAATCGTTCTTCAACGGGTTCAACGGCTATCAAAATAAACATGTTTTATAGAAGAAACTCCTTTTGACTTTATAATCTTACAATATAGTTATGGTAATGTTGATGTCTACATCCCCTAACTGTATTTTGTTAATTAGAATTTACATATCCATCTCTCTTATTTCCTACTTCTTTGTATATTTAAATATAATCTCTAAGAACTAAAATCACAGAACAATTTCCTTCCATAGTTAATTTGTATAGTTATGTTGAATACTTTGATTTCCTTTTCATCTTCCCTTCTCTCCTTTGTTTATGTTTGTGTTTTTTTTTTTCCTTTTCTCCATGAAAATGATGTATGGCGAGTCCTTGCAAGAAGGAAATGTCATAATAAAGCTGCTGTTGTTGTTGTTATAACTATATATGGATTTGTTTGATTTATAATAAATTTTCAGTAGTGTAGTTATACCTATCGAAGGGCTGTTACACCAGAAAGCTTGTATTGTCGTGTTAGAAATAAACTCATCCCTCAGTGAATTGTCTTTTATTTATAAATTAATAAGTTACATTATCCTGAACGTCTTTATTTCTTAGTACCAAAATCTCTTTTATTATTATATAATTCTTTATAAACTACAACAAAAATCTTTATTAAGACCTTTTGGTCATGTACAGATTCTCCAAGTAGAAGAGGGTAAATACAGGAATAACGCAGTAATAGTAACAATAATCAGCAATTATTTATAATGTATCACAAATAGAAGCAAGAAAGGGCTTAGCATAAACTTACAAGCAATCGAGAGCAAGCAGCTACTTTTCTTGAAAAGCAATAATTAAAATACTATTGACGGAAATTTAGATTAGTACAAGTAAAATATACAACACAATGTATTATATATTTATAAAGTACCTTTATATAGTTTTATACATGAATGGATTATGGGTAGAGGGTTGTCTCTAAAGTCGGAATATATAGTCTTTGGGGCTTTTATTCTAAATTGAATTTTCCTAAGCATTTTCTTTCTTATCTATTGAGTGATTTTATTTCTTGGGTTAACATAGTATGCAACTTGAAGAATGGAAGGGGGGGTGTCGACCAAATAAGGATTGTGATACATTAGCGCGCCATCTGTTATGAAAATTCGAAACAATTATAAACACGTATGATTCTTTTAAAAAATAAACAATTTCTACTTCCCTTACTGCAATGGAAAAATTAATGGGTGGGGCTGGCTCATCAGTGGTGAAAGGAAGATCGAAAAAATGCAATATAACAGCGGTATGATAGATTAAACTGGCGAAACCGCTGGGAGGGTTCACCACTGATGAGCCAGACCCTCCCATTAATTTTCCCATTGCAGTAAGGGCAGTAGAAATTGTTTATTTTTAAAAAGAATCATAGGCGTCTATAATAGTTTCGAATTTTCAAATAAGGATCAGTTTGAGAATCTCAATGAATGATTGGGAAATTAAAAGCTACGAGGAGATATGAAGTGAACTGTAAGAACCAGAGTGAAATTTCATTCCATTACGGTTATCTTATCAAAGATGACATTTCATGATGATTGCACAAGCTCTTCATCTGGCCTAGCTTGTTTGGGTTGTGAATCTCACACGAAACTTTACAACCTTTCAACATTAAATCCAGTTAAGTATTGCTATGCATGATGGAAAAGTCACTTAGACTTTTATCCACCAACCGCATTTTGACCTACTCCTCATCAATACAATTCTGCCACTCTTTCTCATCATGTAATATTATTTTTGAAAAAAATATTTTATCGAGTTAAAAATTTGATTCGTTGAAACATTAATTCGAAAGCTTGTAAATATACTGATATATTAGTGAAGAAATAGTTTGCAGAGTATATGTGATTAATTGGTTCATCAAGATTTTCTTTCTTTTTCTAGTGAAATTAATCCTGTTAGATCCCTAGAATCCCAAATATAAAACAAAGACTTGACCTACTTCGAACATATAATGAAAGCAAAAGATGTTGATGTAAGGAAAAGTTGGGGAAAGAAAGGAAGACCTGCTATAAGCTGGCTAGACGGGGCCAAGAAAACAACTCGAAGGTCACTACAAGTGATGGTCACCAACAGATAAAATTGGACAATATTTGTCCATATAGTCATCAATAGTCGAACATGACTTGATGGACGCAATTAAAAAGGAAGATGTAATTTGTAAATTCTTCAAAACTGAAAGCATAGAAGAAATGACCCACTACATCTCTGAATGCACTATTGTTAACGAGGAACAGAATAAGATCTTAAAGAACATTATCCAAGTCTATGTGAACCCAGTTCAGCTAATCAGAATAATGTCCGAGAAAAATATATAGCGATAGAATTGTTTAACTTTCATAAAGCGTTAGAGAACAAGGTAATCTCTAAGAACTAAAATTACAGAACAATTTCTTTCCATAGTTAATTTGTATAGTGTGTTATGTTGAATACTTTGATTTCCTTTTCATTTTCCCTTCTCTCCTTTGTTTATGTTTCTTTTTTCCTTTTCTCAATGAAAATGATGTATGGCGAGTCCTTACAGGACGGAAATGTCCTAATAAAGCTGTTGTTGTTGACTTGATGGGCGCTAACAAGAGACATTTCCCAAAGGTGATTCGGAGATCACATTCGATTTATTGGCGATGGATGCACACAATAATTTAATGACGATGTTAGATCAATAAATGAGGGCGCGGTTGTTTTCCACGTCTTGCTTCACCTTTCTCAATGTCAATATGTAAATATGTGTGTCGATATTTGGATAACTATGCAACTTGGCATAACCAAAATCTACCGATTCGTCAAAATTGACTCTGAAACTATGCACCGTCTAGTGTCTTGACTGTCTTTACAAACTGTTTGAATAATTAGGGCAAAATAAAAGAGACTTTTTAATCAAAAAATTTACAATCTATGTTTATAAAGAACTCTCGTTAAAAAAAATACAAAGGTGACAACTACAACAAAATGACAGTGTTTTCTTTAAAGGGTTATCAAACTAGGACGAGAAGTATTCATTTTTTTTTTTATTTTTAACTGAAACACAACATTTCTAATACAAACTAGCAGATTCAGGTCGGTGACAAAGCCACAATAACACCTTTATTACAACATTAATATTATGATGCATTAGCGCGCCATCTGTTATGAAAATTTGAAACTATTATAGACGCTGTTTAGTTTTATTCTGAACATAGGTGGCAGAAGGCGGCGCGGCGGTGAAGGGTAGAGCTACGTCATCGCTGACCAATGGGGGGCCAGCTGGCGGCACCGCCAGGGGGAGCTCGCCACCTTCTAGAGGATTCGAAGGACGCTCGCCACGAGAGAACAATGCCTTTTAAGCTGCGGCTTTAATTCTTTTGTAAATTCTTTAAATATTCATTGTAAAGAGAGTTAAAATAAATTCATTTGTAAAGCTTGGGATGATTGCCTGACCAAAGATAAGTACATTTGTTTCTTTAAGCTATTATAAAACATTATATTCAATTAAGCCTAACGAGAACAAATTGTTTTGTAAACAATCATTCTGCTTTTCCTCCTTGCGTATTTGCCAAGTGGGAAACAAAACAGACGCGTATGATTCTTTTTAAAATTAAACAATTTCTACAGCGCTTACTGCAATGGAAAAATTATAGGGAGGGTCTGACTCATCAGTGGTAAACCCTCCCAGCGGTTTCGTCAGTTTAATCTACCATACCGCTGTTATATTGCATTTTTCGATATTCCTTTTATAGTGATACTGATGCTAGACTCTTGGAATGGGTATTTATTTTTATGAACTATAGACATAAGCATTGAGGACAATAGAATTAATAACACCTTTAGCAAATCCAGGACGTCCAACTAGAGAGTACAGTTTAAGGCAACGGTTTTCATCAGTCCAGGGCGGGCGTTGAAGGAATTCATAGAAGTTTCAGAATGTACCAAATAGATGTTTAGTTGGTAATATATAGTTAGTTCACTACTTTAAGTTTAGTTTTTGCGTCTATTTTGACGGGAGAAGTACCATTTATATTGATTGGAATCCTTCATGGAAAATATCCATCTTTATAAATTAGTTTGTTCTCAGGTTCTCACCACAAGCTATAGAGAGTATCAGAAGCGATATTCCGGTTTTTATTACATAATAAAGTTGAGATGTGACGTTTCCAATATTAGTTAAAAACAGATAAACATATTTTAATTCAATTAATTTGCTATTCAAATATCTTATAATACAATATAATGCGGCTTGTGATTGTAAAACGACATTTGAAAATTATATCGCAAGTGTTTCTTTTCAACGAAAAATCTAAATTTTATTTTTCAAGGAGAAATAACGAATATTTCTAACCTTATGATGAGGTATGAAAGGATGAATTGTGAAGAGTAATGATAAACGGAAAAATAAAAGTGTCCAGGGATGGGAAACGAACCCACAGTGTTCCGCTTACCGGGCAGATGCCATGTCCACTAGGCTACCCTGGACATACTGCGAAACACTTGCGATATAATTTTCAAATGTCATTCAAATATCTATTGGAAGAATTCTTTCAGAAATAATTAGCATTTTTCAAAACCTTGTTTTTATAAATACTGAAATTTTAAAATATAAATTTTATATATTCATTTTGATATTCATAACTTTATAATAATTCATTATCAATTTTCAGGACAATTTTTTATTGTATTTTGGTTATATATTACATATATAATAATTAGATAATAAAAGGCATATATTGGATTTAAAAATATATCTATATTTATCTAAAAATAAATATATATTTATTTATTTATTTTAAATCCAATATATGCCTTTTATTATCTAATGAATTAAGTATGGATTGCTCTATTTTCAAAATATATAATAATTTGATCTCCTATTTTAAAAATATTTTAGATCCTTTTATAAGAATCTCGTTTAGTTTTTTTTTTATGAGGATCTATAGAATTAAAGGTAAACTCCACCTTTGCTGGTCCCAAGCCCGGATAAAAAAGGAGGAGGGGGAGCAGTAACAAGCTCACTAAGAACCTGGGCTCAGCTGGCCCGGCTGATAGTACCCTGTAAGGGCTCCTAATCCAAGGATATAGGATGAACAGCGTTTGTACTCCATGTTAGGAGCGGCTGCACATGGCGTCTGTTCCTCATGTCAGAGGCGGCCATTTCTTTTGGAGCTAAGTCGGCCTGCCACTGAGTAGTGCTCCCAGTCTTAATGACAAAGGCAGACGCATTTTACTTCACCCAATCATGATGGTTGTCAAACTCATCCATTGATGAGCTCTACTCTTCCCCGGCAGACACCATCAAAAGTCTCAAACTTTACAAGCTTGATACCTTAATATGATTGAGTGTAGATAAGAAAGAAGAGAAGGTTACCTCTCCCGTCAAAATAGACGTCAAAAAGACGAGCGGTTTATTGCAATCCACCTACAGAAGTGGATATAAGAGAAAGCAGATATACGATCTGTGTTGGTTTATACCGTGTTTCCAACCCATTCCACGCTGGAATTCACCTCAGCGTCCCCGACTTAATGGATCAACATCACAATATTTTCTAAATTATACCATCAGAGTCACAACACAATAAACAACTAGTGCGCTCTAGTGGGGCTAAAGTAGACCGTCATTTATCAACAGAAGCTATAAAAAGACAAAGCTGAAAACATCAAGATGTCCCTTATATATTAAAATATTATATTTTATGTTTTTATATATGAAATCAATGAAAAATGTATGGTCGCAATGTGTATATTTATAAACTAGTTGAAATTGAAAGTGCTACACCCAGAAGGAACCAGCAGAATATCATGAAATATATCAAGAATGTACAAGCTAGTACATAGACCAAATGATTAAAGAATCAGAATGTACCCGTAGTTTAATTATTTTAGATGTTTTGCGTCCAAAATCTAATGCACATCACAGGGAGCTGATTTGAGCTAAATTCCATTATTTTTGTTCAACTTCTGAGGGTAACATCTTCATTTCCCAGTGTATCCATCAATGTTATCCCGGTATTAATTGAACATAAGCACGTGGTATGAAACCAATATACAGATGGTATTGTATCCTGACATTTAATTGATGCATCATGATTAATGCGCGTATTTTTAAAAATTATTTATAATATTATTTTTAATATATTTAAAATAATATATTTATTTATTTTTATAAAACAGATTATTACTATAAAATATTATGTGCTATAAAAACATTTGTATTTTGATACACTTAATACACCACCTGCTTTAAACTTTGATGTGATAAATAAAGAGATATTCTAGGTGTTACCTAAAAATATAGTTGTCTTATTATTGACTGGTTTAACCTTGTAAAATGGTTGAGACACGTTCTGGGAAGATGCAAGACGCGTCTGAGGAGAGAATCAAGACTGAAGAATCTGCCAAACCGCAGCCTGGTGCAACAGTATGAAGCCAATATACAGATGGTATTGTTCAGACTAACACAGGGCATTGTTGTTCAACCAGCCCGCCCCTACCACCCGGGTTGCTGCCCATCCAACGCTCGAGCTGAGGCGGACAGAGACGTGCGGTGACCCGAGACTTTACACGCGCCGAGTTCCCTCTGTTCCAGCAATCCTCTCACTCTTGAGGCTTTCACATATGTTTCAAATTCATGCTTCACTGACAGCTTACATTCCATTTCATCCTTTGACTTGATACCGTCCTATATGTGCCAGGTTTTACACATATGTTTCCACTCCCTGCATCACTGACAACATACATTCCATTTTATCTTTTGACTTGATACCGTTCTATTTTCTTCTTCTTTCTTATCTCCACTCAATCATATTAGGGTATCAAGCTTGTAGAGCTTGAGACTTTGGATCGTGTTTGCTGGGGAAGAGTAGAGCTCATCAATGAATGAGTCAATACTGTCAATAATGTGTTTTTGGGTAGCAGGTTGAGAATTGTACTTTGTACATAGTGGGAAAACCTTGCAACCATTCTGAAAAGTCGATGTCTGTAGATGACCAGATTATATATACCATCCTATATATGCAGGAAATGAAACTATTAACTGTGAATTTTTAGGAATCAACCAAGCTGTCCTTATGTACCAGGATTTTACATATGTTTCAACTCCCTGCACCACTGACAGCATCCATTTCGTCCTTTGACTTGATAGCGTTCTATATTTGAAGGAAATGAAACTATTAACTACGATTTTACATATCAACCAAGCTGTCCTTATGTGCCAGGCTTTTTACATATGTATGATCAACCATACCGCCACATGTCTTCCATCTGGTAGCTCTGAATGTGAAAGATGCTCTATAACGCTAATAACAAAAACCTTTATGTGTTATTAAGTGATTTTTTGTATAAGAAAAATAAAATATTGTTCGTTAAAGCCCTCACTTAATACTCATAATTGAAATATTGGGATATACAGTTAAACCTGTCTATAGCGCCTCCTCTTGGAACTCACCAAAATAGGGTGCTATAGAGAGGGGGTGCTATAGACAGGTTGCTTAATATTGATGTAAATTGCATCGTACTACGTATTTAAAATCGGGCGCTATAGAGAGGAAGGCGCTATTTAGAGGGGACGCTATAGACAGGTTTAACTGTATATATATTTTTTAATGGTGATTCTCCACCTGTCTACCCGCGATATCTGTGTCCAACCTGGTAATGTCACCACCAGATACTGTACTTACCTATAAACTCGAAGTCGTCACGTGGGGTGTGGAAGGCCGTGCACACGTAGGTCTCATTCTGCACATACACACACCACACTTTGTAAGTACTGCTGCTGTTCTAAATTGCTAAAACATAAGTTGAACAGGAATGGTTCACAATTGTAAACACCTGTTGTAAGTGCTGATGACATCAAATCAATTGAATTTGTTAAGACATAAGTTAAACAGGGATGTTGCACACTTGTAAGCACCTGTTGTAAGTGCTGATCTTCTTTGACATCAAATCAATGGAATTTGTTGAGACACAAGTTAAACAGGGATGTTGCACACTTGTAAACACCTGTTGTAAGTGCTGATGTTATTGGACTTCAAATCAATGGAATTTGTTAAGACATGAGTTGAACAGGGATGTTGCACACATGTAAACATCTGTTGTAAGTGCTGATGTTCTTGGACTTCAAATCAATGGAATTTGTTGAGACACAAGTTAAACAGGGATGTTGCACACTTGTAAACACCTGTTGTAAGTGCTGATGTTCTTGGACATTAAATCAATTGAATTTGTTGAGACACAAGTTAAACAGGGATGTTGCACACTTGTAAACACCTGTTGTAAGTGCTGATGTTCTTGGACATTAAATCAATTGAATTTGTTGAGACATAAGTTAAACAGGGATGTTGCGCACTTGTAAGCACCTGTTGTAAGTGCTGATGTTGTTGGACATTAAATCAATTGAATTTGTTGAGACATAAGTTAAACAGGGATGTTGCACACTTGTAAGCACCTGTTGTAAGTGCTGATGTTGTTGGACATTAAATCAATTGAATTTGTTGAGACACAAGTTAAACAGGGATGTTGCACAATTGTAAGCACCTGTTGTAAGTGCTGATGTTCTTGGACATTAAATCAATTGAATTTGTTGAGACATAAGTTAAACAGGGATGTTGCACACTTGTAAGCACCTGTTGTAAGTGCTGATGTTGTTGGACATTAAATCAATTGAATTTGTTGAGACATAAGTTAAACAGGGATGTTGCACAATTGTAAGCACCTGTTGTAAGTGCTGATGTTGTTGGACATTAAATCAATTGAATTTGTTGAGACATAAGTTAAACAGGGATGTTGCACACTTGTAAGCACCTGTTGTAAGTGCTGATGTTGTTGGACATTAAATCAATTGAATTTGTTGAGACATAAGTTAAACAGGGATGTTGCACACATGTTGTAATTGCTGATGTTGTTTGCATCAAATCGATGGAATTTGTTAAGACAAGTTAAACAGTGATATTTCACCTTTGTAAACGCCTGTTGTAAGTGCTGATGTTCTTGGACATCAAATCAATTGAATTTGTTGAGACATGAGTTGAACAGGAATGTTGAACACTTGTAACCACCTTTTGTAAATGCTGTCCTTCTTTGATATCAAACCATTGGAATTTGATTAGACACAAGTTAAACAGGGATGGTTCACATGATTTTCCCGGACATCAAATCAATGGAATTTGTTGAGACATAAGTTGTACAGGAATATTTCACACTTGTATAAACACACACCTGTTCTAAGAGTGCTGATGTTCTTGGACATTAAAACAAGGAGATAGGCGGAGAAGTGGAATCAACTGTTGGTGTTCGACAGCCAAGATCTGGGATAGAATCCAGCATTGAGTACTTTTTTCCGAATAAAATTGCTTCAATGCCCACCATCCATGCAGAAGTCCAAGCCTACTAGTGAGTGCAAATAATCAAACGGGCTGTGCCATACTTCTGAATCCAAACCTCGAACTGCTTCTATCTGTCTAGACATGCGACGTACTTACAGTAAAGGCAGTCACTATAAATACGAACCATGAATATCATGGCTTATACCACGTATATCTGGAAGAATAAACCTACTGTTTGTTAATGAAAATTCGCTATAGAAGTAGGAGGAAAACAATCTTGACAAACAGCCATCGCAACCTGGTGTAACAATATGTTGTAAGAAAGGAAAAAAAACTTTAGAAAAATTCCGGGAACATCTTATTCAATTCACCAAATTATTTTACACATAGGTTATTGTCGCTACGCACTTACTGTAAGAACATCCTCTACAGTTGTTTGTAATCTCCACATGGACTTCTAACCGCTAGTTGTACCAGACATAGAACAGGATATACATTTGAAGGTCAAGACACGTCAGAAGTTGGCTCTAAGGTAACTACGACCAAGTATAAAAAGCAGTTCCTCATAGAAGATATTCAAAAAACTTTTTTTATTCCTATATTTATAATTATAGAATAAAATGTCTGTGAAATGCCAAGGTCTTTTTAAAATGACCAATGGAATTTATATATATTTTTGTAATATTTAATTAAAATTCCATCAAACAAATTCCCAAATCTGCCTATCGCTATATATAAGGTTGTTCCAAAAGTTCGTGTTTTTCTTATTACTTGGCGAATAATATTATTATACGGCGAATACATAATAATATATTGTGGCGAAGAAATAATTTATTATTTAATTTAATTTAATTAATCAATGGAAATATTTGGAAACAGATTTATTATTTGTAAAATCATCATTCAGTTGCCTAGCTTGCTTGCTCGATATTCTCTAGCTGTAGATAGTTTGGTAAAATTGTTAATAATTGTCGGCTAGTCGCCGTGACGTCATCAATAAATACTTTCACATCTTCAGATATACAAAGACTAGATTTCTAAGCTACAATATAATACAATCACTTTATACATAATACAAAGACATTATATATATAACGGCGAATAATATTGGTATTTCATTTTTTTGCAAGTGTTTATCAACTTTTGGGACAACTTTGAAATATGTGTGTTGTGAGAAAATTGAATAGATAAATATCGAACTTTACTGAATGTTTAACTTGCTTATACCTGGGATGTCTTCTGTGTGGTGTGGTCAACTGGCGTTGGGAGGGTTCATCACTGATGAGCCAGGTCCTCTTAATATTTCTATAATTGCAGTAAGGTGGCTGTAGGAAATTGTTTTATGGGATTTAGTTTAAAAGAAACGGCCGTGTTATAAGTAGTTTAACTATAAAATAACGTTCTCTCATGACAACTGTCCCCGTACATTGAAGTTAGACAGAACTCTACCATTGACACTTAGACAATATTGTAATTGATGTCCAGGTGTTTGAATAGTGGTGTAGACAATTTTGCCGATTTGAACAATTCTTATTGATTCTTCTATTCAATTGTTACAAAGGTGGAAAAAAAATATATAATAAAATAGTAAATAAAGGGTAGATAAAATGTAGAGGAATATATATAGTTGTGTATGTGTACAAATTTCTTCAGCAAGGAAGGCTTCCCCACTTTGAGAAAGTCCTCCTCCAGACAACGTCTTCACTCCTCAGTTCCACACCGAGGAAGTACTTATAGATGCGTGTCTATATTATACGTGGTGTAGTTGTTTAATGTCTCGTTTGAGATTTAAAAAGATTTATAGCTGATAAATGTGAAATGTATTTTTTTTTAATAAAGAAAATGATTTAGAATGTTTCGCCTATGGTGGTCGAATTATAGGGATTGACAGTTAATAGCCATCTTTCTCTCTACAGAATGCAATGAGGTTTCCTGCCATTTACTCAGTATTCCTGGCTTTATTACTGAACTATATATCTCGGATGTGCACGAACATGGACGAGAGGACCGTGTGGTTGACATTTATGGACAGAGACGAGGCTTATTTACGAAGCAGACGACAAGAATCAATAGGTCGGCTGCTCCTGTTTAGGATGGAGTGATCACGTGACCAGAGGATCAATGGTTGACTCCCAGTTATGCAAGCGTCGCTTCATATGCTCCGTATCAGTAGAACTCCTTCGTTGGTCCTGGAACCTCCCCTTTCAGACACATATACCCAATCGATGTGTTCATTCAGCTCTGTGATAGGCTGGTGATTTGCCTGGAAGATTTTGATAGGGTTAGTCCAAGGGTCGGCAAACTGCGGCTCTTTGGATGTGAAGCTCTTTATATAGTTCCATACGTAAATATTATTTATTCGTGTACTATTTATTGTTGGCAAGAAAAGCATTGTGTGGCTCTTTAAGAACTTTGAAATTTTGTAAATTGTAATTTTTGACTCTTTCGATTCAAAAGATTGCCGACCTCTGGTTTAGGTCATACAATTAGTGAAGAGAAATGTCAGAAAGGGTAACCACACAATAGGGTTTGAGTCTGAAAAATTTATCCCGTGTGGAAGCATTCTACTGACAAAAATACGAATAGGGAAAATATTCTCTAAAGGGAAAAGGATATGGATTCTCTTTGTACAGAATCTTAACAGGATCAAAAGATAAAAAGCTCGTATAAAATCCAACATAGCGTTTGTATGGTCATCCACGGAGAAGATTGTAAAGCTTCGCAGCTTTATTAAATTCGGAATAATAGAAGGTTGTTTGATACACAGCGAGTCTTGGACGGCGAAAAATGTGTGTGCTGTGTGTCTCATTTTCTTCTTACGGATAAAACTTGACCATTCCAAGTACATGTGAAAATACTTTTCAATAAAAACATCCATGCTCTACATACAAACACATACCACAAACATACAACATACACACACCACAAACATAAAAAAAAAACAAACACACACCACTTCACGCACACACAACAACAAACATACAACGTACCACACCACATGCATCCCTAATACACGCCACATAATACCCTATACACCCACCACTTAATGCCACATCCATACCTCATATACACCACATACATACCTCTTACACACGCCACTTGATACTACATACATACCACATACACCCATCATTTAATACACATCCATTCCTCATATACACCACGTACCACATACCACATACATACCTCATACACACCCCACTTGATACCACATACATCCATCATTTAATACACATCCATTCCTCATATACACCACATACGCAACACATACCTCATACACACCCCACTTGATACCACATACACCCATCATTTAATACACATCCATTCCTCATATACACCACATACGCAACACATACATACCTCATACACACCCCACTTGATACCACATACACCCATCATTTAATACACATCCATTCCTCATATACACCACATACTCAACACATACCACATACATACCTCATACACCCCTCATTTAATAACGTCAAGCTTAGCCTAAAGGTTAGGTACACAGCTTCGTACCCCCGCAACCTAGGTTCGAGGCTCAGCGTGGGTGTTTTTTTTACCCCGGGGTTTCGTTTGCTGGAACGGGCGCCCTTGGTCTTGGGCGGGAGGAGGTCCTGGACCTCCTCTCCTCGAAGACCAAGGCGCGAAAGCGCGGTCAGCATCTAACCCCTCCGCAGAGCAATGCTCTTGCCGGCCTAATAAACCAAATCCTCGACCTAAGGCCCGGAGTAAATAGCAACATTTATAAGGTCTTGCGACAGGTCATGTCAGAGCTGAGGACCGGTCCAGCCGCAGTGCCCCCTACATCCACACTGCCTGCGCCTCGACCATCTCATCCAACGCCGCTCACTTCCAACAAGCCGACACCTGCTTTGATTACACCCCCGCCGCCCGCCCCGACGGAGATGGAGGAGGACGTTCCGATGACGGAAGAAGAGCGCTGTGTACCCCCACTGCCTGCGCCTCGGCTCGCTGAGCCAACACCGCCCACTCCCCAGGGGCAAAAGACGACACCGGCCACGACTACACCTCCGCTTCCACCGCCTGACCCGATGGAGGACGACGACGACCTGATGCCGGAGTTAGATACAACCTTCAATAAAATGATCGCTGAACCCGGCTTTGGGCCCCTGCTGGAGCCAGGGATTTCCCTGGATGCCGTCATGTTTGCGGTCTTATACCGCGAAGATAGACTGGATCTACTCGGGGATCTCTCACCTGAGCAGGGGAGTAACCTCGCGGGCTTCCTTGACGCTGCTCTCGAGCGAACTCGGAACAGCCATCCCACCATTCGCAGGGGTATTCACAAGCTAAGGGTAGCCTTGCCCTCCTGATCAATGTACATTGTTTGCCCTTTTGACTCCTCGTGAGTAATTGTTGACCAGCGGTCAATAAAAATTATTTAATTGTCAATTGTCCCCTCATTTAATACACATCCAGTCCTCATATACACCACATACGCAACACATACCACATACATACCTCATACACCCCTCATTTAATACACATCCACACCACATACATACCTCATATACACCCCACTTGATACCACATACACCCCTCATTTTCCTTCCCTTTCAAATATTTTTCTTTTAACCCTAACATACTGATTGATTTTTAATTATCCTAAAACTTAAATCGAGCTCCGCCGTTTTCGCCTCAGGCGAGCGGTGAAATGTCGCTGGAAGCGACGAACTTGGTATGGGCTGGAAGCCCTCATCGAGCTGAACACGAGCCTGGAAGGCTCGGCTTTGAAAGTCAAGCCGTTGCGGAGATATCCGCGGATAACCAATCTCAAGATGAAAAATCTAGAATAGCCAATGCTAGCGGCGACTATGCTAATCTACCTTTCGACAGACAGCATGTAAATTTTGCCGCGGCGTGTATCGCTGACGTCACGCCATCAACGAGCGGCGCCTTGGCCGCTGCGACAAACTGGGCCGAGCAAATGGAGGCTGCAGAATCAGCTGAAGATGGCTTCACCGTGGTCAAACACAAGCGAAGACGCAGGGAGTCACCGAGCCGCCCTGTCGAACAACGTTCCAGCGGTGTCGCGGCCTCCAAAAGGACCGGCCCAACCCCGCGAAGACGGCCACCTGCGGGTGGAGCTACGGGGGTCCAGATGATCAGGGCTACCCAGGCCGACATCGCCGACGCCAGAGCACGCCAGCGCTCTTCAACAGAAGACAACTGCGTCTTCGTGGAACACTGACCGGACTTCGGGTCCACCCACTACCTGCAGGCGGTGGAAGAGCTGGTCGGAGGAGCCAGGAATGTGCTCCAGGTGATGAAAATGGACGGCCATATGCTGGTGGGCCTGTCCACCAAGGCCCTGGCGGAGCGACTTATAAGAGACGGTCTTGATATTGGCCACACCCACCTCAGGGCCTTCCCCTTCAAGAAAAGGGCGGAGAGGATCACCGTCGGAAACTTGCCGTTCTTCGTGGACGACGCCGCCGTCATCGAGGCCCTCAAGCCCTACGGTGACGTGACCTCCATCGTCCCCATCCGGCTGAGAGCCGGAAGGTATACCTTCACGGATGGACGACGCGAGGCATTCATCCTCCTTAAGGAGGGCATTGCCTTGGAAAAGATCCCGACCCGCGTCATCATCCGAAACAAGGGTAACGTCCTGTCGGCATTCATCTCTTATGGAGTCAAGTGCTCCAGATGCGGCCGGCAGGGTCACCGTAGGGCCAACTGCCCCATCATTCCTGGGAGAGCCTCCAACAACGCCCAACCACAGCCGGCACCCCTTCCATCTGGTGCATCGTCCACCGAGTCCCGGCAGCCGAACCGCCCAACACCAACGGCTCCAGCTCCGTCACCAAAGCGCCCTGCGCCACAGACATCAGCTCCCGGCTCTCCTACCGCCCTGCCTGCGAGAACATCCTCAGACGCCGTGGCTCCTCCTTCTGAGCCCATGGAGATTGCAGCCGAAGTGCTGGCGCCGCCCACCTCCAACAGCGCCCCACAGGCAGTGAAACCAATGGAGGCACCTGAGGCTCCCGCGGACCTTCGCCCTCCGGCCTCCCAGCCCGCCGGAGTAGTGCCTCAAGCCCTGCCAGCCTCCGCCGCCCCTCCTGGTCCTCTGCATGCACAGGGGACCCTTGTGCCGCCCTCCCCGTCTTCATCAGGGCGTAAGACGAGACCCGACCTTGAGGCCTACCTCAAGAGAAACCCCGGTGTCTCACTTGCTGAGACGGACGCCCTTGGTCTTGGGCGGGAGGAGGTCCTGGACATCCTCTCCTCGAAGACCAAGGCGCACAAGCGCGGTCAACATCTAACACCTCCGCAGAGCAATGCTCTTGCCGGCCTAATAAACCAAATCCTCGACCTAAGGCCCGGAGGAAACAGCAATATTTATAAGGTCCTGCGACAGGTCATGTCAGAGCTGAGGACCGGTCAAGCCGCAGTGCCTCCTACATCCACACTGCCTTCGCCTCGACCATTTCATCCAACGCCGCTCACTTCCCACAAGAAAAAACGGACACCTGCTATGATAACACCCCCGGCGCCCGCCCCGACGCAGATGGGGGAGGTCGTTCCGATGACGGAGGTAGAGCGATGTGTACCTCCTCTGCCTGCGCCTCAGCCTGCTGAGCCGGCGCCGCCCGCTCCCCAGGAGTCAACTCCAGCCACGACTACACCTCCGCTTCCACCACCTGCCCCGATGGAGGACGACGTCGATCTGATGCCGGAGTTAGATACAATCTTCAATGAAATGATCACTGACCCCGGCTTTGAGCCCCTGCTGGAGCCAGGGATTTCCCTGGATGCCGTCATGTTTGCGGTCTTATACCGCGAAGATAGATTGGATCTACTCGGGGATCTCTCCCCTGAGCAGGGGAGTAACCTCGCGGGCTTCCTTGACGCTGCTTTCGAGCGAACTCGGAACAGCCATCCCACCATTCGCAGGGGTATTCACAAGCTAAGGATAGCCTTGCCCTCCTGATCAATGTACATCGTTTGCCCTTTTGACTCCTCGTGAGTAATTGTTGACCAGCGGTCAATAAAAATTATTTAATTGTCAATTGTCCCCTCATTTAATACACATCCATTCCTCATATACACCACATATGCAACACATACCACATACATACCTCATACACCCCTCATTTAATACACATCCATTCCTCATATACACCACATACGCAACACATACCACATACATACCTCATACACCCCTCATTTAATACACATCCATTCCTCATATACACCACATACGCAACACATACCACATACATACCTCATACACCCCTCATTTAATACACATCCATTCCTCATATACACCACATACGCAACACATACCACATACATACCTCATACACCCCTCATTTAATACACATCCATTCCTCATATACACCACACAACACCACAAATACACTAAGAAAAAATAATGAAACGATTTCTCAGTAGTTCAAATTTCATTATGAAGATTTTCACTTTGAATAAAGCGTAGCGAGCGAAAGTTTTATAACGGCCTATATAGGTTAGAGATGTATTGAGAGGAAATAGATTACAGAATAAAGTTCTGAAGTGGATGGAATGGGAAGGTAACTTTAGCAAGAAGAAGAATCACGCTAATGGCCTGGATGTGACGCTATGAAGAAATAACGAGAAAATCTCAAGTTATAGAAGCATGGCGTTACTGGAAGCCAGAACCTGCCCAAGAGTTCCTGATTAAGTTTTCAGTCAGTTTAAAACGAGGAGTCGGTATAAGTGGCGGACGGCCAGGATGTTACGTAATGAAGGAAGGCAGGCAGGCAGAGGAAGGAGATAACAGCAGCTGGCAGGGTTCTATCGGGGCAGAACTATCGCAGGGATGTACCAGCTTGGTTGTCCTACACACATGTTACACTCGCTCTTCCTCCAGCAAACGTCATTCTCTTGTGCTATGGAAACAGAGATTAGTTGTTCGCCTTTTCCTTAGTTAAGAAAGATGCCTCTAGAACCGCTTTGTTAGGTCGTTGGGATACAGCCTACACCACGCTGACGGGGCCTAACGGTCCGAAACGCGTACGTGATTAGATTTCTTGATGAATAAGGAAAAAAAGGTTTTGGGTCACTATTTTCGCTTGAAAGATATTTTGCGATAGATGGTTCAAGCTATCAGAAACATTCATTTTCACTATTAGAAGATACTTTTTAAATAGTTTTTTTAAAACTATATTACCTGTGTGATGCGTTACATTTCCCTTTTTGTTTTAGTTTCTTTCTGACAATGTTTGTCCATTGAATAGCAGTCAATAAAGATGTTAAAATTGTCCCAAAGACTCCCAGCGAATAATCTGTAAGGTGCGAGGCCGGACGGAAGCGGCGGGGCGGCGGAAGTGATAAGTCAAGAGAGTGAGAGACTTCTTGACCTACATCCGGGAATCCCCGCCCCACCTGTGTATTTGGAGTGAGGGCCGAGATAATTCCTGACAGACCGCATGTCTTTAAAACTCTGCAGAATATGGATAGAGGAGATCTAAGTTAAACCAATGTATCTAGACCTATTCCACCCTGCACATCCAGCCTCTGCTCAAGAATCCTGCATAACTCCACCGATCTGTAGCTCCGATACTGGCCATGCCGCTCACCTTTAATCCGAAATGCCTTTAATAACATTCATCTTATACTTGAGAATCCTGCCTAGCTGCACTGATCTGTAGCTCTGGTACTGGCCATGCCGCTGACCTCTATTCCGGGAGGCCTACAATAACATTCAGCCGACTAACCCATCTACAAGATTAGCTCTTCAAACAAGAGCTGGTTGACTACGCCCTCCTCTTGTCTCACAACCAATGCGTCCATCTACAAGTTTTTCCTGTCTTCTTTTAAGTCTTTCTCTATACATTTCTTCCTTGGTATGGAACTGAGCGGGGTTCAAGGAGACCTTGTCTGGAGGAGAACTCTCTCAAGGTGGGGAAGCCTCCATCGCTAAAGAAATTTGTACATATAAAACTGTAAATATTTCCCTACATTTTTACTCCTATAATACCGTATAATACCCTCTGTATATTTTATCATCATTAGTTTTATGTAACAATTAGAAGTCAATATAAAATATTTACACGTTTTTTTCTAAACCTGGAGAAGGAGCCGAGGTGAAGACTCCAGGATTGTTTGGAAGAGCTAAGTTCCAAATATGTCACAAGACTTCCTGGGAGACTGAATATAATCACAACATTCCTAGGTTCTCATCTTAAAGAATTCTATTCATGGAACAAAATATGTTGCAAATAGGTGAGTTCCTAGGTATACACTCATGGACAAAACTTAAGGAAGTGGAAAGTCTTTGATATCGCCAGTTTTTTTTTTTAAAGAATACAGAGGCAATTTTGTTCACACTTGATTATCTCGTGTGTCTTCAATAAATGTCATTGTGTATCAAATATATTTAAGAGTTATAGACTGAATCCCGATATACATGCTAAAAATTACAACTTCCTTAAGTTTGGTCCATGAGAATAGATTATTTCGGTCAGTTTTCGGAAAAAATTGACCAAATTGACCTGGATTTTGACATCAGCTCTTTCTCAGTACTCACATTACAATATAAGTCTGATGACAACCACAGATGATCGGTGGTCTCTTTTCAGAAATACAAGTCCGGTTTATTTTTTTCAAGAGCTTCAATAAGTTTAATATTTATAATTTAAATCTTTCTGAAACACATCACAACTTTTAAAGAAGTCCAAGTTCAGAGGAGTCCTATAGATTTTATAAAAAGAAATCAATGAAAACTTCCGAATTGACTGAAGAGCTGACTATGCTAAATCTGTTTTGAATTTCCTGATACAGGAGTTATCCTGAAATGACGAGGATCATAGCCCGAATACATGTCTTCATGTGGAATTTCCGAATTTGTCAAAGCTGGCGACTTGGTCACTGTTGTTAATTTTCTTGATAATCGAGATGGACAAACGGTTAGACTTAGGTTTTTTCGTCATTTAAACGTAAGAGGTGTCTTCTTCTTTATTTCTATCATCATCGATGCAATGTATTCTATTTTCATTGATCAACCAAGCTTACAGGTCAAAACGACATCAGTATAACAACTTCTGCGGCCATCTCACAGCTAATGGGAGGAATTCAGGCCTTGACCAGCCTCTCTTCTTTTGGTGACGCAAGAACATCGCTGACCTCACGTGGAGAGACGAAATCTTCTGCTCTTAGGTAACAACTCTTCTCTTGTCTCCTCAATTACAAAGTCTTATTCCTTCCCAAACTGTTTAATTGTCAGTCATTCGTATATTTTGACGGGAGAGACGACCTTTGTCTTTTCGATCAATATCCTCCCGGCAAAATTTCCATCAATATTTTAGCCATAGATTTGGCCTAGCTACTTACTCAGCTATGACCTCTTCGGCAGATTGTGAAGGTTCCATTAGATCCCGTGTGGATCTCATAGAATAAAGGCTGCCCTAGGCTGACAAGGGACATTAGCCCGAAAAACATGGCTCTAGGTGGACGCTTTTCAGTTTGCCAAAGCTGGTGTTGTGGCTTTGTCACAGACCCGAGGCCGCTAGTTTGCGGCGACGGTCAATAGATGGCGTTTAGTTTTGACGTCTATTTTGACGGGAGAGGAGACCTTTGTCTTTTTAGCCATTCGGGTAGTTATTGATACATTATCTACTTATTCTGATGCTCTCCTCAAACTTCTTTTGTGCAAAATTATCTGAAGCAAATGGACATAGACGATTGTACAAAGTAATTTGTGTCTCACACCAAAATATCGTTAGAACTATTTCTTTACGTATAACAGGTAAAATGCCATGTCATGACATAGTCCACTTTGGAATAAAGACAGCTGGAAACATTTTGTTGTGTGGAAAAGCTTTACTAAAATTACCTTATGCCTCATTTGAACTCTTCTACGACCTATTCATAAAAACTTAGCCATGTTGATTCCTTGGAATTGCTGGCTTCTCTTATTCTATTTTGTCCCTTTGCTCTTTTACATTCAATCACACACAAATGTCTCTATCAGATAGTTATTCTTGTACACGGACTCACCAAGGAGTCTGCACAGGAAAAGTAAAAATAAAGAGACAAAGCTCTATACACATTTTATCTACATTATTATCATAAAATGTGTAAAGGGCTTTGCCTTTATTTGTACTTTTCCTGTGCTGACTCCTTGGTGAGTCCATGTACAAGAATAACTATCTGATAAAAGCATTTGTCTTTCTTAATTTTCTACTTTATTATCTACATTCTTATCATAAAATGTGTAAAGTAGAAAATTAGGAAAGACAAATATCAGGATGACCTGGTAATATATTTGAGTCAAGAACAAATTCATTAAATACTTAAGAAGCAATGTGGAAAGTTTACAGAGTAGGAAAATATAAACATCAAAATTAATAATCTGTTCATAAAATGATAAATATTTTGCTACAATATACACCCATATCTCGCTTTGCGTCGGGGTTAGGTTCCAAAAAAACACGACGCAAATTGAAACGACGCAAAGTGAAAATATGTGAAGGCGCAATCAAGAACAAAGGTGTTGCCATATTTTAGAGGGGAAAAATTAAAGACTCGAATCCAAAACAACGCAACGTCGAAAATCTAACGACGCACAGTGAAAATTAAGCAGCGACGCAACTTCGAAAAAAACGCAAAACGAAACGACGCAAAGCGAGGTATTGGTGTATACACGAAACCTTAAGACCTAGTTTAATATAATTCCTTTCCTGATGGTCCAACTGAATGTTCCTGAAGGCCTTTTGACATATATCGAAAATATATCAACTATCTATATGAAAAATAGACACTTCGCGGCCAGTTAGAGTTTTTTATTTTTCTCAACGTTTCGACAAAAATCTTTTGTCTTCGTCAGGAGAAGTAAATAAAAATAAATTGCCAAATGCTTTACTTCTCCTGACGAAGACAAAAGATATTTGTCAAAACGTTGAGAAAAATATAAAACTCTAACTGGCCGAAGTGTCTATTTTTCATAGAAATATGAAAGCCGGCCTGGCAGCCTCTATCTTCAGGATATCAACTATCCTTTGAATTTATTGCTATTAACAAAAAGGAAATAGGCCAACTATGAAAAAATTAACAGATAGTTGGTATAATATCCGATAGATGGCAGTGGGCCATCAGAGAAACATTCAACTACATGATCTGGAGGAGTCTTCATTATATCGTACTATAACACTTCCTGATCCTTTTCTTCTTCTCTGCTCTTAAACACTTTGTCAGCCTCTATAATCAAGAAAAAATTAGTTCTGATATTCAATCACAATATAATACTTTAATCAAAAAGGCATATACTCGTATTAGATCAAAATATCATTTATTTTACCAATATTTCAGTTGGCTGAACGCCAACCTTTATCAAGGTATTATAACATATTAATGTGTGTCAACAACAAACTCAGCGTCACATAACGTCAATAGAATTAAGTTTAGAAAATAATTTAAAAACTTAATTCTATTGACGTTATGTGTCGCTGAGTTTGTTGTTGACACACATTAATATGTTATAATACCTTGATAAAGGTTGGTGTTCAGCCAACTGAAATATTGGTAAAATAAATGATATTTTGATCCAATATATGCCTCTTTAATTAAAGATTTTTTTATGGATTGCTCTATTTTCAAAACAATATAATACTAAGACGTAATCGAATTATAGATGTTTGCTGTCAATGCTATTGTCATGTCCATATTCAATATCCTCAAAAATGGTTATAAGTGGTCTCTCATGGGAGGTTCTAATGTATTCTATTGAGAAATTCACCCAGTTCCTCAGCCGACCTCCGTGTTGGCCTTCTACTCTCTATCTGGGTGTCCTACAGAGATCTATAAACTGAGAGGTGAAGAAATAAATAACGGAGGGATAAAGTTGATAAAAAAGGAAACCACTCGATATAATTTGAGTCTAGATACAATTCAAGTTGTAGACTCCGTCAATCTTTTTGAAAAAAGTTTATTGTTTTGAATGTTTCTGCGAATCGCTGTCGCTCTTCTCAAAAGATGGAAAGATAATTAGCGTACTGGCCGAAGTATCTTTAATTTGAAGAACTATGAATGCCGGCCAGGCAGCCTTTATCTTTATGATTACCAAGGCCAATTTTGGACCCGAGGAGAGACAATAAAAATATTTACTGGCCGAAGTATCTTTTATTTGAAGAACTAATTAGCGTTGTCTTTTGTCGATCTATTCTTCAGTGTATATTTGCACATTACGGTATTCTCCGTATGTTTATCCATAGTTATATATTAAAAATAAAAAAGGCATATATAAGGCAGAGCGCTAACTGGTGGAACAGAAATAAACTAAACATTGATTTAGCCTGTTGCCTGATATTTGGCCAACCCAATTTCTTGATAAATCAAGAAAAGCCATCCACGAACGCATTTCGCGCTGTTGGCGCTTGTCAGCGTGGAGCAGGCTGTACCACTGCGACCAAAAATATTTTTGAGAAACCAAGAAATGGGTATTTAAGGCCAAACTTGCGTAAATGCGCTTAACACATGAAAAAACAATAGAAAAAAAAATAATAAGGTCAGGTGTTGATATTAAAATTAAAAAAGACATATCCTGACCAGGATCACATGTGCTTTTCAGAAAGCAGAGCGCCATCTGGTGGAACAGAAATCAACTAAACATTGATTTAGCCTGTTCTCTGATATTTGGCCAACCCAATTTAGAGAGGGAAAGAAAACACTATATTTTATATATGTTGTAACGTAGAAAATTAGAAAATACAAACCTCAGAATGACACATCAATTTATTTGATGCAAAACAAATTTATAAAATACAAGGTAGGCAATAAGAGAGGTTTTACAGAGTAGGGAGATATATAAATATGAAAATTGATAATCTGTATTAAAAAAAAATGGTTGCCTGTAAAGTCGGTTTTACGGGCGAAGATTTTACGTGACAACGGTAGAATATTTATTGATATGAATATAATTAAATTGCACAATAGGAACAAGGAATTGAATGAAAATAAGAATTGCACAAATTTTAACTATAGAAATATATTTTGTTTACTAAAACATTGTACATGTAAACTTAAACTTAACTAATTCCTATTTGAGTGATTTTGTTGAGGATAGGACGATGATAGGAGAAATATGAAATGAAAGGAAGTGTTTCTGCTGTAATGTGTCTTGCGAAAGTCAAGTCGATAGTTGTTCCTTTTAACGTAGTTGACTTAGAAACGTTTGATACGCAATCAAGATTATACGTATTTTTCATGAATTTAAGAAACGAGTTGTCAGGCTTTACGTTTTTGTTAAAATCACCACACAGAAGAATCGGTATACTAGAATCAACTTGCACGAACGGTGGCACGTACTGGCTGTTGTGAATGTACGGACCGAGTCCTTGCCATAGTAACATTCCAATATCCTGCATACTAGCTCCTGGATGAATATATACAGCACCGAGTATAAACTTGAAGCTAGTATTAGCGGCGAAGCAAGTAACTTCAGTCATGCACATGTCACCCTTGGTTTTAATGACACGAGTTACGTCTGTAATCGCAACTTGGAACACTTCCGCCGTAGATGTCGATGATAATTTACGATAGATCGCCACTCCACCAGCCGCGTTGGTATTTGAAAATCAAAACACTTATTCAGATCGAAGGTTCAAATTTTTGCTAAATAAATTTGAAATTAAATAAAATTTGTAATTGTAAATGATGAAGTTGAAAATTAAAACATTTACTTAAATTAGATGTTAAAATTCTTGCTCAACACAGTTTAAATAAAGTTTTCTTATATCTGCCACTTTTTCTTAATATTTGTAATTTTAAAGAATCAATTCGAAAATCAAAACATTTATTCAGATCGAAGGTTCAAATTTTTGCTAAATAAATTTGAAACTATTTAAAATTTGTAAAATAATAATTAATTAATTAATTAATTTTAAACTAATAATTTACTTAACACTATCAACATTTATCAATAGTATGACATAACCTATAAACTCAGTTTCTCAACTTTTGTGTCAATCTAACAATTAATCAATCAATCATAGTTTACGATAATGAAATATCAGTGTACAATTATTTACCTTTATTGTTGTAGTTGTTGTAAATGACGAATCTAAGCACTCCACATTTTCACTACAGACACAGCTGACGATACTTTAACCACACGTGTGAACTTGTATTATGACGCTTTCTTGTTTTTCCTATGCCAAGAACGTTCGAGAAAGACAAAGACAGAGACAAGCATGCGCCGATTCAATGCGCCTAATTCTCTAGCGCTGCGCGCGCAGCTGCGCGCGCAGCACTCTCGTTCGATGACTCATCGTAACGTTACCGGGCGTTACACTTTTTCATAAGTGACTCCCAGCCGCAACCTAATTTAAGACGTTGTCACGTCAAAACGTATATTTTTCGCCAATGAACCCTCCCTCCCTCTTTGTGTTTCAAAATCCGATATATTATACAAGTTGAACACACTCTCCTGTATTAAGCTTATTTTAAATTATATATGCCGCATTTAGGGCGTGTACAATGTTCTGAATTACTAATTTATACGCTTTAATCTATTTATATATCATTAAAATATACGCTTGTTTATCTGTAAATTTTATGGTTGCCTTTTTATTTTCATTCTACTGCTACTGGTGTTTAAGCTTGTGTCCAGATGTCTCCCATCTAGGTGACAGATGCGCCGTTCATTTCCTCTCTGGCACCGTTGCGAGCGGAGTCCCACCTGATTCGACGGCCAACAACCGCTAATGGTGAAATACACCGTCAGCTGTTGATTGGACATCAGACTCATAGCACGAGTTTGCCGGACAGGTGCAAAGCAGAAGTGGTTCATTAAAGAGAGTCAAACAAAGTGTGTTTGCTTTTTATTTATAAAAAATAAATTCATAAAAGAAATAAATCAAATATGAAATCCAGTATAATTTATTGTCCAAATCAATTTTCGATAGCTGACAACCGCTAATGGTAAAGTACACCGTCAGCTGTTGATTGGACGTCAGGACGCATAGCACGAGTTTGCCGGACAGGTGGAAAGCAGAAGTGGTTCGTTAAAGAGAGTCGAACAAAGCGTGTGTTTGCTTTTTATTTATAAAAAATATTAAATCAAATATGAAACCTAGTATAATTTGTTGTTTAAGTTAATTTTCGATAACTGACAACCGCTAATGGTAAAGTACACCGTCAGCTGTTGATTGGACGTCAGGACGCATAGCACGAGTTTGCCGGACAGGTTCAAAGCAGAAGTGGTTCATTAAAGAGAGTCGAACAAAGCGTGTGTTTGCTTTTTATTTATAAAAAATAAATTCATAAAACAAAATTAAATCAAATATGAGAAACCTAGAATAATTTGTTGTTTAAGTTAAATTGAAGATAAATACAAGTTCTAATGCATTTTAAAGGGAGAGTTCTTCTCTTTTGGTACATAGTACCATCCTTCCGCAATCTTGTATTGCACTCTTGGTTTCAAAATCGGCCATGCCTATTCATCAGCTTAAACACCTTTTTACAAATTCGACCGATTTCATAACTTCGCTTCCGTAGGATGTTATGAAATCAAAACTGCCCCTGAACTGATAAGGGCCATAGCCTGAAACCATGGTAAACTGGTTGGCTTTTGTCTGAATTTTACAACGCTGATATTAGGGCAAAGTCATATATCCGTACTTTTTGGTGATGAATTGAAAATGCGTTATTTTAATTCATTTTTAAAAGAAGAGGGGACTCTATTGTTACTATTATGTTTTAATATTTATATAAATAACTTATATTTGAATATGAATTTCTCCTTTGCTGTGCGGAGGCTTAATTCTATAGTGTATATACATGTCAAAATTGAGGTGCATAGAGGATTGTCGTCTCTCACAACTTGTGCTATGTAATAGTTTTATTATCTCTCGAATATTAAACTCTTGTTATTATTTATGAAATTATATAGAATATCACATATCTTTCTGTGAATAAATGTTCTTAATTGTGACAGAAAAGAACTATGTGTGTATGTCCATAAATAATTATCTATAAATGCATTCGCCAAGAATTCCTTTAAATTATATATTTCTTCTAAAAAGAGATATCGACAACAAGACCTCCTCTACACTCCTCGAATGCCATTGAATCACCCATTCAGGCCCCACCAGAATACCTCAGTGGCCCCCAGAGAGGGAGTGTGCAGGGTGGGGTGTACCTCCCAATTTAGGAACCTGTCGCGTTTATGTTCAGATTTATAACAAGATAGATCGCCTCTCTTGTAAAAAAAAGACGTTAAAACTATGCGCTATTTCACTCTATCCTCCCAGCAAATTTTGCTTCTATTTCTTTGGCCATGGAATTTGTCTAACCACTTTACAAGCTTTTTAGCCCATGAATCCCTTGTGGATTTGATGATATTAAAGCTATCCATGGACAAACGAAGGCCATAGCTTGACACCATGGTCTCCATATGGACAATCTGATTCACCCAAAGCTGGTGTAGTAGTTTTGTCACCAATCAGAGTCCACTAGCTTGCGAAGACGGTTAATAAATGGCGCTTAATTTTTAACGTCTATTTTGACGGAAATTACTTTTCTTTTTATAGTTCAGAATTGTTGCACCAGGTTGCGGCTTGGCAGGCTCTTCAACCTTGATCCTCTCCTGTACCGGGTCTTGTATCTTACCAGAGCGTGTTTCAACCATCCTACAAATTTATATAAGGGAATAATGAGATAACTCTACTTTAAGTAGCCTCCAGAATAATTTATTTATTTCTCACATCAAAGAGAGCAGTGAAGTCACACAGTTTACCTAAATACATATGATGATTCTATAATACATATATTCTGTTTATAATCCATATATTCTGTTTAATAAAATAAATAAATATAAAATAAACGTTTGAATTAAAAATATATGAAAGATAATATTACAAATTAAAATAAAATTGGTTCATTAGCCATGATGCAACAATATCCTCCTGTCAAAATTCCCATCGAAGTTAGATTTTGACATCAAAAATTATTTGAAAGGAATTCGCTTCTCTTGTTTATCCAGAAGTCGAGAAATCTATAATTACCAGAAATGCTTTCTCTATGCCAGGAAAAATCCAGGAATGCTTTTAAAGCCCAAATTGTTCTCCAGGGAAGGAAATCTATTTTCTCGTTTTCTATAGCATCAACTTGGGATTAATAAAATCGTTTATAAATGGTACAAGAGGTATTTATCTGGTGAAGTAGCTGGACCAATACTATAGAAAGGAGGAGCGTATTTTTTCCGTTTATTTTGACGAGAGAGGCGGCTTTTTATTTTTTAAACTTCAATTTCCTACCTCCAGCTAGAGACATATTGGTGTGTGTTTTAAATAAACATGTCTAAATAGAAATTAAGGAGATATTTAGTGATTTTTCCATTATTAAACTTATTTAAAATTCTAACCTATTTCAAATATCTAATTATATAAATACCACATGTATGTCTATATATGGATATTAATAAAACATTAACAAAATAAGTATATTTTATTGTGAAAAAGCGAGTTTAAGATCAAAGCTGCCCTTCTACCGGTTTATCAGTTATGTGAGGAATTTTAAAATTCCATTTTTTAGCCATACTATAAACATATAGACATGCATAATGATTGTTTGGAATAAAAACATCCAAACTATTCAAAAACACACTTTAGGGTGGTTTATAATTAAATATATAGAAATTTTGAAAATAATACATTATCCAAAGTATAGGGATATGTCTAATTTTACTTAATGTAATACATACAGTCCCCGTGTGATGTGGTTTTAACTCGAATGCTGTTAAGAAAGTTGGTATTTGACTATCCTGTTACTTCACATGTTATATATCCTCAACAGTAGAGTTACAATACACAGGGAAGGTTGGGAATATGTTATGTTTAGATATCAACACGTGAGTGGTGTCTACTGCCCATCTTGTAGATACCTAAGTAGACAATTCACATAGCGCTCTTTTTATTCATGAACAAAACTTAAGAAGTGGAAAATCGTTGATATCGCCAGTTGTCTTTTTATTTATTTATTTTTTGATAATTATTTGTCTTCAATAAAGGTCACTAATATATTTCAGAGTTATTGTCTGAATCCCGATATAAATACTAAAAAGTACAACTTCCTTAAATTTTGTCCATGAGTATAAATGCGCTGAGGGGGGAAGTATTCAACGTTACTTTTCAATATGAATGTGGCCAATTTATATAATTATCGAACTGAAGATAGAAAATATTTAGGGGAGATTACCTCATCAGTAGGTGACCCTTCACGGTGATTAAATTGGCGAAATCGCTGGGAAGGTTCTCCACTGATGAGCCAAACCTTCCTAAATATTTTTGATCTTCAGTCCTCTCATTAAAGAAACTCGTCTTTTATCTTGAAAAAAAAGCGTCGAATACAAGTTCTTTCATCCTCAACACATACACGTCTTCGAAATATGTTGAAATTGAATTTATTTACAGATTAGTTAGTGCAACTTTCTTTGGTTGATATATTTCATTATTGAGCAGCGTTTGTACTCCATGTTAGGAGCAGCTGCACATGGTGTCTGTTCCTCATGTCAGAGGCGGCCATTTCTTTTGGAGCTAACTGAGCCACTGAGTAGTGCTCCCAGTCTTAATGACAAAGGCAGACGCATTCTACTTCACCCAATCATGATGATTGTCAACTTTACAAGCTTGATACCGTAATATGATTGAGTGTAGACAAGAAAGAAGAAAAATATTTCATTGATATTTGTTTATTCTTTTAATTATCTGCTTTAAAGAATGAGGTTTCAAATGCTGAACCAAAAATACCATAACGGAATTTGAAAAAATAGTAAAATGTGATATTGTACTGGAATAAGGTGCATAAATTATGAAAAAGACATCTCCTTATCGTGCAACTGAAAGTTGCTGATGGCTTGTATAATCTATCGGAATAAATATCAACTATTCTCGTTGATTATGGAATAATTAAAAATCAACGAGAATAGTTTATATTTATTCCGATAGATGGCGCAGCCATCAGCAACTTTCAGTTGTACGATAAGGAGATGCCTTTTTCATAATTAACGGAATTGTTGATCGGTGATCCATTTTCAAAATTAGATTTCTGTCCTTGATTTAGTGCGATATTAATTCGTATTATAGAATGCCTAATTATTTTCCAGTTTGTCGCATTAAATCATTGAGCTGATATAACATTAGAGTATATTTCCTAAGACATTTCCCCAGATATTGAGGGCTTTATCTAGTTGTAACAAATCTCGTTTTTTTTTTCTTATCCCTAGTACACGTAGTACAGGTTATGATAATCATGGTGGGTAGAAGTTAGCGACTGCTTTTACTCTAAGTGCACCACATGTCTACACATGTGAAAAGCAGTTAGACTTTGCACTTACAAATGTGACAGAGCCCCGTTTGGTTACAAAAATGTCTCATTTTTAGAAGTAATATTGGGGATATTTTCATGTTGAAAAGATTACTTATTACCTTATGAAGCCGAGATTCAATGCTTTGATATTGGTTTTGATATCAAATCACCTTGGTAACATGGACTACAAAAAGGTGCTTTGCGGGGTTCATACCTAGACATGGGATAATCTCAGAGATACTTGGTCACTTCTATTTATATAAAACGTTTGAAAGTATACCCCTTACAAACTCTTGTTCCGTGTCACCTTGTCTTCTTGTCTACTTTTTGTATACTTCTTGTGTATAGACACTGATTGACTACTTCTTATATATTTCTTGTATATACTTCGCTCAATTTTCTATTTGATATACCTGAATAAAAGTATATAAGTAGTTTACACTCATGGACAAAACTTATGGAAATGGAAAGTCTTTAATGTCACCGGTTGTTTCTTTTTTTTTTAAAGGAGACAGAGGCAATTTTTTTGTTCACACTTGGTTATCTCGTGTGTCTTCAATCAACTGTGTATCAAATATATTTCAGAGTTATTGTCTGAATCCCGATATACATGCTTAAAGGTAAAAGTTCCTTAAGTTTTGTCCATGAGTGTATCCTTACAGAGTTATTGTCTGAATCCAGATATACATGCTAAAAGTTTAAGTTTTGTCTATGAGTACAGTTCTGCAGAGAAGAGCGATTCTCACTTGGAAGCTTTCAGTTTAAAAAAAAAAAATATATATATATATATATACTAATCACAAAAAAATATTTTATAATTTTAAAAATTGCTGCAGTGTTCGCAGAGAAGTATGATGTCAGGACAGTTGGAGTTACCGTGTACTAAAGGATTCAATTAAGGAACTATAAACCGATCTATTAGAGGGTTGGTTGTGTTCACTGTGTGGTGTGAGGTGAGGAAAATTCCCAATTTGTTATCAAGGTTACCACCATCCTCCCTTCTTCCATTCATCTTCAAAGTTTTAATTGGAAATCTCAGACAGCTGCCGAGGGGAGTTTCCATCCAGGACTGGAGAGATTTGTAACATGAACTGTTTGGAGATGTAAACTTTACTGAAGGTTGGTTGAGGTACTTAAACTGAGAATAATTTACACGGCAACATATAATTCATAATTGTGGGAATCGTAAGTTTTGATAATTACAAAAAAAAAAAGAAGAATAAAAGAAGAAAAGTTTACGCCTCACATAAAAAAAAAAAAGAAAATACAAAAGGTTTTCAGACATGCCTTTTATCAGTTAAATTTGTCTAATAACATATAAAGAATATATTTTAGATAATATAATAATAATAATGTAAATATATCGTTGAATCATGTTTGATGTGCATATTACTAATTTATAAAGTAATAATTTCGAGTAATAAAGTAATAATTGGACAAATTAAAAGGTTACTCAACAATCACGTGTTGAATCGATGTTATTATTAACTCCATTGACAATAAAGGTCAATAATTGACTTTTTTGATTATTTTTTTTTTATTTCTATGAGGGTTTCTAGACCAGGGGGTTGTTGGACAAACTTTGTAGAATGGTCGAGAGTTAATGAGCCCGTCCCACAGTTTTTGGACAGATGTCCTGGATGACACGGTCATTGGCTACCGTGTCGCGGCTGACCTACACGCTGGGACTGCCCGTGGGAATAACTTACAAGATCTCCACAATTACTGCTGAGTCTCAACATTTCAAGAAAATATTTTAACAATGTGAATTTAAAAAAAGTCATACTTTAGCATGGAAATGAGGGTATTTCAAATATTTATCTAGTATCAAAATATCCTTCTGTAGATAGATGTTAGGATATATTCTTACTTGACTACGTTCAAAATCAGATTAACATATTTGTTGGGAGCTTGGTTCCTGACAATAGTAGCCAGGACTTACTTTAGCTCCTTCAGCCTTCTTTCTGGTCTCAGGTGTTGACGATTTGTGGCAGAGCTTCTCGATGACTGTACGTTACGAGACCAGACCTGCGTGTTGACCACCGAGAATGTTGTCCCTTCGCAAGACTGCGATGTAGCACGCTGTATGACTAGAGGAAGGACGCCTCACACGATTTAGCTAACACACTGACTTTATTCCATCTTTCACTCATTTTATATACACACATATTTACATAATTAAAAGAAAGAAAGAAGAATTTGCATGACTATAAATCAATGCAGCCTAGCTAGTGATTTACATAACTAGGCGCAAACATACTCCCCCCCCCCCCCCACCGCTGAACTTCAGTTCAGATCTTGAGGCGCAAAGGGAAGAGGGACCAGCTTGGCGATTGGTCTCCTGAAAACTCCTCCGGCTGTCCAAGTTAGTTTTGTGCAAGACACTTTCACCGGACTTTCCTCCCCGTGGAATTATTGGAGATCTAGAGGTAGGAATGGAGCTGTTTTGATGAGCTTTCCTTAATAGCAGTCTCACACTGTATCTTCCTTGGCCGCCTCTGGAATAGGTTTTCTGGTAATAAGTTTCATAAACTTCTTCCCTTGTTTTCTGGTCTTGTAATGACGGCACTGACTCCACCCTCCAGAAATTCCTCACCAGACCATCTAAATCTGATGTTGTTTGAACCGTTAAGCTGCACGGTCTTCCTTTATAGTTCGACGAGAGAGAGCTGTCTACCCTGCCCATCAGAATCCAACCGAGCTTTGATTTCACCGCTATAGGCTGGTTCCTTCCCAGAGTTTTTTTCTCTCCATGCATCAGATATGCATACATATCTGCACCTAGAATCATGTCGATAGGTGCCGAAATATGAAACAGAGGGTCTGCCAACTCAAGCCCTCTCTGCATGATCCAGGTCGGTTCTGCCAATTTAAAGTTTGGAATATCGGTTGTTAAGACCTCCATCACTAGAGCATTCGTTTCATAAATTTCGCATCTATAAATCGACCTGAATGTCAAGTCAACAGATGTAGATGACCCCTGGACTGGATTATTTCCAATACCCTTAAGTGAGCGTCCCGATGTTTCTCCTTTGAGCCCAAGTTTCTCACAAATTCCTTTTGTGGTCAAACTAACTTGTGATCCACTATATAAAAGTGCTCGGCAGATCTGCTGTGTACCGTTTTCACCTTCCACAATTATTTGAGCAGTCGCAAGGAGCACTTGATTGATGGTCTCACTTCCTTGTTCAATACTCGTGTTGTTGATTTCACTTACAGGTTTAGAGATCTGTGGCTTTGCACCCTTCTGAGTATCAGTACCTCTGTATCAAGCTTATGGAGCAATGTATGGTGCCTTTTGTCGCACTTCTTGCAAGGTCCTTGGTAACAATTTTTTCTTGTATGACCCTTTTTTAGACAATTGTAGCACATCTTGTGTTGTTTGACAAATTCCCATTTTTGCTCGATAGGCATTGCACTAAACGTAGTACAGTTGTAGATTTTGTGACCTGCCTTGCATGCTATGCACATTTGAGCATTGGTATTAATTGCAATGTGTACATTTGCATAGTCCTTTTGGATTTCATTTTCCTTTCTTTGATATTCCTTTGATCCCTGTGGCAGACTTCTAGCTTGTCTTTCAAGAAATAAAATTAAGTTTTCATATGAAGGAAATGATCTCTCATCTTGGGTTAACTCCCACTGTCGCTTCATATCTTCATCGATTCTGTTCCTCAAGAATTGTACCAATATTACGTCTACCAACTCATTTCTTTGCAATCCGAGGGATCCTAGATTGCGTACAGAATCGTTACATGTATCCAGAAGTTCCCTTAGGGCCTTTGCTGATGGATACTTCATTTGCTTGATCTTGAATATTTTGTTCAGTTGCGCATAAGCCAACTCTCTTTGGTTGTCGTATCTGGAAACTAGAGTATTCCATGCTTGCCTGTAGCTCTCTGATGATATTGGGAACCCACGTATCAGTCTGGCTGCTTCTCCCTTCACTGCGGAGCCTAAATATTGCAGCTTTTGTAGATCATTTTGCCCTGGATTTTGATCTATGGCCATTCCGAATACCTCCTTGAAATTGAACCAAGAGTTCGCATCTCCATAGAAGTGAGGCAACTCGAACTTGGGCAATATTACTGTTTCGAGGCCTTTTGTTTGTTTGGTATCAGCCGTACTTTGTATTGCTTCCAATGCACGCCTAAGCTTTAATTCCAGTTTCTTCATTTTATCTTGAATTGTTTCATAACCTTCGAATTCCTTCTCCTCATCTACTTCCTCCTGTTCTAATAACTCGTCAAATAAGATCTTTGTTTCCGTTTTTATTTCGGATATATCTTCATGTATCAGCTTTAAATTATGGAGATCTCCTGCCGCTATTTCTTCATCTATGGATGCCAGGTATTTATCCATTCGTCTTATCTGGAAACGGATCTTGACTTTTAGGCCTTTGATTGCCTTAGGCATATTTTCAGTTTTGAAGGTTTTTTCTCAGTAGAATCACGCTCTTTCTCTTGAAATCCGGCTCGATATGGACCATATGTTGGGAGCTTGGTTCCTGACAATAGTAGCCAGGACTTACTTTAGCTCCTTCAGCCTTCTTTCTGGTCTCAGGTGTTGACGATTTGTGGCAGAGCTTCTCGATGACTGTACGTTACGAGACCAGACCTGCGTGTTGACCACCGAGAATGTTGTCCCTTCGCAAGACTGCGATGTAGCACGCTGTATGACTAGAGGAAGGACGCCTCACACGATTTAGCTAACACACTGACTTTATTCCATCTTTCACTCATTTTATATACACACATATTTACATAATTAAAAGAAAGAAAGAAGAATTTGCATGACTATAAATCAATGCAGCCTAGATAGTGATTTACATAACTAGGCGCAAACAATATTTATTTTATAACCGAATGGAAATTTTTTTTACTTATTAACCTATTTTACATTAATAGAAATTTAAAACAAAAATATAGCATACCAATTAGCAGCATATTCTCTCTAACCCCACAAATCTACTTCAACAAAAACAAACGAGATTTCTAAATATAGCAATTACAATGTTGCCGAATATAATTAAACAAAAAAATATTCATAGAAACATATATTTAAATATAAATATTTTCATAATCTGCACAGAAGCCGTTGGCCGGATTCCAAAAGGGAATTCAAACTTCAGCAATACATTTGACATCTTCCAATCATTCCGTCGTCTTGATGTATTTAAGTAGAGAAATGGGGTAGACTATATTTACATATATATGTACCTATATTTACATATCTCCATATATTCACATATATTTACATATATACATACCTATAAATATAGACATATTTCCAGGATAAAACGGTACCAATTTTTAACGCTAAGAGAGTTTTAAAATATATATAACATCAATATATATATTTCTCAGAGCAGCAGCTTTACACACCCAAGATAATGTACATTGTGACTGCTGTGATAGAGATGCATGGAGACATCTGAGGCTCTTCATTGGACACGACAACAACATATATATTTCTACAGAAGGCATGGGTTGGTTTTGTGATTTTGAGGAAGAGCATTGCTCGAGTCATTGAATAAATTTTGGCATATAAATTCAGTATTCGAAATGCTTAATATTATAAGTGATTCTGTAAAAGGTTACGTTTTCAGACTTTCCGAGGAGAAATACTTGTTTACTCAAATTATTGAATATTATGAGAAGTATCTGGCAGATTAAAAATGGAAGAATGTTGTTACACTGAATGAGGCATGGGTTTACCTCAATGATAGCAACCAACCCCGTGCCATTTACTACGCTAACTCTCAAATAAACACCTTTCATAAATGGGTCAAGCAATGCAAGGAAATATTCTCAAAGGGCTTTATGATCGTTGCAAGTTTCTGCTACAATGGAGCTTCCTATAAAGAAGGTGGACCCAATGACAAGATAAATTCGCAAATCTACCAAAGACTTGTCTTAGACCCATTATTCGACAATGATGTTCCGTTTTTGTATCCAAGTGATTCAAGATCCGTGTGGCTGCACCAGGATAAAGTCGAGTTATACATTACATTCAACACGCTGATACCTGGACGAAACCGGACATTCCTTTATAAAACTTCCCTGTCAAATCCCCAGACTTGATCCATATGAATTTTTGTTCTTTTGATTTGCCGAAAACAGCTCTTAGAGCTAGAAAATCGAAGACGCTAGATGGTCTCTAGAAAATCGTTCTATTGGGATGGTTTTGATCAAAATATTCTAGGACATAGTCTTATTTACTGAAAAGATCGATGCAGGGCTGTTGCTAAACGTCAAGGTTTACAATAGAAAACAATAAGTCGTACAAACATTTATAAATTATTTTAAACAAGAATATTATAACAAACTATAATATTCTCTGAATTATTGATAATGTATATATATTTGGGCTTTAACGCGCCATCTGTATGGAAAATTAGAAATGATTATTAGCACGCTAATAATAATAATAATAAAACAATACTGTTATTACTGTGATGAGAAAAGTATCGGAAGGTCGTGGCTCATCAGTGATGCACCCTCCCGGCAGTTTCTCCAGTTTAGTTCGTGTCAAAGATAATACGTAGGAAAAGTGTATGTCCGCAATTTCCCTAGGTACGAACAACAAGATATTAATTCATTTCTATACTGGCTTGTTTCTTTAGTTGAATACAAAGTATCCTTTACCGTGCGCCATAGAAAATAGGTAAGTTCTTAAATTTAGGCCAGAGATTATTGGTTAACGATAATCAGCAAGAATTCCTCCAAATTTCAACTATATCAACAGAACAGTCTCCAATACAACAGTAGAGTCGTTCATTTCTGGCCGAATGCACTTTTCCAAAGTGAATAGATACTGGCCATGCAACCATAACCTTTAATTCCGAAGAACATTTGTTAGTTGGTAGTAGATTCAGAAGAAATATAGCCCCACATCAACCAATTTCTTTTTCTAACCCATCAGTTGATTGCTTGACATGAGTTAATTGCTCACACCCCATCATGCAGACCACATCAATCAGTAGTTTATTTAACTCCCGATGTTTCAGTCACCTGCTGTCATTCTGAGGACATTCCCCCGAGGAAAGCGACAGCAAGTCACTTAGCCTTTAAGATAAACTACCAGAAAGTTCTGTTATAAGAAATTAAAACTATTTTTGACACGTATGGTTCTTTAAAAAATAAAACATTTTACTACTTCCCTTACTGTAATGATAAATTAATAGCACTGCGCTTTTTGATGTGTTGCTATTGAATAAGCAAAGGCTATGCTGAAACACATGCTTCTTTACTTTCGAACTATTGCTGTAAAATATGGTAAAAAAAATCCTATTGCCCTTACTGCATGATGAATTATTAGCACAGCGCTTTTTGCTGAGTTACCATTGAATAAGCAAAGGCCATGCTGAAACACATGCTTCTTTATTTTCCAACTGTAAAGTATGAATTGATTCTCTAAACATACCAGCCATACTTGAAATGTAGTTACTTTTTGGACACGTTCTGTGTTTCTGTATTTATAGAACATACAACAAGAACTCCACGAGATAACAAACACACATCAGGTCGACACGCTGGAGTTAAAATAGATATGTCGAGATATTGGCGGTTCTTATCTCACCATCTGGAGGGCACATCTGGTGGAATCCTCGCAGCTTTCTGTGACGTGACTTCGTCATATGACAGAAGGACTTCTATTTACATAGGACGTTTGAAAATATAAATATGGTATATGTTTTTCTCTGTATCACATCTTCGAATATACTTCGTGTTTTTATTTCTTGTGTACTTATTTTCAAAATTGTTAATTACTTTTTCAATAAATTTGAATATTTATACTCCCTAGCATACTTATTGTATTAAAAATAATAAAGGCATATCCTGACCAGGAGCACATGTGCTTTTTAGAAGGCAGAGCGCCATCTAGTGGAACAGAAATCAACTAAACGTTGATTTAACCTGTTCCCTGATATTTGGATAACCCATTTTCTTGATAAATCAAGAAAAGCCATCCACGAACGCGTTTCGTGCTGTTGGCGCTCGTCAGTGTGGAGCAAGCTGTACCACTGCGACCAAAAATGTATTGTCTTGTGTCTTTTTCTCTTGTTTAACTATATACTTTATGTAAAAATAAAATAATTCTTTATAAAAATTACTCTATCCATTTTTAGAAGATGAAGTGCCCAGAGAAGTGACGTATGGAAAGTGTGAGTATGGCCGAAAATAAACAAAAATAACATACGAATTGTTTTTTATTTATAATGTAAATCATTTGTCGCATATCTATCTTATATTTCCTACTCCACGCTGACGAGCGCCAAAAGCGCGAAACGCGTTCGTGGATGGCTTTTCTTGATTTATCAAGAAATTGGGTTGGCCAAATATCAGGGAACAGGCTAAATCAATGTTTAGTTGATTTCCGTTTCACCAGATGGCGCTCTGCCTTCTGTAAAGCACATGTGCTCTTGGTCAAGATATGCCATTTTTATTTTTGATTTCAAAACCTGACCTTTTTTATCTTTTTATTTTTTCTTTTTTTCTTTCGATTTTTCATATATATATGGATTAGATTCGAAAAACCTCAGTACCGTAGTTATACCTGTCGAAGAAATGTTGAAAACTTGTATTGCCGATATTCATAAAAGAAACTCTTCCCTCAGCGAATATTGTCTTTTATTTATAAAATACTCTGTCAAAAAATATAAATCAGAGAAAATATATTTTACAATTAGTATTTACAATAACAAAAATAAGTATTAATATTAGTAATTAAAAATTGGCATTTATAATTAGCACACATCGAAGATGATATGCAATAGCATACTGTACCAATTAAATAATTATTTCAAAACTAAAGCAGTGTTCTATGAAATTTCTTTTCGCATTATAACATCAGAAAAGAAAGAATTGTGATCGTAACAAAGCTAGTGAAGAATTTGTCAGTTTGACATCCTCAACACGAGGTATTATAGTGCAAGCTGAATGGGAACACTTGTCCCACATGTCATTTGTGTCATCACAATGGGACTGTATTGACATTGCTATTGAATACTGTCCAAAATACAAAACCTTTTTTATAATAATAGAGGCCCACCAAAATTGCCTTTTTGTTTGGATAATTTTAGATTTTTTTTTTTGCTTATCCATTACCAAGCTCCTTGCAAGCCACATGCGGCACTTTGGATGTGAAGCTGCTTGTAGTTTTATTTATGCGAATACTATTTATTGTTGGCAAGAAACAATTTAGTGGCTCTTTTAAAACTATTAAATTTTGTAAATTGTAATTTTTGACTCTTCTGACTCAAAAGGTTGACGACCTCTGAGCTATATAAATGGCTATTTTTTTATTCGTAATTGTGAGAATCCTTTTTCCTGGCTTGTGGAATGTATACCAATAATTAGACTTTCTACAGCAATTAAATATTAGTTCTTTATCTATCGCAACGTTTCGGAGACTTCATGTAGCCCATAGCAAATGCTATATCTCTCTTCTTGCTTAACTTTTTTTTTTTGCTTATCCCTAGTACACGTGGCCATGTTATAGGTCATGGTGGGTAGAAGTAGGCGACTTCTTTTACTGTAAGTGCACCACATGTCTACGCATGTGAAAAGCAGTTCGATTTTGCACTTACAAATGTGCAAGAGCTTTGGTTTGGTTACTTGCACTCGCTGGTGGGGTTGAACTTTTGCAAGAATCGGGGGGCCATTGGAGCATTTTTTTTAAATAAGAAAAAAAGTGTCAAATGCGGGAATCGAACCTGGGTAGTAGCGGTCGAAAAACCAACAGTTTAGACAAGGGGTCGGCAAACTTTTGAGTCGGAAGAGTCAAAAATTACAATTTACAAAATTTCAAAGTTTTTAAAGAGCCATAATATATTTTCTTACCAACAATAAATAGTACTCACATAAATAATATTTAGGTATGGAACTATATAAAGAGCTTCACATCCAAAGAGCCGCATGTGACTTCAGCCGCAGTTTGCCGACTCCTGATTTAGACTATCCTTCCACCACCCACCAACATTATACATGGAAGGTTTAACCTCTCTAGCCATCTTTTAGACTGTCATCAACAAATGTAATAACCTTAAGACGCGAATGTTTTTTTCACACATTCATCAAACTTCTACTGTCCTTACTGCGATGAAAAAATATTGGGAGGGCTTGGCTCATCAGTGGTGAACTCTCCCATCGGTTTCGCCAATTTTTTTTTTTTTTTTTTTAATCTACCAGACCGCTTCTTTAGAATCTTAATACTGTATTGGATCAATATATGCTACACTGAAGGATGGAATATAAGAAATTATATTTAAGAGAACTCTATGGACATAAGCTTTTAGACCAGTAGAAATACATATAAATATTTTCATCGAGTAATGATCTTTCGAAAACAATAAGGACAAGGCCAATGTGAAAGAAACATTCACGTCTTAATGTTTTCATTAGCTACATATAGATGGCACTTTTGCTTTGTATAAATGTAATAACCATTGGCTGTAGGGAGTCTATGAAACGTCAAGGAAAAAAACATAACAACAATAATAATAATAATAAAATATTATTAATATAATATTATTATATAACATGAATCATGAAAATTTCTCTTATAGAATTGTAAATAGTTATAAAACGAAGAGAAATTTTTTTTTTATTTTTAATATACATGGGCTACAAGCTTTCGGGCTTCACGCCCTTCGACGGGTACAACATATTGAGAGAAAATAACGCTATATATAGTATCGATATGTGAGGAATCTGCATACATAACCATATACGAGTTAACAATATCAGATTAAGTTATGGAAATAAGGCTTTTTTATAGAAATATTTGACGAAAGTAGGATGTGATGCTAATTAAAAATTAAAAATGAAAAACTAAAAATATTTTGACAGATTTAACATAACTAAGACTATTGCAATTTATAGAAGAACATATGATCATCTATGGATGTCAATCAACTTAAAATAATGTGATGTTATATTAAAAGACCACCAACAGTGAGGAACTATGGCATGGCCCGCCATCAGCGCGATCATCGGACAAAGGAATCAAATATATAGGGGTAGGTGTCTGGGTGGGGGGGTGTTTTGTTTGCGGTGGGATTAACAGTAAGATCAGGGAAAGAAGTGAACGGCCTATAGGTTATTACAAATATCTAAATACTGCGATTTTTAGATTCTCTAAACTCCTATCATCCCGAGATCTCTTTCACCTTAGAATTGGAAAACAGATCCGTATTGCCGTATCTTGATATACTGGTCATACGTACTGCCTCTCATTACCACACCACCGTATACCACAAGGTTAACAATCCCACATTTTATACAGACTTCAAATCTTCATGTCCCCTATCGCATAAAATAAATACTGTCCGTACTCTTACCAAGAGATTGTTCACCCACTGCTCCCTTCCACTGTTTAGAACCATTGAATTTTCCCTAATCATTAAACAGTTGGCCCGGTCCCAATACCCCCCCCATTTCATACATAAGTATAAATTTGACCCTTCTTCCGTTAGACCTCCTGCAATTACCAGAAACAGTTGTTTACTTCCCTTCTCCACCCAATCAGTCGCCATCTCCCGCATCCTCAGAACGCACGGAATTAACACCCATTTTACTAATAGCAATAGTATCGGCGCCATCCTCAGACACCCTATCACCAGATTACCTAGATCTACCGTTGCTCGGTCCTCTGGTGGCTTGGTCTACTCAGTCTCTTGTAACGATTGCAGTGCATCTTACATAGGCGAGACTGGTAGGTCCGTGGCCATCAGGATGACCGAACACGGTAGATGCATTGCCAACAGAGACAACAGGTCGCTCATATTCAACCATATTAACACCACCGGCCATTCATTCAACCTTTCCTCCCCTACCACCCTGTACTCTAATGTCAACACCAAGTACCAAAGGTTGATCATTGAAGCTATTTTATCCATCAATAACCATAGTATTAACAGACACATCGACATACCATCGCAGTATTTAGATATTTGTAATAACCTATAGGCCGTTCACTTCTTTCCCTGATCTTACTGTTAATCCCACCGCAAACAAAACACCCCCCCACCCAGACACCTACCCCTATATATTTGATTCCTTTGTCCGATGATCGCGCTGATGGCGGGCCATGCCATAGTTCCTCACTGTTGGTGGTTTTTTAATATAACATCACATTATTTTAAGTTGATTGACATCCATAGATGATCATATGTTCTTCTATAAATTGCAATAGTCTTAGTTATGTTAAATCTGTCAAAATATTTTTAGTTTTTCATTTTTAATTTTTAATTAGCATCACATCCTACTTTCGTCAAATATTTCTATAAAAAAGCCTTATTTCCATAACTTAATCTGATATTGTTAACTCGTATATGGTTATGTATGCAGATTCCTCACATATCGATACTATATATAGCGTTATTTTCTCTCAATATGTTGTACCCGTCGAAGGGCGTGAAGCCCGAAAGCTTGTAGCCCATGTATATTAAAAATAAAAAAAAAATTTCTCTTCGTTTTATAACTATTTATAATATTATTATATTTAATATAAAAATATATTTAATTTAATAATTAATATTATTAATAAAATATTATTATATGTAAATATTAAATAAATAAATTTACAGGAAATCGTTATAATTTCTCTAAGTGTAACTGTCTAGGTAACTAGCTAGACTTATGTCTTATGAGAGACATTTCGAACAAGTTGGGTCAAGGATTCTAAAACAATGTCTTTTGTCACAACCTTTTTTCACTTTTTTTTCATTTAAATACGGTAATTTAAAAATGATTAACTTTATTCTCTTTTTTTTTGTACCTGCGATAAATTATTTCAACTTGATCTAAAGGAGATTGTAAATTCTTTTGAAGTTTTTGTGCAGCAAATTGATAAAGAGGAAGCAATCCGCAGATATATTTTGGGAAAATATAAACTTTACTTTCTTTCAACGCCCTCGCCATCCTCGCGTCTGCCAAGTCATCAATACCAGGTTCTTTCTGAGACTTGAGATGAGGGGAGAACGTCCACACTGTCTGGAGAAGGACTTTTTGTCGTTGGGGGAGGACATTACCTAACTGTAAATCGTTTCCATATTTTTATCTCTCTTTTTATATATTTTATCTTTGTTACCCCCGCCCAGAAGTCCTCCTATACGTGGCGGGCGGGAGAAGCAGCACAATTAAAGGACTGCCCTGTAGGGCGAAGTACGGTGTCGTGAGCCCCGAGCCACTACGGTAACCATGAAGGCCTACAGGGAACTCTGAAATGTGGCTGACTAACGGGGCAATGGCACCTCCCCATTCCATGGAGCAACATCCATGCTACCATTGATTTGTGTATGCTGTCAATAAAATATTTTTAAATCTAAAATCTGTCTCTCTGACCCAGGTACTATAATTGTAGCCAATCGGTGGCGCTGAGTATTCCAGATGTCAGAGGGAGGAACATGTCTAGAAGTGGCCGACCCCGACCGTCGAACAAGCCGGAAGATGTCAGAATGTTTGCCCGAGGAAATGACGCGTGACTTTGTTTTGTCTTTCGTCACCTTGAAAAACGTCTGAAAAAGGAGGTTTATAGGGAAACCACCCTTTTAGGTTTCGGAGCATATTGTGTTGCTACATCCCATATTTTGTAATCTCTCGATTGTTACTTGTGTTACTTCGGCCTAGTTCCACAACGGCCAACCGCCGACCTCGAATCTATAATCGGCCCATTGTACACTCGATGTACTCCAGTGTAGTCCTTGGTGAGCGTGTGAGCGGAAAATGTATTCATTTGATATCTGATGGGCTAGAGGAATCCTCGGGATCCAATAGATAGATTTATAGCGATAAATGTTTGGAGGAGATTTGATGAAGAGTATGTTCTTCTTAATTAAGTGTTGTTAAAAGAAATAGAAGTTTACAGGATTTATAATTGGAGGGTCATCCTGTTGGATACATCTTGAGAATGAAAATTCGTACACCAAACACATAACGATAATAAAAGACATCCACCGCACACAACACACACGCCTAGCACAATAAAACACAACATACACGCCACACACAACATAACCCACACGTCTCAAACAGCATAACACCCACGTCACACAGCAACGCACAACACACACCAAAATCCATACCAAACCCAACATAACACACACCACAATCATGTCTCGTTACTACAGAAAGATAAAAAAGTTTCCAATTATCTAACAAAAGTGTTGATTCCCCTGGAGACCATTCTTGTAGCTCTGCTGACGTCATAATCCACAAACGTCAACACACAACGCTCTCTTTAACCACCCGGGTTTCACCACAAGACCTTCTATGTAATTGCTAATATGTAAAACGCGTGTAAATATGCAACAGTGTAAGAATATGTAAACGTACAACTACGGAGTAGTTCCAACAGAGAGAACTGGTGACCTTCTCTCCGCCCCCGCGTTGAATCGATCGCCTTCAAGGTCAGAGGCAGCTGCTATCCCTCTTCACCATTCCGAGATAGAGCGTTAACATCCCCTTCTTGAGTGTCAAATACAACTATACAGTTGTTTCTCAAATCTTTATTCCCAATTAGACATTCAATGTTACATAGTTTCATAAGAAGTGTGCATAGATGAGAATTTTGGTCTAAATTCCTACAGAGTTGTATATTTGATTGCAGATATCCAGGATTATATACAATGTTTATGTTTCACTCGATTTGGATAAGCTAAATGTTGATATCTGACAATACATATGAGAGTATCCTCCATGATGGGGAAACACCGGTCTAATATACTGTGTGTCGCTAGACCCTTCATATGTAGAGATTTTGCGATTTAACGGAAGGTTTTTCAAATATACTCGAGACATACTTGTGTAGGCGCTATGAAAATAGAAGTATTAGACCAGAGAAGAGGATCCTTTGGAACTGTACGAACCATGTCTCTCAGCATGGTATTTTATTTTCTAACGTAATGACAATTGACGACGACCACGCCATGCGGTTCCTGCAGGCCAGGCTCGAAGCTACGTCGGATGGAAGCGGGCTACCCATCACTTGGGCTTTGCGTGCGTCGGTCTGCAAGGACGCACTTCTGCGACGAAGAAGGCAACAGGACGCGGAGTTGTGATGCAGGGTCTACTCAACCCACCAGCGCTGCTTCACCAGCCAGTCTTGCGACCCCAACGCCACCGCAGAATTCATTCGGAGGATGACGACCCCTCTCATCTTCGAAGAGGACAACTCCTGCTCCGCTCCGAGATCTCCACGGCAGAGATGGCCCCGCCATCTACCGCCTGCTCCTCGGAAGTACCCCCGGATGGGACGACTTACCCTACTTGCGTCCTGGCGAAACTAGTCTCTCTAAGAGGATTCGTATTCATTGACTTGGGGACCCAGCTCTGATTGTCATGCTTCAAGGGCGTGCAGACCGCGTTGCGTGGAAACCACAGCGCCTATTTCTGGCTGGTCGAGAGCAAGGCGTGGCTATATTCCCCTCCATCTGGATCCTGGCTCCCGCAAGCCTGGCTTCATAAAATTTGGGAAGCGGTCGCTGATATTCTCGCGTTGACACCGCCTCAGTTCTTCAACCTCCCATCATCGGCCTTCTCCTCCGGCCACATCCATTGTCCCACGTAATTTATGCTCCCGACTCTCAGTCAACCCCCTACTTCAGACATCCTGTAGGCCAGTTGTTCCCAACACTTTTTGTCATCAATGAAGCATTTCTAAGTTAATATAAAGCAATAACGCGCCATCTACTGTATATACAACAAATGAAAACATTAAGACGCGGATATTTTTTCACACATAAATCAAACTTCTATTTTCCTTACTGCGATGAAAAATATTTCTAAGTTAGTTCAATTTTTGGTGACACATAAGGAATGTCATAGTAGTAGAGGAGTGTAGGCAATGCCTCACTATAAGATCCCACCTCCCAGAAAAAGAAAAATGGAAGGAAGAAGCTTCTAAATGAAGTAATGTCAAGAATAATGAACTCTGATAATCACATTGACCATACTGAAAGGATACAGTGTGAAGAATGAAGAGAGATATGAAGCTTAATTAGCTTGATAATCTAATAGAATAGTGTGGGATTCTGAAGAGATGGGGAGAAGGGTTAAGAACAGAATGAAATACTTTTCCATGATGGTCCGTATCAAAGATGGCTGTATTACATGATGATGTAAAATTAACGTATCGTATTCTAATTCATATTTTCCTAAATAAAACCTCTATCCTTCATAATTAAAAGGTTTACCAACATTTTTATTCAAATATGGGATTTGTGCATATATATATTGTTAAATTTGTTCTGAAGATAGAGCAATCCATACTCAAATCATTAGATAGTAAAAGGCATATTTGGATTGAATAAAATATTTATTTGCCAATATTTTATATCAGCCAACCGAAATATTGGCAAATAAGCCTTTTATTTAATCCAACATTTGCCTTTTTACCATCTAATAGTAAAATTTATTTCATATTTTCTAACTTTGGACTTGATGTGACAGTTAAACTTATATGAGGACAAGTAGTCAAAATGATGTTACAGGTTTCTGGAGATGCGTTTCTTTTATTAACGTAATTCGAGGTTTCGGGCATTTCTGCCCTTCTACAGGAGAACATAAAAACGTAGACGTACGAGATTGCGTTAATAAAAATAAAAAGCAACTCATCTCTAGAGACCTGTTGCCTTATTTAATTTACATCCAGGAGAATAAATAAATTGAAGACGAGTCATGTTGAATGTAGAAGCTCCCAATAATAAGATGTACAACTCCGCCTTTGCCGGTCCCAAGCCCAGATGAAAAAGGAGGAGGGGGGGAGCAGTAACAAGCTCATTAAAAACCTGGGTTCAGCTGGGCCGGCTGATATTACCCTGTAAGGATTCCTAATCAAGGGATACAGGATAAGCAGCGTTTGTACTCCATGTTAGGAGCAGCTGCACATGATGTCTGTTCCTCATGTCAGAGGCGGCCATTTCTTTTGGAGCTAAGTCGGCCTGCCACTGAGTAATGCTCTCAGTCTTAATGACAAAGGCAGACGCATTCTACTTCACCCAGCGATGATGGTTGTCAAAGCTTGATACCCTAATATGAGTGAGTGGAGATAAGAAAGAAGGCAAGATTTACACCTTCCCAGCTCTGACAGGGGGTTGTTGGCCTCCTTCTTCCTATCTGGCCCCAAATTGGAAGCCTCTTCTTTCAGTACCTGTCAAACCTTCTTTTTGAAAGCATCAATAGCTATCAAATAGAACATCATGCAGCATAAAACCAACTCCTATTTGAAATTTTTGTATTTTGATTAAATCTTTTTTTTTTCTGAATAATAATCTCCATAGAATAAAGCAAAAAGTCCAAGAACACAATGGTGAAATGTTTCTTCTATTATAATGATAAAACACGAGCTTTCAAACCTATATTCAAATAAGATATTTCATATATAAAATCGTCTTTTTCTCAACATTCATTGAAGTCACGCTTGTAGAAGAACCGTAAAGTTTTAAATCTCGTGTTTTTATCGCTATAATAGAAGATATATTTCTCTGTTGTACTTGGACTTTTTGGCTCTATTATCTTTTATTTTGACACTATTTCTACCGACTTTTCAACATTTGATAATTGAGGATGGAATTATTCAGTGCGTCATTTCCTTTAATTATATATAAAGTTAAACCTGTCTATAGCGCCCCCTCTAAATAGCGCCTCCCTCTCTATAGCGCCCGATTTTAAATACGTAGTACGATGCAATTTACATTAAAAGTGACCTGTCTATAGCACCCCCTCTCTATAGCACCCTATTTTGGTGAGTCCCAAGAGGGGGCGCTATAGACAGGTTTAACTGTATATAGGACAGATTACTATGCCGGTAGAGGAATGAAGATGAATAGATTTAGGAATGCTTAGCGTTAATAAGTGGTAAACCTTTCCAAATATTTTTCATTTTTTTCACAGATTGCTTAAAGTCTTCTTATAGGATTGAAATAAATAGCGCTAAATAATTCCATCTTCAACACACAAATGACGATATCTTTACTAATTTGGTAATTTCAGTCATCATTAGAGAGAGTAATTCTTGATAGGTTATTACAGATGGAACGCCTTTTCAACCTCTGTGTTATGTTCGGAGCAATTCTCTTTACAACCTCTAATCCCAGACCACTGTTGGATTATCAAACCAAGTCCGGCCTAGACTGAGGAGAGCCATTAGCTCAAAACTATGGTCTCTAGGTGGACGCTTCTCAGTTTGCCAAAGCTGGTGTTGTGGCTTTGTCACCAACCTGAGTACGTTAGTTTGCGGAAACAGTCAATAGGTGGGGCTTAGTTTTAGCGTCTTATTTTCCGGGAGAGACGGTTTTTCTATACACATATCCAACCAATTCTTCTTTGGTCAATTCAACATAAACTGTGGAATTATAATGATAGATATTCATATCAATCAATCATTTTTTATTTTAGTTCCCAAATTTACCCCCATCGACTTACATTCTTGTCAATAGATATGGATTTTTGAAAAGCTCATCCTCTGACAAAAGGGACAGGACGTCGCGAAATCCTTGAGATGGTATAAAGGAAAAATGAATGATAGGATGACTTTCATTGTGTACAAACTTTTCTAAATTAGAAAACATGTTTTTGTAAAATTCTGTTGAAATAATTTTCAATTTAAATTGTAAGCTTTTTTTAAAATTGACTATTTCAGGTTATCAAATTATACATAACGATTAACACAAACACACTTAGGGGAATTCGTATGTCCTCTTTCCTATATTCTCTATGTCCTTTCTAAACCAACACCTAAAATTTTGACAAAACTTCACGAAGGTGATAGTTGATGATGTCTGCCGATGATTCAAATATTCTCAAACACCTACTGGTAGCTAGTCAGTCACTTGGCTTTGTATGGGGTAGCATCCAACATAGGGAACAGACATCTTTGCTGCTGAGTATAGGGTAGCATCCAACATGGTGAACAGACATCTTTTATACCGACCTTGACATGTATTCAGACACAGATGCTAATTGACAATGTTTACCATAATGGCGGTAGATAATTTCGCTCTTCATCCAGTAGTGTCATTAAGTTTTTATAGGTGTAGTCCTCCCACAGGCTAGTACATCATTCTGTTGATGGCTGTAACTGTTGGTCCAAGACTGTCCATTCACAGCTAGCCACCTCATCTCTTCCTCCACTTGTTTCTGCTAGGATTCAGCTCTACTCCATGTTTCCGTTAATCATATGATATAACATAGGGTGCTTATATACAGGCATGGACAAAACTTTAGGAAGTTAAAAATCTTTGATATCACCGATTGTCTGTTTTTTTTTAAGGAGACAGAGACAGTTTTGCTCAAACTTGGTTATCTCGTGTGTCTTCAATAATGTGTATTCTTCAATGTGAATCAAATATCTTTCATAGTTATTGTCTGAATCCCGATGTACATGCCAAAAGCTACAACTTCCTTAAGTGTTATCCATGAGTGTAAATTTAATATTCATTTTTTATGGTGATATCGACAAATTCAACTTGAAGTTGAATTTGACAAAAAGGAAACACGGGTTCGATTCTTCACATGGTTGAGTTTCTATGATTATTAGAATACTCGACATAACACAATTCTGAGAACATGGATTGTCTCAAGGCATTAACCACCCCTAATGAAAGAGTTCTCTAGTTTCTCCAATCCCAGATGACTCGAGAACCTCAATAGAGCTAATAAGAAACTTGGCAAAGATCAATCTATATCCTTATGTAAAAGCAGTCACTGTGCCGATGTCTATTTCCGTAAAAATTATAAATCCAACAATCAATAAAACCCTAACTATATTATATATTTTTATCTATAAAAAAGGGGTCCTCCCCTCCTTGTCTGGAGGAGGACTCTCTCAAGGTGGGGAAGCCTTCCTTGCTGAAGACATTTGTATATATATTCTTCTACACTTTATATGCCCTTTTACTCTTTTATTTTTTCTCCTTTGTAAAATTTGATTATAAGAATCAATAAAATTGTTTAAATTGTCAATTGTCTATAAAAAAAGGCCACCTCCCTAAACAAAAAAAAGCTTAAAATAAGCGCCATCTATTGACCGTCTCCAAACACAAGCGAAATCAGGTTGGTGACAAAGCCACTATCAGCTTTGCCAAATTCAGAGCTCCCACCTGGTAACCACGAATTTGACAAAGCTGGTGGAATGACTTTGTCATCAACCCAAGTCCGCTAGTTTGCAGGGACGGTCAATAGATGTCGTTTTGTTTGAGCGTTTATTTTGACGAAGAGTCCTTTCTTTTTATCGATCAATATCCTGCTGTCAATTTTTTCAAATGTTACTCATTTAAAATTTTTTCTTTGCTTAATGCTTCGGCTTATAGCTTAACCCCCCAAATGTGAAAATTCTTTTAAACAGAGAAAAAACCAAAAACTACTTTAACTGACCAAGAATCCTGGTATAAACGATAACACATTATAATAACAATAGCGGGGGAACGACTCGGCGAACCAAATTGAACTAAATGGTTGATGTTTGAGATAAATGATCAAAGGTTGATCAATTTCCCGTTGTAATTGTTGAGACAGAATTGTTTCAAAACCATGATTATCATAAATGGAGCCTCGTGTGTGGTGATTAAAGACGACGAATTTGCTGAAATTTGCTAATCACTCTTACAGTTACTTGAAGACTTTATTGAAAAAATATTGATTCTACTCTGAATATTGCGCAGTAGAGAAACAGGTGTCAATGGTACCTTATTTGTTAATTTACATTTTTAAAGGAAAAAGGAGATATGATAAAAACACTTAATTATCATATATAAAATATTTTATAAATAGTTAAATCTAAGAGGCATATTTTGTTTTATATAAGCTATTTTTTACTGCACACCTATATTTTTATTGGTGCTCTGCCAAATGAATTAATGAAATTTTATGATCCAATATTTTATTTCAATATGAGAACTTGCGATATAAATTATAAAAAAGAGAGCGATAAATCCTTTCATAGCAAATATCTTCATAAAAAAAAGTGAAACTACAAGAATCTATAAGGAAACAAAAATGTTGTAATTTGTAAGGCTGACAGAGGTGGGAATGGAGTTTTTATGGATAAGAAAAATTAAAAAGAAACTTAATGCCAAAAGATTTTATCTATTTTATGATAGAATAGGTGTCTTTTGTTTTATATGCCAAAACCTTTTGAAGATGATTTGCTAATATAACTCTATACGAACCGATAGAAGAAATATTCCAGAGAATATAACACTGATACAGTAGAATAGTTTCAATAAATGTTTGAAGTATAACAGATATCAGGTTATATGAACACCATTATCTACTCAGCGGAGAAGCACGGGATCTACGTTTTCTTCGTAGATCACGAAATACGTGGTATCGCTGGAGACCTGATGGTGATTCTCCACCAAACTCTGCAGCGGTGGCGCCATGTTCTTTGTACATAGTGTAGACTGCGCACGTTTGCATGTATTGACAATATGTCAATATAAATTATGTTATAAAACTATTTTAGAGGCGTAATATTCTTTTTAAAATAAAACAATTTCTACTGTCCCTACTGCGATGGAAAAATTAAAGGGAGGGCCTGGCTCATCAGTGGTGAACCCTCCCAGCGGTTTCGCCGCGCTGGGAGGGTTCACCACTGATGAGCCAGGCCCTCCCTTTAATTTTTCCATCGCAGTAGGGACAGTAGAAATTGTTTTATTTTAAAAAGAATATTACGCCTCTAAAATAGTTTTATAATTTGATAACAGATGGCGCTCTAGTACATCATAAATTATGTTAATTGTCAATATTGTATATAAATCTATAGAAAACTGTATTCAACAACCAAATCACGACAAATAGCCTCAAGACACAAGTCACATGTCGTTTTACAAACTACAATAGAAATATGAAAATTCAGGAAAATTGTATAGGGAAAACCAAAAATAACTTCCTTCGTTAAAATGTTAGGTCCGAATATAAAAACAAGTTGTGGCACAAGTTTCTAGGAAGATTCCCACAGAAGGACGACATAGCTGGGAACTTCCCCATAGCGGGGAACGAACGTTCGTTCGTTAAACGGTTTCGTTTCAGCTGGTTACCAGACGAACAAGTCGTATATGTAAATAAGAAATATCTAAAGGAATACACTCATGGACAAAACTTAAGAAAGTTGTACCATTTAGCATCTATATCGGGATTGAGACAGTAACTCTGAAATATATTTGAAACACGGTGACCTTTATTGAAGACACACGAGATAACCAAGTGTGAAAAAAATTCCACTTCCTTATTTTTTTGTCCATAAATGTATTTTAAATTGAAAATTATATATTATTTTGTACGAAAAAAAGCAATACAATTTGCTACTCTTACATAGCTAGGGTAAGTATTTTCTGTCAGAAATTGAATGCTTTGATTTAGAGGGACTAAGAGCTCTGGGAAAATGTGGCGTGTTAGGTGGGTACGGAAATAAGGGCGGATTTCATAGAGTTGATATTTAAACTTTGATATTTGAATATTCTACAACATTTAATATACAGTAGAACCTCCCTGTAATCCCTGGACCCAAAGTGTCCTTTATAGAGTGGTGTCCTCTAGCGTAAGTGTTCTCTCATGGAAGTTCTACTGTATCTATTTTTATATATCATTTAAAAACGAATAGAAAACTATGTTTATTTTTGAAATGAAACAATTTCTACTGACCTTACTGCGATGACAAAATAATGGGAGAGCCTAGGGTATCAGTAGTAAACCACTTCCAGCGTTTTCGGTAGTTTAAACTGGCGAAACCACTGGGAGGGATAGCTACTGATGAGCAAGTCCCTCCAATTATATTTTATCATTGCAGTAAGGACAGTAGTAATTGCTTCAGTTCATAAAGAAACATTCGAGTCGAAAATAGTTTTAATTTCTCATAACAGATAACGTACTAGTGCATCATGTTAAAATATTTTTGAAGCCAATATTTTGTCCAAACATTTTATAACATTATTTTGTGTTATAGATGATCTCCCTTATTCTTTGTATCATTTTAGATTGAATTAACCAATGCTCTCAAAACAAGAAATCGACATCATTTTCTTTTTGCAGGAGTTCAAACTGAGACACAACGCTGCGGAAACCTCTCGGAATGTTATCAGCGCATGGGGCCGGCCATTTCTGAACGCGCAGGTATTTCATAAAATTCCGCGCCGTCTTTACCAGCCATTAGGAAAGAGGAAGAGTCTCGTGGAATATCATTGGAGGTTTACAACGGTCAATTAATGGCGATAATCGAAACAGACGCACAGATCTACTACAAATCAACGTGGTCCACTCTACTGGTGTTCATCATCTGATTGGGAAAGATGACAAACCTTGACAAATAGGGGCCACACATATTGAATTAAAATCAGAAATGTATGGTCGTTTTGGGGTGTCGTCGGTGCTACTTCTATAAAACAAGATCGAATTGTTTTTCGAATGTATTTTAGCTTGTGGCGAGATGTGGATTCTCTATGACAACTGGTGACAGGTAGCCAAAATTGTACAAGAAGCCAAAATCGTACAAGAAGAAGATAATGGTGACTGCTTGGCGGTATAGGCTGGTCATATCCATCACAGCTTACTGAACCAAGTGATACCATCACAGCAGAGAGGTTTTGTCATCAAACACACACACACAAAACGCAAAAAACTTCTGCAAATCTGTTCCCTAATGATCAACATGAAAGAGACAATCCTGGTCATAGAAACCCCCGACCATAAGTTTCAATGACAAAAGCAGCGTGATTTGGGCTATGAGATTCTGAATTCAACTATTATATCCGCCCGAACTCTCGCCTACTGACTGCCACTTATTTAACCACGTCAACAAATTCCTACGCGAGAGAGGTTTCAAAACCAACTAATGCCGAATCAGTCTTCGATGAGTTCAGCGTCTCTAGAACTCTAGCCTTTTCTTTAACCGGAATATAGAGACTTGTTTGGCAATTGGCGAAATGTTTATAATCTAATAATTTGTATTCCGATTAATGAAACTTCGTTTCAACTGAAATTTTACGCTTGAAAATGTTCTTTGAAATCTACCAATCCAATAAGTTAGATAAGATTGAGTGAGCCACTAACGTGCAACATGCTATAAAGAATGGGCATAAAGTGGAGCGATGGCCCTCTGACCCTCACCACACACACGGAGGGACACGCACCACCAGTCCGCACGCGACATGTCATGTGGGCTACTGGGACCGTTTGACATCTTCTTAGTCACAGCTTCCTACAATTGAACAAACAACCACCTTACAGAGTGATCACCCCCTGATAGTACACATCTCTGAGTGACCACGTCCCTGAGCGACCATCTTCTTTAGCGCCTACCTCCCTGAGAGACCACCTCCCAGGGAAAACACCTCCCTTAGCGTCCACTAGCCTGAAAGACCACCTCCCTTAACTCAACCTCCCTGAGAGACCACCTCCCAGGGCAAACGCCTCCCTTAGCGTCCACTAGCCTGAAAGACCACCTCCCTTAACTCAACCTCCCTGAGAGACCACCTCCCAGGGCAAACGCCTCCCTTAGCGTCCACCTGCCTGAAAGACCACCTGTCAAAGCAAACACCTACCTATGCGACCACCATTTAAAAATCTGAAATGACTTGTTAAATTAGCAACATTCTATATGGCCGATTGGAGCTATGCCTACTTGTACTACCAGCTCTACAGTCCATAATAAAATTTGAGAATATCGTTAAAAAATAACAATGTCAAAAGACACGCAATAGTTGCATTGTCTCTACACCACGAATATATATAGATGATTAGCTACTTATTGATTCTTTCTTCCATTGTTTGATTTTGGGTTTTCCTTGAACACCAGAACGAATATATAAGACGAAATGTCGCAATAAAAAACTTTTGTTGTTGTTGACTTGTTATTAACTCCAACCCATCCAATGAGAAACAAAGAATCGTTTAGGATTTGAACTCACACCAGTTGTACTTCCCTATATGGTAATGTTGACAAATTCTGTTCCCATTCCGTTTTTTTCCTACTCTAGTGAACAGAGCGAGAGGTAAAACACATCCAGTAACAATAACTCCAACTCCAAGTGTGTGTGCAGTAACAAACCCAAATCAATAAACTGTACATACAGCGTTGTTACCATCTTCAGTCATTCGGAGACATCTTGCGTGAAGATGGTAACAATTCATGTGGTCGAGGACGTATCTTTTCATTTGAAAAAGTGAATTTGTTTAAAAAATAACATCTCGCTATATAGAGATACAAATAGGACAACCAATTAGTATTTTCTGCCAAGTTCAAGTTGTAATATTATTTAGCAATAGGAATGTCTGATAGACAATATCCTTCTTTATATTCAAGATGTCCTGAAATTTAGCCGAAGCTTTCTCTAAAGTTTATAGACAGTTTATTGCCATTTGATCTTGTTACCTTATGTTTCTAATCTATAATCTAAATTGAACCTTATGTTGTTGTCATGACCAATGAAGAGCTTCAGATGTCCCCGTGCATCTCTATCACAGCAGTTGCAATGTCTACTATCAGAGTGATAATGTATATCGAGATTCTTAGACAAGATATTTGACTCTGAAAGATATTACAATGACCTTTATTGAAGACACACGAGATACCCAAGTGTGAACAGAATTTTCTCTATCTCCTTCAGAAAATATTAAAACCGACGACATAAAATAATATCCACTTAAATTTTGTCCATGAGTGTATATCATTTTTTTTTTGCTTATCCCTAGTACACGTGGTGCAGGCCATGGTAATCATGGTGGGTAGAAGTAGGCGACTGCTTTTATTGTAAGTGAACCACACATCTACACATGTGAAAATCAGTTTGACTTTGCACTTACAAATGTTCCAGAGCCCGGTTTGGTTACTTGCACTCGCTGGTGGGGTTTGGACTTTTTCAAGAATAAGGGGCCATTGAAACATTTTTTTTTATCAGAAAAAAAGTGTCCAATGCGAGAATCGAACCCGGGTCGTAGCGGTCGAACACCAACGATTTAGACCATCCTTCCATCGACCCCCATGTGTATATCATAAGAAACAAAGATGCCAAAAATAGTTGCAAAATGTCTCTATATAAACAATAATGTGCCATTAATAGGTATTTTACCACTTGGATGCGGAAAACGGCTATAATGTGGGGGAGGGGACGTTACGAAATGGGGATGGCCCCAAAAATGTTGGGAACCTTTGATTTAGGGCAGTGATCTTCAACCGCGGAGCAGAGATTTTACCTATCTGTTGTACGCGTTAAAAGTCTTATTAAAACAATTATGTACATTTTTTGACATTAATGCCTTAATTTTCATATACAGTTAAACCTGTCTATAGCGTCCCCTCTTGGGACTCACCAAAATAGGATGCTATAGAGAGGGGGTACTATAGACAGGTCACTTTTATTGTAAATCGCATCGTACTACGTATTTAAAATCGGCCGCTATAGAGAGGAAGGCGTTATTTAGAGGGGGCGCTATAGACAGGTATAACTGTATATTGTTACGTTTGTGAATTTTATAATTAATTATTTTTTTTTTCACTGATTTGGAATATTAAATATTAAAAATAATTTGTTATCAACATTACATGCAATGTATTTTTTTAAACAAACGATAATAAACAGCAATACACAGTAATTTGCACCTTCCTTATTATAAAATAACAACAAACTTAAATTAACAATGTAAAAACATATTTTAGCATTTAGCACAAAAACGTTACAATATATATATTAAAAATAATAAGAGCATATCCTGACCAGGAGCACATGTGCTTTTCAGATGGCAGAGCGCCATCTAGTGGAACAGATATCAACTATTCATTAATTTAACCTGTTCCCTGATATTTGGCCAACCCAATTTCTTGATAAATCAAGAAAAGCCATCCACAAAAAATATAATTGGAGAGTTTAACTTGTTTAATACTTTTTTTTGTTGTTGTTAAAAACTCACCGATCCGCAAAGTTTTTTTTTTTTTTATCACAAATTCTATCGGTCTGAAGGACGAAAAACAAGTTGAGAAAATCGCTCAAGAGACTCCAAAATAAAGACAGGACATTGAACAAGTAATTCCGTGGAAAGTAGATGACTTAATGGTTGAAGACGTCCTTGCCTCGTACATTACCCGCTTGTTGAACAAATTCATATGGCATTTTGCCAGCGATTGTCTGCTCTTCAATTATCCTGGAACATGTTCCTACTTCCTGCAGCTACTCGGCTTCTGCCTTTTTCACTATCTTCAGATCTTATTTAACTAATATTTAAATGTAATTCTACTGTCTTAAAAGCTCATATACAATTTCTAGGATTCCTATTTTTCATATGAATATCTCCCTCTGGGGTAAATGCACATTAAATACCATATATGCATATTTCAATCTCCATAAATTATTCTTACATATCTTAATACATATCTTACCTATTCTTAAATGTAATTCTACTGTCCTAAAAACTTATGTCCATAGTTTGCTTAAAATACCATTTCTAAGATTCCATCCTTCAGAGTTGCATATAAAAGCAGAATGATCCAATGCAGTATTAGAGATCTAATGAAGCGGTCTGGTAGATTAAATTGGTGAAACCGCTGGGAGGGTTCACCACTGATGAACCAAGCCCTCCCAATATTTTTTCATCGCAGTAAGAACAGTAGAAGTTTGATTTATTTGTGAAAAGAAACATTCGTGTTTTGGTGTTTTGTGTGTGTTTGTTTGTCTGTCTGTTGGTTTGTATGACCTGTATACAAATTCGCAGTAGTTTACTAATTCAAACCAAAATTTCCATACATAGGTAAAAAATAACGGGGATGACGATAGGCTATTTTAAAAAATATATAAATCAATTATTAAAACTTTATATTCAAATTATTCTACTTAGCTCACGAGCAGCGCCCTCTAGAACGCGTGGCAATCTGCCGGCGGCGCGCGCCCGTTGGCTGCCGGCGAGCACGTGACTTCCCTGCCCCCCCCCCCCCCCCCCCCCGTCGAAAAAATGTAATCGTCCGGCTGCCGCCCGGTTGGACAGTCCAAGTTCCCACCGACCGTTGGCTACCGGCGAGCACGTGACTTCCCTGTGCGCGCGCACAGTTTTGTATAGTGTTTGAATAGAACATTTAATCGGGTAAACCCGGGCGTTGCCCGGGTCATTCGTCTAGTATCATATAAATCTAAAGGTTGGTGTTCAGCCACAATTGAAATATTGGTAACTGGAGACGCCGATTATGTAAATTTCTCTCATTTTTGCTTATTCATTCTGAAGATTTACATATTTGTAAATATAATTCTGTATATAAGGATGTGTTTGTATAATAAACGTGTGTTAGTAACAATCGGGTGTTGGTGAATCATTAGTGTCATCAGGGTTTCTGGTGTTGTGGGCACTTTTAAGGAAGCATATAGGCTTCAATTCGGTTGGAGACCAGAAGAAGTCTGGCAAGAAGATACAGTCAAGCTCTACCACAACTATTTAGATAAGACCAGACATATCTAGGATGCGGCAAGCTTTCCGAGCTTAGTAAGTGAGGCAGTAATCGTATCCGAAACAGGTATATAAATTATATTTTGATCCAATATATGCATGTGATGATTTAAGACCATGGAATTGTTGTAAATAGTCTAGATATCTACTACCACATGTTCCACCCCATGACTGTATATAACTTCTTATGTACTGCACATAGAAAGCCTCAACTAACATCAATCTGTACCGCGTAAGAATCTAATAAAGTATATCAACTGTACAGATAGAAGGAATGGAGTCTAACAGGAGAAAATTAAGGTTAAAACTAATCAGGCATAGGACAGAAGTCGAAGCAAGGCCTAGCAAAAGAGGCTTAAAACCAGCCCAACTATAAATAATTTACAAGTCAATACTTCCTGACAGGACAGGGCGTATCTGATAACGCAGAAGTTATAAAAGTCGAGTAACGCCCCGTACTTCCTGGCCAAGACCGGACGTATCTTCCATCAAAGAAAGCCGCAAGGCCAATTAGAGAAGACAAGACCTAAGTAGGTCAACCAATAGCCAAAGGCCACGTGGCATGGTCCCGCCAATTGGGAAAGAATCACCTAAATAGGTCAGCCAATTAGAAAGAAGCAAGGTCGTGGTGTTAAATCGAGGACCTAGAATAGTCAGTCTTCGCTTGGATTCCAACGGTAACACTTGCTCTTAAGATCTCTCTCCCCCCTCATCCCATTCCTTCTTGACGTCAGACGCTTTTAGTGGAATCTCTGTTTGTTTATTTCACCTTTGGCCCAGCTGTGTCGCCTTCCACCACGACTGCACGGTAGAGTTGACATCGAGGTTCGTCTAGCATCAGGTAACACTGGTCCCAGAGGTCCCAAGACATCACATGCATTTTTAATTAAATATACCTATATCTCAGCATTCTATGATTTCACGTTTTTATGAATTCTATAGTATCCTTGTTGATGTCCACCATCGCGGTATGTCATATCACTCTCATGTAAGATAACCTTCCTTGATATGTGACTTAGAAGTTGATACTGTAAAAAGCCCTTATAACAATATAAAGATTTGTCACCAAAGTTGTCTCTTTTAGACGAGTTTTTATTTATGGCTATAATATGGAGATAAAAAAAACAAAGGCCAGAACAAAAATTAATAAAAAATACGAAAGCCATTACAGTAACTCTAATTTTGTAAAGTTTTTTTAAAAATTGTATTGTGTGCACTTACCGTAACTTAGTAATAAAAATTTATCTTTCAATACTCAATACTTTTGTAAAAAAAGTAACACTCGTATAAAAAAATAGTTCAAAAAAAGTACGCAAGCAACTTGAAAAAATAAATAAAAATGCAGAACGCTCATTGGTCGCTTAATTGGCCTGGTGTTGTTATTTCGCCTCATATTTACTCCGCGTAAAAAAAAAGTTCTTCAAATAAAAAAAATAAATAGCCAAAAATACTAATAAAAAAGTAGCCGAAAATTTTCCTCAGGTTTATGAAAAGCAACATGCAAAATTTGGTATCAATTGGTTCGGTAGTTTTGAATTTATCGCGAAACAGACATTGACTTTTATGTATAAGAAGAAAGATGTTTAGTAATATTTCAATCATTGTTATTGTTTTTAAAGACTGAAGTCTTTAAGGAAATCTAGAGAATCTTCCTTCTTTATATAAACTAGAGAAAATTATTAAAGAACTTGGTTTACTTTTACAAAGCGCAATGATCTTTAAAAATAAGATCTACCCGCAAATTATCTGTTAATCTTTATTTTAAATAATCATATTTCTAATAAATTCGGGATAAGTTTCTTCATCATTTTTTAATAACTCAAGCATTCGGGCTTATCATCCATTTTGAGAGAGTAACACAATAACTCAATGATTCAGTTATTGAATTACTCCTGTCGCGCGAAGGGCTGAAAAGCCCAAATGATTTAGTTAATAAAAACTGATAAACTTATTCGCAGATGGATCTTTGATTTATTTAATTGTGTACAGAGGGGGTTATAATATCTGTTAGAATCTGTCTTAAAGAGAAACACAATTTCTATTTCTTTATTTTAATCAAAATATTGCTTTTTAACATATGTAATATAAGAAAGAAAAAAGGCATCTCCTTATCGTGCAACTATCGTTAGTACTTATCGTTTTTTCACATATGTAATATAGATAATAATATTTTTTAATTTAAAAGGCATATATTGGATCAAAATATCATTTATTTTACCTTCCAATTGTTTAATTTTTTAGATTGAATTAGGCGGATAGCTGTAGCTTTGTTTTGACATTTGGTGTCTAAATATTGATTTAATCCTTCAATTAATTCATTATTTAAAATTGCTTTCAATTTTGGAGTTAATTTTTCTAAATTTAATCGATATTTGTTAAGATTATAGTGGCATTTTTTTATTCTGGCATTCAAAAGTTTTTTCCCCGTTTCTAATAATATTTTCCTAGAAAATTTCGTGCGAATGGGATCTTTAAGAATTAAGGAAGGTGGAATAATTCCCGCTGAAAGACATCTGTGGTTGAAATGTAACTTCCAACTGTTGATAGAAAGTCGAAGCCTTTCTATTGTTCTTGCAAGGCGTAGAGCGTCATAACCAAAACTGGTTGAAATCGTTTTGAAAATAGAGCAATCCATAGATAAATCTTTAATTAAAAAGGCCAATATTGGATCAAAATATCATTTATTTTAACTAATATATGCCTTTTTAATTAAAGATTTATCTATGGATTGCTCTATTTTCAAAAGATAATAAAATATCTTTTAAAAAATATATATTTGAAATAAATCGCAAACCACACACACATTTGACTATGAAAATTCGAAACTATTATAGACGCGTATGATTCTTTTTAAAAACAAACTATTTCTACTGCCCTTGTTGCAATGGAAAAATTAATAGGAGGGCCTGGCTCATCAGTGGTGAACCCTCCCAGCGGTTTCGCCAGTTTAATTACCATACCGCTGTTATATTGCATTTTTCGATTTTCCTGTTATAGTGATACTGATGCTAGACTCTTGTAATGGGTATTTTAGATTAACTATGGACATAAGCTTTGAGGACAGCAGAATTACATTAAATTATAAATATATAATATGCTTCGAGCAATCGTTCTTCCGCAAACATCAAATTGTGTCTTTTATTTGAGCAATTATATTAATATATATTTTAACATTTGACAATGTTAAAACACCATCTATAAACATATTCCACCATTTTCAACTCTACCTGCTGGTTTGTGTTCTTAGATAGCCTTCTTCGGTACAGAAGAAACCTTGGTAGTTACGAATTCCTACAAGAGATAATCTGGACATGATAGATGCATTTCGTGTATTTTACCTACGTCCTTGAGTCTGCGTGCTGTAAAATGAACCCAACTGGCTGAAAAAAGCTGCAGAACCTGACAGAAAGAATCTTCCCAAAGTATCCGAAGACTGGCAGAAGATGGCCCTGGCAAGGTGAAGGAGAGCCACATAGACTGACCAACCTTGATCACTGAATTCTATGGCACGGCCAGAGGGTGTTGTTGGATGCGCAGATAACCTGTCTCTCATTTCGTTCATCTTTTTAGAAAGCATACACTGTAGCGCACATCAGTAATGAATATATAAAACTTGAAATGGTCTAAAGCTTTTCCACTTTTCAAATAAACTCTCTCTTTCGGGATGTTCTTTTTTTTTTTTCAATAAAAAACATATTTATGAAGACATAATACACACACACACACACAAAAAGCCTTTATTAGGGACTTGCTCCATATAGATTATCCCAATTAGGTAAGGTAATAATCATCTTGTGTTATTTACATAGAAATTGAACTGGCTTTACTCTTCGTCTCAAAGTCATTCACTTGTTGACTGGTCCTTACATAATGATGATCTAAAAAATGTATAGTAAGCTATTGCCTTAGATTTGTTTGCTGATATTTTTGGAATCAATACGTAGGGTGAAGTGTTGGTACATTTAATTTGTTGATGTAGGGCCTTCCTCTCTGCATCAAGGGCTGTACTATACGGATAGATAAAAGCAGACGTGTTACCTTTCTCAAAAGCTAATCTATAACTTATTGTCTTCAGAAGTAAAAACTAAAGTGTCATATGACTGTTAACGTAGAAAGTAGAAAAAACTACAAGCTTTTCTCTAAATCATTGGTTGTTAAGAGCTTTGCCTACTTGTACTACAAATTCTACAGGTCAGCAGTAAAGCTGAGAATATTGGTAAAACCAGTTTTGACTTATTAATACAAAAAGCTAACCTATATGCCATGGTTTCAGGCTTTGACCCTCATCTGTATAATATTCGAGTAACTGTCTCCCAGTTGTAAAGGTTAGTTCTCTCTACGGCTAGTCCAAGCTACTCGTATAGTTCATTTACTGGCTATACGCTTTTGTTTTCGATCGTCTTCCTTTTTGATCTGGTATCTCGGTAACATTCGAATAAGAATTTTCTTTAATATTTGGAATATCTTGTGGAAATCTTTATTTTTTATGTGAGACAATGATTATTTAACACGGGATTTCTGTCACGCGATAAAGAAACTATACCAAATGAATCTCATAAACAAATCTAAAGTAGTTAGTTCACAAGTATGTTGTTGTTGTTGTTGCTTATTCCTCACGTCGTTTAAACAATCTCCATTAGGTTAATAAAGGCAGACTTTTTATTATAAATAGACAGCTTAATGCAGCTTGAGGAACTACCCTACTATGCGACTTGATTTACATCAATGTAAATAATTAATAGGTTACAGAACATAACTCATTGTAAATAGCTCAACTTGATCAACTTTCTCTCTCCACGATACTAATTTTTACAGATAACTTCATTAAATTAACTTCCATCATTGCTTAACATACTGTAAATAACTACCTTGCGATTTCTTATATCTGCTTATGTTGTTGCTTATTTGTTTAATGTATATGTTTATTCAATGCTCTTTTTCTTAATTGTTTATTTTCATTTTGACAATTCTGTTACCTACTCTACTACAATATGAATTATTGTAAATAGTTTCACGCGCAATTATCCAGATCGGATATAGCGTTTCTTGTTTGCAACTGGTAATAAATAAATAATCTCCATTAGGTTCCATTGTCTCAGCTTTTTTATTATAGTCCTGGGGTTTTCCCAGAGGTCTTTTTTGGAGGATTTGATACAATTGTAGACATCATGGAGAAGGAAAGAGGGTGCACCTGCTGCTTCACAAGTATAAATATAGATATAGAATAACGGTTTTGAATATCGTAGTAAATCTTTATTTTGTGATGGTGATTATTCTAAAAACAGAATTTTTATCGCGATGTTGAAATTTACCAAATGAATATCGAAAACAAAATCTAAAGTAGATAGTTCACACATTTCCAAGTATAGATATAGATACAGAATAAGTTATTTTTTAATATTTAGAATATTGTAGTGAGCGCCTTTATTTTGTGAAGGTAATTATTTCAAAAACAGAATTTCTATTGCGATTTTGAAAATAGGCCAAATGAATCTCGAAAACAAAGGCTAAAGTAGGTAGTTGATACATTTCCAAGTAAAAGATATAGGTACAGAATAAAGTTTTCTTTGATATTTAGACAATCGTTGAAAGCCTTTATTTGGTGACAGTGATTCTTTCAAAAACAGGATTTATATCGCGATGTTGAGATTATGTCAAATGAGAATCTCTAAAACAAAGTCTAAAGTAGATAGTTCACAATTCTAAATAAAAGATATAGATACAGAATAAGGTTTTCTTTGATATTTAGATAATCGTTGGAAGCCTTTTTTTTGTGACAGTGATTATCTCAAAAACAGAATTTCTACCCGATGTTGAAATTATTTCAAATGAATCTCGAAAACACAAAGTCTAAAGTAGATAGTTCACAATTCTAAGTAAAAATATAGATACAGGATAAGGTTTGATATTTAGACAATCGTTGGAAGCCTTTATTTTGTGTGACAGTGATTCTTCAAGAACGCTATCGCAATAAGGAGGTGTCAAATAATCTTTAAAAATAAAGTCCGAAGTACACATTATCGTACTAAGTATGAATAAAGGTAATATAATTTGAAGAGTACATCTATAATGGCGTTTATATCAGGATGGATTTGCTTGGTCCGAAGCCTAACACTAAGACGGCCATATGGTAGTGGTTTGGGATGTAATTCTTCGTTTTTCCTTAAATATTCCGCACCCAATACACCAGCAATACTCAACTCTACACACGGCTCTTCAAGTCCAATTGTATATATGTAGTATTGCGTAATGTGCGAGCAAACATATGGGAGAAGTTGAGATGACCCATAACCTTTGGCCGTAAAATTCGGATATAGCTACCGCATTGCTCCCGAATGGAATCAATAGAGTATATTAATGTTTATTTATCGAAGAGGGAACTTTATACATCTAGTTCTTAAGTAACCAACACAATTACCTAGAGAAGGGAAATGGTCGAGTTAACGAAAAGAATAAGATAGAAAACGACCAGAATCTGCGGGAATTATGATGGATTATTTCTGGAAGCCTAAAAGCAAAAATCATCATAATTTTGACCATCAAAGAAAAAATGAACAGATAAGTATAGGCTATACCTTAAAACGTTTTAACTTTAAAGGTAGACGTATTGTTAGTATGGAGAGAGTTGTATTGGTATAAAGCCGCTGAAGTGATGGGTGTGTCGACGTTACAATATGGTACATACTGCCTATAACAGAGGACAACCTACCTGAGATGGGACCACGCCAGGCATCAGCAGGTACACCTTACGGACATCCTGGCCGCCCACCCCCGTCCACAGCAACAGTAGGAACGGTACCAGCTGGAAGGTTGCCGGTAGCTTGAGCCGTCTGTCTGCCATGACGCCACACGGCTGAGTGGCCGCTACTCGGTCGATCCGCCGTCTCCTAGCGACGTGACGTCAACCCACCTGCCGGAGGTAAACACGGGGGCCCTCGGTCCCTCTGTCACCTACATTAGGGGAACTGTCGGGATACCCATTCTCTCGAATTATACAATCTTTATAAAGTAATTTTGCCGGAATATGGTATTGATGTGTCTACCATAGTCTGGTAGCTTTCATTCGCTGCACTATTTTCAACCATAGAGAGTGTTAAAATGATTCAAATAGAACAATGGATACGGAGTTTGATAATATTGCTGTGTCATTTACGTAGGACTTAATTTCGAAATTAGGATTTTTCGGGATATCGTTTATTGTTGCGATAATGCCCGAGATAAAACTTCGACAACGCCGCCGTGGTGGAAAGCAGGATCAGCTCAACCACAGTCTAAATTGTTCGATGTTTTCTAAGAAAAGAGCACAGACTCAGGTCGGCGAACAAGCTATAACACCAGCTTGAGCAAATTCAACAAAAAGTCAATTCAAACAACGATAATTTCCTTATTTGCTAGAGAAGAATAAACACAAGTCAGGAAGAAGCTCTTTCCCCCATGACTTGCATTTCTTCTTCTATACCAAAAAGTCATCATTCACCGTGGTTTCAGGTTATGTGGCACTCATCAATACAGGGACGGATTAGTAACATCCTACGGAAGAAGTTATCAGCCGAAGTTACCTAAAAGATGTTTGAGCTTGTGAAGTGTAAGTGCCAATTTTTTAAAACCACAGTATAAAGTATTTTTGCGTACGATGATATTCGTGTGGAAAATGGCTCTTCTTTTAAAAAATGCAATAAAACAATGGGTTTATTGATGTTACCTGGGCAAAAATCGTGCAGTCTCAAATAGATTAATATTCCGAAACACCACACATACGCACAAATACAAAGAAATGGTTTAATAAATTTTTAAAAAGATCGTTGTCTCTTTTAAATATATTAAGTATATTATAAAACCTATAAAAAGAAAAAGTAAGGCTAAGTTATTAAAATAAATAAACAAGCTTTCGAAAAAAGCCGTTTCTCTTCTACAGGTTCATAAATATGACGGGGAAAACGTATTCCTACTTTCCATTGTAAGTTTTATAATGTACTTTTAACAATATTCAAGCTAATATATTAAAAGTATTCAAGGGAAACTTGTGAAAGGCGTCTAAGAAAGAGATAGAGAGAGTGTTGTATATATATTAATTAATTGTTACCACAGAGTGTGTGTAAGCTCACAGGTAAATAGGCGCTAATCGAAAGAAAAAAAGTTCCTTTGTTTAATATAAGTTTCCCTTTTATATTTTGTTCTCTCTCTTGTAAATCAATAAATATAATGTTTAATTAATATTTATTGGAATCAGTTTCATTAAATATTCTAAGCAAAGTTAACAGAGAGAAAAAAAAAAGATCTCGCACAATAAGTTTCTTTTTATTTAAAATGTTAGCTTTCAAGTCATAATCGCTCATCAACAGGTTTAATTACATTTAAAACATCAACTATACCTTTTATAAGAAGTATTTGTAGACACTCCTTGTAAGAAATGCCGATGTTTTAAAAATAATAAGTTTTTTAGTGCTTGAAAAGTTAATATTTAAAAAAAAAGGAAACTCATTGTGAGAGATCTTTGTGATATTAAATATATGTGTTCTTGCTTTTTTGTATTTTGGCCTATGTAAAAGTCCCATAAGAATATATGAATGAAATCATTTTTTTTCTTCACAAGATGCAACCATTTATTCAATAATCTACTTCTTCACTGTGTTCTATGCACGAAAAACGATGCATATAGTTCAAATTGTGTACATAGATATTCTTTCCTTTTCTTCTTTTTCTCTTTTCTGAGTGTGGATTAGGTTTTTTCCCCTGCTTCACATTTTAGATTCATTTCTAACAGAAGAATCATCTGTATAAGACGGAATGTCTTAATGTGTGTGTGTATATGTATGAATTAAATCATCAACATGGCATAGTAAAGAAGATTTTTATACAATATAATGCGGCCTATGATTGTAGAACGACATTTGAAAATATCCCGCATGTGTTTCTTTCGAACGAAAAATCGAAATTTATTTTAAGGAGAAATAACGATTATTTCTAACCCTAGGGATGAAGTATGAAAGGATGAATTGTGAAGAGTAATGATTAACGGAAAATAAAAGTGTCCAGGGATGGGAAAGAAGATGGGGACTATATTGCTGTGGCCCTATGTCGAGGTAGTGGGGGAGTTGTCAGTAGGTCAGGTCGAACAGTTTGGTTATTGCCGACAACAAGAGGTCTGTGGGGGGGCTTGAAAGACCTAATTGTCCCCATCTACAGTAATTGACGGGATGTCGTCTACAGGCTGTCGTTCCTTGACCCCAATGTACTCCACATGCTTCCCGAACTTTCTGGAATATTCAACATCGTGTTTCACAAACTTAATAATAATAATTCCATATATATTTTGTGAATATTCAACACATTTATTTACATAGATGGAATATTTTTCGGGAGGAAATTGATCCATGGAAGCACAGGGCGCCTCTCCTGTTAAAATAAACGTCAAAAGCTGACGCCATCTATTGACCGTCGCCGCAAACTAGCGGCCTCGGGTCGGTAACAAAGCCACAACACCAGCTTTGGCAAACTGAGAAGCGTCCACCTAGAGACCATGGTTTCGGGCTAATGGCCCTCGTCAGTCTTTACATATATATTGGTAGAACTCACTCAAAGTGCTGGGAGAGTTCACCACTATTGAGCTAAGTACTCCCACAAGATTTCCTTATTGCAGCAAGAATGGAAAGAACAAATGTCAGTATTTGACGCTGATGCTTTGGCAAAATACAAAATAATAAAAAAAGAAAGATCAAATATACGAAAAAACTCTGAGAGAAGAATTATAAAAACTATAACAAGACTTACAACGAAACACTATATAGGAATGACAATACATCCAGATGGCACAAGAACCTATAAAACGTGAAAAAAAAACCGTCCTGGTGTGGAACTAACACCTGCCCACATATTCCCATGCCCAGCAATGACCGCAGCCTTGCAGAAAATTGACATGGACTCAGAACAGCAGCTTTACACACCCAAGACAGAGTACATTACGACTGCTGTGATAAAGATGCATGGAGAAATCTAAGACTCTTCATTGGACACGACAAGAACAACAACAATGGAAAGAATTTGTTTCATTTATGGAAAGGCTCTTCTCAAGAGAATTCAATAGCATATAAGGGATATAAATAAGTTCGTGCGATTTTTTTTCTCGAAAATTGGAGTTTTATTGTAAAAAAATGGTTATGCATTCAATGTTAAAGTATTTTCCGTCGCTAGCCACTACCTTTCTCCATCTTTCTGACAATCAACGGTTGCCATCGCGAAAAAAAGCCGGCTCTTTGGCCGCTATCCATTCATCGATCCATTTTTTGACTTCATCGTAATTGGAGAAGTGCTGGTCAGCCAGGCCATGATTCATTGATCGGAAGAGATAATAATCGGAAGGAGTAATATCTGGGCTATACGGCGGGTGGGGTAGGACCAGTAGCGCCATCTTTATCAAAACCACACGAACTTGAAATTGAATGTTTAGCAAAAAATAGTATATATAGTATGAAGTACACTTATTTAAAACCCATGTTTTTATTGTCACGCTACAAACATAATTGGCTGGTTTAGCATTTTGCTTTAAAATATTTTATCGAGCTATTTGTCTAGAGCGTAGGTTGAGATGTCTTGCGGCGAATGAAGGATTTATGTGAGGTCAACAATAGGAAGACTCTAAGATGGTAACAATGAGCTGGATCATTGATCACTTCGAGATGTACATAAGAGGTCCAAAACGATCTTAGCCTGGCGAGCGGCCTCCAAGACCTATTGAGAGATTGTTGAGGTTTTAAAGAGGATCTGACGTTAATAGCCGACAACATCCGGCGGAGCATGTTACTCCAGCGATTCCCAGACTAACGTTCGCCAACGTGCAGAACTAGCAATCGCAGACCATCGCTATTTGCACCACCAGGCGGATGCGGGATGATGTCCTCTCACCTCCAGGGTGAAATATGAGGTGCCGACCATCACATACTCGGCCCCCCAGCGGAGATTCTACGAGAGGATGAGGGTCACGCCCCTTGAACAGTGATCGACCTCCTAAAGGCGGCGATTTCCAAACCATCATCACAAAGGAAGAGTGGGATTGGGATGATGAGCCTGTCCAGGAAACAGCGTGCGTCGCGAAGCAGGGCGGTTAGAATTGCCGTCAGAAATTAGACCTGGTGGCAACGAGCTATATTTGTATTTAACGCTGAGATTGACATTGTGTAGGAGACTACTGGATCACCATCTGAAGGAGTTCCTCGGGCGGCCGCCATCCATTCATCATCGCTGCCTGTGGTTTCTCGTCCCGCCTGCATCACCGGGTCCAGACTTTGTCGTTTCCCCACTTTGCCAGAGCCCCGCCTCCTCGACCACCACCGACCCTCCCATCCACTATTCGTGTCTTGTACAGCCCTACAGTGCTAGTGTTCCACCCACCAGGGACCACTCCCCAACACCGCAACTGGATACTGCCTCTGGTGGGTGTCCCATCCTCTTCCATCAAGTGACACCGTGGATATCTCCGTAGACGCCAGAACACCAACTGCCCCACAATCTCCCTGCCTCTCGCTATAATTATAAAAACCTTTATAATGACAAAAATATAATACATTTTAAAAAACATATATTAACTTCAAGAATATCAGATGTATAAACTTGAAATATCTGTCTCTTTATTTGACAAGTAGCTCTTTACTTTTGAACTAAATTCCGAGAGAAGATTCATTTACTCGAATAATAGAAAATAAAGGGTAGTGCTTCTTTAAGAATGATATTGGAGTCAGAGCACCTGATAGAACTAGAAAACCTACTTGAGCTAGAAAACCTATTAATTCTAGAAAGCAAATATTTGAACTAGAAAATCTATTAGATCTATAAAGCATACTTGAACTAGAAAACCCATTAGATCTAGAAATAATACTTGAAATAGAATATTTATACGAACTGTTAAGTTTTTTTATTATCATTATTATAGTAATCTATATGTTAGGTTTTATTTTTTATTATTATTATTGTATTTTATTAATTAATTATAATTCATATTCATAGAATTTTATTGTTACTTATCATCATTCTTTTTGTTGTTTTTCTTCTTCTTCTGTTTTCTTTTGTGTTATAAATACAACTAAATCGCATTAAATCGTAATGTAATTCTCTTTTGTTGTTTGAAATAAATCGAATTGAATCGAATTGAGTCAGCTCGTTCTTTCTAGAAGAATCTTCAAAGAAAACGTGCTAACATTTTTTGGTGCCGAAACCCGGGAAAGAAGTAGAAGAAATATACAGTTCTTAGAAGCCATAGAAATAAAGAAAGGTAAGGTTTTGAATACTAATCTTTAAAATATGGAAACAGAAATCTTAATTTTTGAATCTCTGATCAAAAGTTTAGAATTGATAAAAGCAGATGTAGAGTATAATATAGAAGGCAATGATAAATACGCACTTATGCAAAATAAAGAAGACTTGTTAAATTTAAAAGCTAGCTTTGATAATCAATATGTGAAATTAGTAAAATATAAAGGCATTAATGCTGAAGAAAAATTTAAGGTGACCTTTGAGGCAAAGTCTAAAATCAATTCTTTTTTGATAAAAACAAATAGATCGCTGGAAAATTTAAATAAAAATACATTTTCTGGTGAAACCAATTTAGAACTTCCCAAATTTCAATTGCCCACCTTTAGTGGTGATATTTCAGATTGGCTGAGTTTTAAGGAAATTTTTATTAGATCTATTGATCAAAATCCAACACTGGGAAATTTTCAAAAACTTCAATATTTAAATTCTGCACTAAAAGGAAATGCCGGTAGACTTATTAGGGCGTTCAATATTTCTGATGAAAATTATCCTATTGCCTGGCAAACCTTGGTCAATAGATTCGACAAAAAAAGTGAATTGGCTTTTAAACAAATTCAAAATTTGTATGATCTAAAAAATGTAAAACAAGAATCGACTAAAGATTTACTTGATCTCCTGGACACTTGTAACGAAAGCATTCAGAATCTCTCTATCCTCGGATTGGAACGTAATAATTTATCAGATATGATTTTAATTCATATAATTCAATCAAAACTTGATCGTTCAATAAGAAAGGAATGGGAGATGAGTTTGCTTGAGAAAGAATATCCATCGTATGAAATTATGATTTCTTTCCTGGAAAGATTTGCTGGAAGTCTCGGGAGTTTTCAGAATAAAGAAAATTCAAAACAATTCTACAAAATGAATAAATCTACTCATTCTCATTCAGCAACATTTGCCTCTGGCTCGAGTATAGATAGCAGAGTCAAGTCATTCGTCTTATGTAAAGGTGAACATTTTTTGTTAAAATGTCCTAAGTTTAATGGTATGATGTTACCTGAAAGATGGACATTTGTAAAAGATAATCGTCTATGTTACAACTGTCTAAGATCTAACCATAGAGTATCGTCATGCGTCTTCACGCAAAATTGCAAATCATGTAATAAGAGACATCATGCTCTTTTGCATCAGTTCAAACCGGAAATGTTAAGTCCTGTTGCGGACATATCTCCATTGACCCATGCCAGTGTCTCATGTTTTGCAGACAACAAAAGTCATGATCGGATATTACTCTCTACGGCTTTAATAAAGGTCAAATCGGAAAACGGGGTTCTTCAAACATGTAGAGCCCTAATAGATGCAGGCTCTCAAAGGTGTCTTATAACAAATAGTTGTCGAAAGAAATTAAATCTTCCTCTTGCTGAATGTAAAACTACAGTTTTTGGTTTGGGAAACAAACTTGTAGAACTATCAATGGGTGAGGTCTCTCTCCAATTTAGCCCACATTTCTCAAACCTAATATTCAACGCCAATCCTATAGTCATTGATAAGATCACATCAGAATTGCCCAATTTCTTTATAGAAAAGGATAATTGGCCTTATTTGAAAAATATTCTGCTGGCTGACCCCAATTTTGACAAATCTAGCCAGATTGATTTAGTGATAGGAGCAGAGCTTGCTCCATGCTTATTTAACGGGAAGGTTAGATTCCAAAATTTATCTGGACCCACTGCGTTCGGATCCAAATTGGGATGGTTACTTACAGGTAAAATATTACTGTCAGGTGAAAATTCCTATCAAGATATAACTATGTTCGCGTCGGAGGAACAAGATGATTTTCTCAAAAAATTCTGGGAGCTGGAGTCAGTACCCTCTGCCAAATCTTTAACCAGGGAAGAAATTTCGCGTGAAGAAATATATATTAATAACCTCAAAATTCTGGAAGATGGAAGGTACTCTGTTGGGCTGCCATTTAGAACATTGCCAACTCTTGGCGAATCTAGGATCAATGCTCTGAAACGATTTCTATCACTTGAAAGAAAATTACATAAATCTCCAAGTATCCTAAAACAATATTGTGATTTCATGGACGAATATCTTTTAATCAATCATATGGAGCTTATTCCCAGTGATGAGCTGGATACACCTTCAGGACAATGTTATTATATACCTCATCATTGTGTTTTTAAGGAGCAAAGCACTACCACTAAATTGAGAGTTGTTTTTGATGCATCTTGCAAAACTAGCAATGGCAAATCTCTAAATGACTTTCTTCATGTAGGACCAAAACTACAACAGGATATCTTCAACATTCTGATAAGATTTCGAACACACCCAATAGCTTTTTCAGGAGATATAGAGAAAATGTATCGCCAAGTAAGAATCGATTCTAGGGATTGTGATTTCCAGAGAATTTTATGGAGAAAAAACCCATCAGAACCTTTATTGGATTATAGACTGCTGATTGTGACATATGATTGTCTTGTGCGCCATTTCTCGCCATGCGTACCCTACATCAACTTGCAAGGGACAAGGTGTCAACTTTCCCAGTGGCCTCAAAAATAGTACAAACCGATTTTTATGTTGATGACTTGCTTTCTGGTGCAGACACAATTGAAGAAGCTACATGTCATATTCGTGAAGTCAATAATCTTCTTTCTTCAGCCGGATTTTCTCTTAGGAAATGGAGATCAAACGTCCCAGAGGTCCTTTCTGGATTATCAGAACAGGTTGAAGATAGGCATAATCTTTGGGATTTTGAGAGTGATTCATGTGTCAAAATACTTGGTATTTGTTGGAATCCTTCCTTGGACATTTTTCAGATTCTTGTTAATGACATTCCAGAACAAACGAATTCTAAAATACATTTGTTGTCCCACATCTCTAGAATCTTTGATCCTATAGGCTGGTTGTCACCAGTTATTTTTCGTCTTAAAATTTTGCTTCAATCACTTTGGAAACAGAAGTTGAATTGGGATGATCCCTTGCCTGATACTTTGTGCTCTCAATGGAAGAAAATTGAAAAAGAATTATCCGTATTAAATAAAATTCAAATTCCTAGATACTTCTCGTGCAGGGGAGCTTTACTTTCTGTTGAACTTCATGGTTTTTTTGACTCTTCAGAAGTTGCATATGCGGCAGTATTTTATATAAGATCTCATTTCAAATCGGGCCAAGTGAAAGTTTCTCTGATTGCTTCCAAGACGAGGGTAGCTCCTCTGGAAATGATTTCCATACCACGGCTGGAGCTGTGCGCTGCTCTTCTTCTCTCAACTTTATATTATACTATTCGCAATTCTTTATGCTTACAAATTGATAGAGTATTTTTATGGACTGATTCCAAAATTGTTCTCAGCTGGATTAAATCTGAATCTAGACATTGGAAACCATTTGTCGGAAATAGGATTGCTGAAGTTCAAAGATTGACTTTACATTCTTCTTGGCATTATGTCATTTCGAAAGTAATCCTGCAGACTGCGCTTCCAGAGGTATAACTCCTTCAGAGCTGGTGGATCACTCTCTTTGGTGGCGAGGACCAACTTGGCTCTCGGATGTGAACTTTGAAGATCCAATTCAAACTCAATATGATTTTCCGAAAGAAATTTCAGGTGGAAGACGAAAAACTTTCTCTGTTTTTCATTCCACTAATCTTCTTTTCCCAGACTTCATTTTCAAATACTCAAATATCAACGAACTTGTTAGAATTACAGCATGGATTTATAGATTTGTATTCAATGTCCAATGTTCTTTCAATGAAAGAAAGAAAGGACATCTATCTTCACAAGCGAATTAACAAGTTCAATTCACAATATCATTCGTTTCATTCAAAGTTCTGAATTTCAATCAGAAATTACCTGTTGCAAACAAAAGAAATCTTTACCAACTAACTCAAGGCTTTTATCTTTGAATCCTTTCATTGATGAATCTGGACTATTACGGGTTGGAGGGAGATTACTTATTCAAATCTGCAATTTGATGAAAAGCATCCAATAATATTGCCAAGAGATCATTTTATCACGGAATTAATAGTGCGACAGTGTCATCTGGATCATTTACATTCTGGTCTTCAACTGACCATGTCAGCACTACGATTACGATATTGGATTCCTGAAGGCAGAAGTTTGGTCAAGAAAATAATCCACCAATGCATGGTGTGTTTCAGGGATAAACGCCAAGTTACCAAGCAAATCATGGGAGATCTGCCTATGCACCGAATTGTGAAATCAAATCCGTTCACTAAAACTGGAATCGACTTTGCAGGACCGTTTTTGATGAAACCAAACATCAAAAGATCCAAAGTAAAATTAAAATCATATGTTGCTTTATTTGTATGTTTCTGCACAAAAGCAATTCATATAGAAATTGTATCAGACCTATCTTCAGCGGCTTTCCTCGCAGCTCTCAAGCGGTTTATTTCTCGTCGAGGAAAACCTTCTGATATATTTAGTGATAACGGGACTAACTTTAGGGGAGCTAACAACATTCTCCGAGAGCAGTTTGATATATTGAAAGCTTCAACAATTCAAAAATTCATATCTAATGAACGAATCAACTAGCATTTTATACCTCCTTCCGCCCTAAATTTCGGAGGTATCTGGGAGGCTGGAATAAAATCCTTCAAATTCATCTTCTCAGATGCTTAAAGTCTCAGATACTCACATTTGAAGAGCTAAGTACTCTGACAACTCAAATAGAAGCTTGTTTAAATTCGCGACCTATTTATCTTCTAAGTTCAGATTCAGACGATTTTAGTCCTCTTACACCAGGACACTTCTTAATCGGGAGACCCTTAACTGCCCTTCCAGAATCTAATGATGATGATGTTCCGATAAACTACCTCGACCGCTGGAGCCTAAATAAAAAAATTAAAAATGTATTTTGGACACGTTGGAATCGAGAATACCTCAACAATTTGCAACAACGCCTAAAATGGCAAAAATCCTCACCCAACATTAAGGAAGGTGACCTCATCTTGCTCAAGGATACCATATCACCACCAGCAATGTATTGGAGCCTTGGTCGCATCACCAAAGTCTTTCCGGGAGCAGACGGAAAAGTTCGAGTCGTCGAGGTGAAGACCAAGCACCAAGAACACCTTACTAGAACTGTCTCTAAAATAGTACCATTACCTTTTGCTGAGGATTAAGTTAGTCCACCGGGGTGGAGTATGTTAGTTTTTTTTATTATCATTATTATAGTAATCTATATGTTAGGTTTTATTTTTTATTATTATTATTGTATTTTATTAATTAATTATAATTCATATTCATAGAATTTTATTGTTACTTATCATCATTCTTTTTGTTGTTTTTCTTCTTCTTCTGTTTTCTTTTGTGTTATAAATACAACTAAATCGCATTAAATCGTAATGTAATTCTCTTTTGTTGTTTGAAATAAATCGAATTGAATCGAATTGAGTCAGCTCGTTCTTTCTAGAATAATCTTCAAAGAAAACGTGCTAACACGAACTATAAAGCATACTTGAACTAAAAAACTTACCATATCTAGAAATCATACTAGAAATAGAAAGCCTATTAGATTTATAAAGCATATATACCAGAACTAGAAAATACGTGGAAAATAGGGAAGACAAAAACTTCAGGAGGAGACAACACTTTTTTTCAGGCAAGGACTAACTATGAATGGTAAACAAAAGATAAGCCACGAGGGAAATTTACAGAGTAGCAAAATATAAACATAAAAATGAGCACTCTGTTAATAAAAATAATAAAATTAATAAATACTTTGTTACAATATATTAGATCTATAAAGCATACTAGAACACACTATAAAAACAAGAATAACTAGAAAACCCACTACACCTACGGAAACATATCTAAACCGTTTTCGAGTTTTATGTAAGATTCTCTATTGCTCATTCTATTGTCTGAAATTGTAAGACATTCTATAATCTTAACACAATTTCTGAAGACGCTTTTTTTTTCTTTTAATATCTAATTTTAACTACCATAAAAGTTGGATATTAACAATGAGTTTGGATACGAATTTTAGTTTCAAAACTTAAAATGGTTTTTAAAATATGCATTTTGATATCTATCGGGAATAATTTTGAATATATTTTATAATATTATTTGAAAGAATGCACATTTTCAAAATGGTAAAAGTTGGCTTCCTTGCTTCTGCTCTCCTTCTAAAGTATCTAGTAGCAACAAGTCGAGGAGTTGGCCCAGAATTTATCAATATACTCTTATCTAGGCTGAGATGTTTAATTTTTTTCTCTTTCTGCTAAAACTGGCCATTTCCTCTTTGTTTCAATATCAAAATCTAATCATACTTCTTTGTCTTTAAATGCGCTTTTTTTGACCTAAGCGATTATAGGTCATCTACTCTCCCCGCAATTCGAACACAAGCCTTTATATTTGCTCATCGCTCAAACCCGATTTTTTTTCTTTACTCTCGACCGAAACCCATTTAATCATTTTTGCCTTCAAATGGAAAGCGGGCTTTCTAAGCCAAAATGGGTCATCTACCATTTGTCTTCGATTAGAACCTATTCCTTCATATTTGCTCTCCTTCGATACCTGTTCCTACACCTTTGCTCTCAGTCAAAACTCTTCGATTTGCCCTCAGCCGAAACCTAAATATTCATTTTGCCTTCAAATGGAAAGCGTGATTTCTTTGACCTAAGACCTTAGTGTCTCTGCCTTTAAGTTCATTCATATTTGCTCTCAGCCTCCGAACCCGTTTTTTTTTCATATTTGGTTTCAGCCGAAATACATTCCTTCATTTTTTCTCTAAGCAGAAATTCGTTCCTTCACATTCGCTCCTGCGAAATCCGTTACTTTGTATTTGCCTTCAAATGGAAATCTGACCTTCATCTTTGATCAAAACTATATTGGGTTTTCCACTCGATTTTTTCCCTTAATTAGGCCTTTTTCTTCATTTTTCTTTCAGTCCCCCCCCCCCCCCCCCTAAACCTTTTTTCAACTTTATATTAAGCTGTAAAGTGATATTTTAATCTTTGGAATTTATTGGATTATGTTTCTCGTATTTTACATCAATTGGAATGATACCTTTTATCACCACACTTATTTTGGCATTCTTCGATGTTTGTTTTCTAAGATATCTATTTCTTAGCATTTCCTCAACAAGAAGAAGTGATTTTATCGTTGAGATTTCAATTAAATATATATATATATATATATATTAGGAAGGGGGGTGACACACACATAAAAATTATTTATTTATATAGATTTGTGTTGAGATTTAGTTGAGATCATATATAGAATGTGTGCACCTTCACTGTTAGCGTCAAGGATCATCACGGCGGCAGAAAATTTCGTGTGCCTCACGACAGATACCTTTGAGGGCTTTTTATATATCCAGCGATCATTCCTGGCATTCATTTCAATGAAATATTGTCGAAATAAGATTTTCAGTATTATTACTAAAGCATCTTTTTTGGCGCTATGATTTTTTAATTGTTCCCCGTCGTTAGTCTTATTTATGATTAAGAAAATTTTAAGTAAAGTTTCTAACCATTATTGTCTCTCTCTCTCAAACTTGCTTCTCAAGGATCAAAGTTAGTTTGGCTTTATTATTATTTTACCCTATAGCTAAAATTAGCTTTAAATTTACTTAAGAACTTATTGAATAGGTAAAAGTAATATGTTTATATATACAATGTATTTTGAAAATAGAGCAATCCATATTTAAATCTTTAATTAAAAATACATATATTGGATCGAAATATCATTTATTTTACCAATATTTCTGTTGGCTGAACGCCAACCTTTATCAAGGTATTATAAATTATAACACACATTAGACACACATTAAAATGTTTTAATACCTTGAGCCATGTTTTAAGCCAACCGAAATATTGGTAAAATAAATGATTTTTTGATCCAATATATGCCTTTTTAATTGAATACAATATTGCCACGTGGAAAATTAGGGAAGACAAAAACTTCATGAGGAAACAAAATTTATTTCAGGCAAGCACAAACTATCAAAGGTAAACCAAAGATAAGCCACGAGGGAAATTTACAGAGTCGCAAGATATAAAACATAAAAATGACCACTCTGTTAAATAAAAAATAATAAAATTAAGAAATACTATGTTACAATATATATATTAAATTTAAGCGTGCATATATGGAATGGGCGCGCTACGAGTATGTATGTGAGATATTAATTTAAAGACTTATAAATATTGTTTCAGTGGAAAATATCTATAAACCAGGTATAGATTGAATTTGTGAAGCCTCGAGATTTCCATAATATTTTATCTCTCTCTCTCTCTCTCGCATCAAATACATCGTACTTTATATCCCTGGACACTTTTATTTTTCCGTTCACAATTCATCCTTTCATACTTCATCCCTAAGGATAGAAATAATCGTTATTTCTTCTTAAAATAAATTATGATTTTTCGTTCAAAAGAAACATTTGCGGTAAATTGGTCAAACGTCGTTCTACTTTATGTGTGAACGATTTTTAGGAAATAAATTAGGTATAATAAGAAAAGTTAAAATGTAAAAATCAATTTTTAAAAAATGATTATTATTTAACCCTAAAATATTGTTGTTCTTTTTATCTCTCTCTCACTCTGGTGGGCGCCACCAATGACGACTTGTATATATATTTATATATATAAAGAGACAAGGGTCGCCTCTCCTGTCAAAATAGTCGTCTAAAACCAGACGCCATCATCTGTGGCGACGGTCAATAGATGGCGTCTGGTTTTAGACGTCTATTTTGACGGGAGAGGCGACCCTTGTCTCTTTAGATCAATTTCCTCACGGCAAAATTTCCATCTATATTTATATATATGTGTGGTAACCGAGGGTCAAACCAGTAGTAACCGAGAGGGACAGTCAGAGCGTGGAGAGTTTTCCAGTACCTCTCTGCACCTTGGAGGACCTTTAACAGTTCTCACAGAGTACAGGCAGTCGTGGTCGAGGCAGAGTGGAAAGCTTGGGAATGTCCACACACACAAAAAAAAACTAAGAGACACTGTTGTAGTAGGAAAGTTCCGTGAACAGATAGGAGTCAAGCTAAGAGCAAGATGGAGATAGAAGATTTCTTACTGTTCTACATGGTCGATGAGGTGGTCCTGGGTACAACCGACGAGGGCTCACGCCGATGTTGAAGTGACTGTGCTTTCGGCTAAAACCGAGGTTTTATATACCTTTGCCGAGGGGGGAGACATGCGGGAATTTGGACTTTGAACGGGTGCAAAGGGCGTGGGGCGTCTGCGCTATTCTGCACCCTTTGACCTTGATGGCAAAGACTTGCCAAATTCCTCTTTAGGGTTGTTGGATTTCTATCTCGATCTCTTTCTTAGCTCAATTCTTAATCTATTACATAGTTTTATTTATTCATCCTCAGTTTGTACAAAGTACATTACATATGATGATGCAATGACACATGTCAATCATGCGTATAATTATTCACAGATGTCTCTATTATACAACACGACAATCTTGTTATAAGTATTATACAATATAGGGTTGTTGGTTTAAATTACAATAGATGGGCCCCGGGAGTGAAAGGGTTTATCCGGGGTTAAACGGGTAAAGCCTCTCTAACACAGGTAAGTAATTAAAATATCTTCAATTAATTTGAACTGTGAGGGTTAAAAAGGGCTATAACAAGATGTTTTGTTTGGATATATCTGAAAATTAGAAAAAATAAAACTTATGTTTAATTTGAAAGTTATGATATTCATTATAAAAGAGAAATTTAGATAAAACCTTTCTTTGATAAAAATAATGATGATAAAAAATAAAATGATGTTCTAAGAGATTGTTGGCGGGCGTTGGAAAGGGTTAGGGGTTAAAGAATATGCAATTGTAAGTATTACACAGGCAACCAAATACTTAGATCCAGGTGCAAAGCGAGGATATAGACTTGAGCGTCTTCCTAGGCAATGTTTCACTTGTGATCCTGTATAAGGTTACAGTGCTTTGTCACAATTGTAGGGTTATTGGGTTGAAAAGTTGTTGAAGAAAAAGTTGTTCATTTATATGCTTGAAAGGGGTGAAATGGAGCCATGCGATAAGTAGAATTGTTGTATCGACAGTAGGTGATCTGACTTGACTTAAAATCAAAGGTTGATTGTGGTCTGCTAGAGCTAAAAAAATTGAGAGTTGTGAACGGTTTGTGCATGCGTTGGTGATTGTGCTCTACGGATGATTGAAATAAACTTTTGAAACGTGTTCAAGCCAGAAGTTGGGATTTTTAAATCTGGGGAACTGAGTTCAAAGAGTTTGTTGAAATTACGAAATAAAAAAAATGTCAAGCAGTACTGTCGTTTTTCTACGTTGATGTGAAGCAATGGCTGAAATAGATAGTAGTAAAAAGTACACTGAAGTGGTTAGAGAAACGATTGTTGTATGCCCGATAGTTAATGATAAACATGGTCATATTATATAAAGGTATAAAAACAAATATAAAATGAATAAAAATATAGAAATATCATTGTGGTTGAATAAATTTTAAGTGAAAAAAATCAAACATGTATTATATATGTGTAATAATAATGAAAATTTAAAGTGATTTTTGACAACAAATAAATCTTTTGTAATACTAAAATAATATTATGAAAAATAAAAGTGAAATTTATTTTAAAAAATAATGTTGGATTAAAAACTTGTGATTATATAATTGAAAGGTAAAAAATAAAAAATAAAATATTTTATACAAAAATAGAATATAATTAAATATTGTGATCTCAATTTAACATGTAAAATGTTTGATATGTAGAAAAAATTAGAGATTTACACAGGATCAAAAAATATCAAAATGTTCAATTTTGGGTAGGTCTAGTTCAAATTCCAATATCTAAATGTTTTAAAAGTTAGATTAAGATATCGACTGCTAATGTAGTAAAAGGTGTGGAATGAAAGGAATGTAGGACACGGCCTTAATTTATTGGAGGCGAGTTAGTGGGAAGAGTGGCAATGGATTTAGTTGTTTAGAATGTACGTTAGGGTACTGGTGGACCTCGATGGAAAGGTCCAAGCATATCGCGTTAAATGATCCACTATTACGTGTAGATATGTCTTGGAGTGACCATATTTCGAAAATACAGCTATGGTATCTATAGAGATTAAGTCGAATGGTTGTTGAGGTGGTGGATTTGTACGAGGGCACCATAGGGTTTACCTTTGGGCCTTTTAATGATTTGGCAGGTGTGACACGACCTGACAATTTTTTCTATAGATTTCGGGATACCTTTCCAGTAGTACTGGGTAGTAATTATGCGGGTCATCTGAGAGATGCCTGGGTGGTTATATTCTTGGTGAACTTTGTTCATTAGAGCAGTGATTCTCAACCAATGTGCCGCGGTAATTTTGTGTGCCGCGAAATTCTAAAAATGTGCCGCCGAATTTTAGTCATATGATTATGTTCACGTTTGTATTGGTTTTTCTTTTTTTCTTTTTCTTTTTTTTACTTTTTAAAATAACGAATATTTTCTTGGCCTTGAACTGATAAAATGAATATTTGGTTTTGTACATTAAACGTTAAATAAGCCAAGTTATTTGGTGGCCTTGAATTAGCAAATTGAATGTTAGAGATGTATATTACTTATATTTTGCATAGAAATATTGATACATAATTTGAATTTTCTTGCATTCAAGAGTTAGCAAAAGCATTCATAGTTTGTTTAGTATGTTTTACTATTCATTAGTTTGTTGTCGTACTTTATTAAATTATATTCTGTGCTGAGAACATGCAAGAAAACATGTACCTATGTTTTCCCACGTGACGCAGCGGAGCGTGACCTTGGCTGCACGGGTGAGTCAGTTGTTGTTTTGCTCTCTGTATCGATGGACATTAAAACATATTCGAATAAAATATATAGTATATAAAATTATATCTATATAAAATATTATACAAAATTGCATTAAGCATTGCGTTATTTCAAATTAGAACAGGTAAATCGTATTTGAAGGTAATATTTGATTCGCTGTTTTTTAATATTGTTTGGACAATATAATTTTTATATATTTAAGCAGATCCTTTTTAAAATGGATAAATGGTTGAAAAAGAGAAAGCTTGACGATAATAACAATATTGATATCGTTGGCGACCTAACGAATGAGCCCATACCTAGTACAAGCAAAAATAGCTCTTGCTCGCAAAAATATGTTGTTTCTCGGAAATACAATGAGGATTTTTTAAAATTTGGATTTACCTCAACAATGGAAAATTACCAAGTTGTTCCTGAATGTGTAATATGTGGATCTAAATTATCAAATAGTTCTATGGTTCCGAGCAAACTCCAACGTCACTTGGTGACTAATCATCCTTCGCTTGCAACAAAAGATAAAAGCTACTTTGAAAAGTCATTATCGTTAAAATTGAAACAAGTAAAAGTTTTTGAAAAACAAATCAGTGTATCAGGAAAAGCTCAACTAGTTTCTTACGAAATAGCTGAACTACTTGCCGTAAAATTAAAACCACATAATTTGGCCGAAGAAATTATATTACCAGCTTGTCGTAAAATTGTAAAAACAATGATTGGTGAATCGGCAGATATTAATCTTTCTAAAATACCACTTTCGAATGACACGATCCATCGAAGAATTAAAGATATGTCGCAAAATATTGAGGAAAATATTTCAAAAACTCTTGGAAATTCAAATTTTGCTCTACAAATTGATGAAACAACAGATATTACAGGGAAAGCTCATTTAATTGCATTCGTTAGATTTATTCACGAAAATGATATAATTAATCAATTTTTATGCTGTCGGGAGTTACATGAATTTACAACTGGGAAAAATATTTTTAATGTAAAAATTACTTCATATTTAGAAGAAATAAAAGTTTCGTGGAAGTTATGTATTGGCATTTGTACAGATGGTGCCCCAGCTATGACTGGACATCTAAAAGGATTTGTAGCACTTGTTAGAGAACTTAGTGGGGATATATTAGTTACTCATTGTTTTTTGCATCGAGAAGCACTTGTTACAATATATTTGCCATCAGAATTGAAAATAGTTCTGGAACAATGTGTTAAAATGATTAATTATATGATATCAAGACCATTAAAAAGTCGCTTATTTACTAAATTATGTCAAGCTATGGAAGCCAAGTACGAATCCTTGTTACTGCATACGGAAGTAAGGTGGTTATCCAGAGGAAAGGTTTTATCTCGTGTATTGGAATTAAAAGACGAAATGAAAATGTTTTTTGAACAAGATAAAAATTATGAATTTGTTCTTTTGTTGGAAGATAAAATATGGTGTACTAAACTGGCTTACTTATCGGATATTTTTGTTATTTTTAATAAAATAAATTCAAGTATACAAGGGCCTAATGAAAATATTTTAACCTCAACCGATAAGCTGGTGGGATTCCAAAAACAAATAACCTTGTGGAAGAAAAAAGCTCAGGAAGGCAATTTGGAAAGGTTTGAGTCAGTTCCAAAAGACTGTTATAAAGATATTAAAATAATTGTTATTGATCATTTAACAGCATTAGAGGAGAGAATTATTCATTATTTCCCAAAATTAGATATACAGAAATATGATTGGGTTCGTAATCCATTTCATATAACTGATACTTCTGTATATGATTTAAATTTAAATGAAGAGGAAGAACTCATTTTGCTTTCAAATAATCGAGATTTAATTTCAAAACATTCAGAGGAATCAATTAATTCATTTTGGATTAATATTAATTGCGATTATCCGCTGATAGCCAAAAGAGCTTTAAATATATTATTACAATTTTCCACATCTTATTTATGTGAATTTGGATTTTCAGCATTAGTCAATATTAAAACGAAAAAGAGAGCAAGATTAATAAATGTAGAAGATAATATGAGAGTGGCATTGTCATATTTACGTCCAAATATAAATGAAATAATGAAAAAACGCCAACCTCAAATTTCGCATTGAATGTATTGCCATAATTTTATATTTAATTTTTAATTTGTGTTTAATGTATTTTATTAATAAACGTATGTTATTTTTGTAATACATATTACTTTATTTTGGACATTTAATAAAATAATTTTTAAATTGTGCCGCCAAATTTTCAAATCTTTAAAATAATGCCGCAACAAAAAAAAAGGTTGAGAATCACTGCATTAGAGTATGTTGCAAGGTTTCGGGAATTATTATTTTAGTTACACCTTTTCGGGTAATGGTATGTAAGCCGTTTGTATCAATGTTGAAGGGGAATGCCGTTGGTTGATGCTGTTTGATAATATCAGCACTGATAAATCCTACAAAGGGGTTTCGTGATAGTAAATCTGCTTCGTACTGTTGGCTGCCTTTGAAGTAGTGGATTTCGTAAATATAGGCAGATAGTCTCAGGCTCCATCTAAAGAGTCGTCCAGACGGATTTTTTAAATAGTTTTTAGCCATTGTAAAGCTTAGTGATCTGTGTATATGGTAAATTTTATACCGGTGAGGTATATTCGGAATTTGTCTACACTTTCGACGATGGCGAGGCACTCGAGTTCGGAAACGGTGTAGTTTCTCTCATGTGCTCTAAGGGCGCGGCTGAAATATTGTACAGGATGTACTTGTCAGTCTGAATGTACCTGTTTGAGTATGCCTGCGATCCCTTGGGTGGATGCGTCGCAATAAAGGCGGCATGGCAGGCCGACTTGATACAAGTGTAGTACTGGTTAAACTCTCTTTGAGAGTGGTGAAAGCTTGTTGACAGTTTTATGGTCTATTTGAAAGATGTAGCTTTCTCGGTGTTCGTAAGTGTTGTGTTTCGACGTTGTTGCGGACTTAGTAAAAATGTTATTCAGTGATTTCAGATTAGATGTGTGGTGAAAGTGCGACTTTTGACGTGGACACGCTTTGAGGTGAGATGTGTCACAGGCGTGAAGGCGTCTTTGGCCTGAAAAGTGAGAAAAATTGTTGTGTTGCGCTGTGTGACACGAGTGAAGTGAATTGAATGGAAAGGTGTCACGTGAAGTTGTTTTTGGTACAGCATCTAACTTGTTTCACAATGAATAACAAATTTACTAGTCATGGGTGGTGAGTGTACAAAACACATCGAGATATTTTGGCTGTTAGTGGATGTGGCACGTTTAGTGGCGACGATATGGAGCTTGTGTGGCTCGAGATTGATTTGTTGCTAAGTCGCGCGCTAATAGATGGTGGCCAATTGGAGAAAGTGATGGGGCAGTGTGTTGAATTTTGTTGAGAGAGATGTGTGGATGATTAATAATTTTGCGTGTAAAAGGAAAGGACGATGGAGTGACGCTATGTTGGATTTTTAACTTGTTTTGGGGAAGGACAGTTACTTTTCTAGTTGTGATTTTGAAGATATTGTATCTTTCGATTTTTGCAATTAAAAAAAATGCGTTTCACCTATGTTTATTAAAATTTGAATATATTTTTAAATCGTTGATTATGGTAGTGCGAAAATTATCCTTGTAAAAGGGCCAATGGCGTGATAGTGACTTATAAAATAGTGAACATAACAATGATTTTTGCAAAGTTTTGAGTATTTGATTACGAAATTGGTGTTTTGGTATAAAAATATGATATTAAGAAAACACACAAATAAGTTCAGAATTATGATTCGAGTAATTAAAATAATGTGATTTTTTTAAAATGTAAAATTGAAAGTAATGAATTAAAATTTATAATTTGCTTAAAATAAAGTAAAAATTGATAAATGAGGGTGTAAATATTTAAAATTTGAATTAAAATGATATAAAAATGGTAAAAATTGATTTAAAATGATTACAGTGAAAATAAACATTAAATTTATGGAGAATCAAGTTGTGAGCATGAGGAAAAAGTTACGTAGGTTTTTAAATCTTACAGTTTTGAGGATTGTTCAGTCAGGAGACTTGGTCTTTAGTTGTCGTCCTGATGACGCGGAAGTCGCTTCATGTAGAGCTTGTAGACGCTTGTGACTTCTGTTTGGCGACGGCGGCATGTTGCCTTGAAGGTGTTTGCGTTGTAAGGCCGAAGGTGGGGAACTTCTCACCGGCTTAGTTTGCGGGATTTTCGGCTGTGTCGTTGGGGTGTTGACAGCGTGCTCCTGAAATATAGTCTCTTGTTGTGGGGGAGATTGCTGGTCGTTTCGTTGGAATGGCGGGTTGGTTCCTCCATCTTTGCTCTTCCTCGCTTCTATCTGAACAGACTTCCTACCTTCTTCGTTGTGGTCATCCTGTCGACTCTCGCTATAGCTGTGGTAACCGAGGGTCAAACCAGTAGTAACTGAGAGGGACAGTCAGGACATGGAGAGTTTTCCAGTACCTATCTGCACCTTGGAGGACCTTTAACAGTTCTCACAGAGTACAGGCAGTCGTGGTCGAGGCAGAGTGGAAAGCTTGGGAATGTCCACACACACAAAAAAAAAAAAAGAGACACTGTTGTAGTAGGAAAGTTCCGTGAACAGATAGGAGTCAAGCTAAGAGCAAGATGGAGATAGAAGATTTCTTACTGTTCTACATGGTCGATGAGGTGGTCCTGGGTACAACCGACGAGGGCTCACGCCGATGTTGAAGTGACTGTGCTTTCGGCTAAAACCGAGGTTTTATATACCTTTGCCGAGGGGGGAGACATGCGGGAATTTGGACTTTGAACGGGTGCAAAGGACGTGGGGCGTCTGCGCTATTCTGCATCCTTTGACCTTGATGGCAACGACTTGCCAAATTCCTCTTTAGGGTTGTTGGATTTCTATCTCGATCTCTTTCTTAGCTCAATTCTTAATCTATTACATAGTTTTATTTATTCATCCTCAGTTTGTACAAAGTACATTACATATGATGATGCAATGACACATGTCAATCATGCGTATAATTATTCACAGATGTGTCTCTATTATACAACATGGCAATCTTGTTATAAGTATTATACAATATAGCGTTGTTGGTTTAAATTACCATATATGTATATTTATCAATTATTTTATATATTTATATCCATTTATTCATATATTTATCGTTATATAATCATATATATTCTTATTTATATTTATTCTGTATTTAACCTTATATAATCTTATATGGACATTGTAATAAATCAGATTCAATCTCAATCTCTCTATCTCTATTTCGTATATATTATTAATTTCGTATATATATAATTGCCTTATTCTGTCTGAAGCTCACGGATAGAATGCGCGCCCATTGGCTGCCGGCGAACACGTGTCCTCCCTGCCCCCCTCTAGACAACCCTGTTATCATTACATACACCTGTCTATAGCGGCCATTCTAGACAACCCTGTAATCAGCAGTGTGTTACATCCACCTGTCTATACAGACCACCCTGTCTATAGCGGACACTCTAGGCAACCCTGTAATCAGCAGTGTGTTACATCCACCTGACTATACAGACCACCCTGCCTTTAGCGGCCACTTTAGGCAACCCTGTTATCAGCAGTGTGATACATACACCTGTCTATACAGACCACCCTGTCTATACAGACCACTCTAGACAACCCTGTTATCAGCTGTGTGATACATACACCTGTCTATACAGACCACCCTGCCTATAGCGACCACTCTAGACAACCCTGTTATCAGCTGTGTGATACATCCACCTGTCTATACAGACCACCCTGTATATAGCGGCCATTCTAGATAACCCTGTTATCAGGTGTGTGATACATACACCTGTCTATAGCGGCCACTCTAGACAACCCTGTTATCAGCTGTGTGATACATCCACCTGTCTATACAGACCACCCTGTCTATAGCGGCCACTCTAGGCAACCCTGTTATCAGCTGTGTGTAACATCCACCTGTCTATACAGACCACCCTGTCTATAGCGGCCACTCTAGGCAACCCTTAGGAAGCAAGATGTATACAAGGTGTAGACAAGATGAAGATCTAGATGAAGAATAAAACGTTTTTAAAATATATTCGCACTCGGGTAAAACCCGGGCGTTGCCCGGGCCATTCGTCTAGTGGTATTTATAAACTATAAAATGGCCTGGTATTTTTCATATATATTAAATATAGTTTTAAATATTAAACTTTGAAACGATATGTTTAAATTTAACAATTTTGTGCTTTTATAAACCATAAAATAGCATTGTATTAAACTTTAAAGTGTCTTAATTTTCCAAACCTTTACATCTACTTTAATATTTAAAAATATTAAAATAAAAACATTAGGCCTCTAGGGAAAAGTTTCTTTTAATTTTCTTTTTTAAATTTACAAATTTCTCTAGCTTTAGGGCAAGAAAGCTCTTCTAGCTAAAGAGAGATTTGTGAATTTAAAAAGAAAAAATTCCCTAGAGGCCTAATGTTTTTATTTTAATATTGTGATTTAAAGGGGATATATAAAATTCATTTCAGATTTTCTTTAATTAAAAAGGCATATATTGGATCAAAATATCATTTATTTTAACAATATTTCAGTTGGCTGAACGCCAACCTTTATCAAGGTATTATAACATTTCAATGTGTGTCAACAATAAACTCAGCACCGCATTGTTGTTGACACACATTAAATATGTTATAACACCTTGATAAGGTGTTTAGCCAATTGAAATATCGGTAAAATAAATGATATTTTGATCCAATATATGCCTTTTTAATCAAAGATTTATTTATGGATTGCTCTATTTTCAAAACATTTTCTTTTCTGTTTGGGAAAACCAACCTTTCAGGTTTAATTTTGTTTTTAGTCTTGTTTATTGAATCATATATAAAATGAATTGTATATAAGCTGTTAAAATGTATTTAAGCACAAGTATCCCAAGCTGGAATATCACGTCCTATATGTCAAATAAAAAAAGAATTATATTATGGAATAAAACATTTTCTCACAGTAAAATAAAAATGTCCTTAATTAATTCAAAAATGTCATTTTTTATTGAAATAAAAATGTCTTTATCAAATTCAAAAAGATTTATATAAAAATATAAAGAAAATATAGATTCAGAACGAATTATTCTATTATCTTTCCATTTTCCATTTTATATAAACATATACGATAAATATTATTTATTATAGAATGATATTTTTAATTAGAATTTTGTTTTATAAAAATATTTTGTTTTAAATTTTTAATTCTGTGATGATATTTTGACCAATGTTTTAAATACCGACGCAAAGAAGCTAACGCCCATCTCCGAAATCAAGAAGAAATCCGATTAATTCAAGTCTTGAATGAAATCCGAATCAAGAAAAGGTGAATATTGAATTTTTATATTCTCCAATTATTATTTAATATAAAATAGTTGATATATACTATAGAAAATTTTAAAAAGTAATTTGAAAACTCGAGTTTCATTTGGATTTTGCAAACAAAAATGGCGGATTTTATTCGATTTATTGAAAACTAAATATTTCTCTTTAACATCCCGAAATTTTCACAAATATGAATATAGTTTACGGTAATATAATGTTGGCAATACTATAAGTACACTTACAAACATATAATTTGGAAAATTAATAATGATGTTTGTTCGAAAAAATATATATCTGTAAAATTTGATTTTCTGTTTCAAGACGCTTTATATGTTTATTTAAAACCATATACAAAAATTAAAGGGTACTTTTCTTTAGTAATTCTCCTTCATATATATCTGCTGTCCAATTATTTTATCAAATAAAAATGCTATTATTGAAATAATAACAAACGATTATTGCAACTTTTTAATAATGGGGATTTATTATCAATAAAATAATATTATACACTTTTATATATTTCCCATAAATATATATTTATTTATTTTCTCCACTATATTTTCAGTAAAAATATATTTTCAAAAAATTAATTTTCTTTGAAAAAAATGTGAAAATCCCTTGTATATATATCAGAATGAAATAAGAATCATATCCTGGTATTAAGTTTCTTGTAGGTATTTCAATATGATTGTTCAAGTTTTGGAACCTTCTTTTCTTCTACAGGAGGATGCACTCATAACACCACCTAGTAGAAACCTAGTTCAATTTATAATATAACAATTTTTACTTATGGGTAACCTCTCCTTTCAAAACTAGACGTCATCTTTTGACCATCGCCGTAAAACTAGAAGTCTCGGATCGGTGACAAAGTCACAACACAAGCTTTGGCAAACAAAGAAGAGCTCATCTGAAGACCATGGTTTCGGGCTAATGGCCCTCGTCAGTCCAGGGCAAGCTTTGATTTCATGAGTTCCACAAGGAATCAAATGGAATCACCACAATCTACCTAAGAGGTGCTTAGCTGGCAAAGTGGTTGGGTCAAATCTATGGCCGTGAGAATTCTTTTTCTTTTAAAAATATAGAAACTTCGGCCAGAGTTAAAGTTTTATTTTTATTTTATTTAACTGACCGAAGTGTCTATATTTTTAAAGGATATATGAGTGCCGGCCAATTTGCAACGCAAATTTGCAAATAAATCGAAAAATATTCGGGGTAGAGACCTGAAATATTCATTATAAGTTTTTCCAGATTCTACTATATATACTGTTAAAATTTCAGCCTGATTAGTTATGTATTGTGGACGTGTATATACAACAAACATACATACACTGACTTTTATATATATAGGGATAAAGCAACCTCACTCGAAGAAATAAGGGTCAATAGATAGTTTTATCAGCTCTAAAAGCTATACAACTCTCACAGATAATATTTCTCTCTGATCATAAATTTAAAGAAGTCTTTGATACAATTTATTCGTACTTAAGAACAGTTTTCAGTTCGAAGAGGTATCTGGGAAGGATCTGACGACTTTCAAAGTGTTCCCAAAAGTCATCCCAGATATTTTCTATTGGATTCAGGTCCGGAAACCTGGCTGTGACCAATCCATCCTTTGAATATCCTCTCTATCGAGAACATCATTGAAGAACATGGGTCCATTGATTCTGGCTGGCTTCGAGACTGATGTTCATGGTATCAATTCAAGCGGGATCTTTTGTGAGACAGGCTTAGAGGGATACATGCATACTAGCGGTCTCGCTAGTTGATCTACAAGAGTTGTCTCGATCTGGTATCCACTTAAAAAGAGGAACTACATTTTTCGCTTGGTGTTAAGCGAGCGAATGGTAGGAATCTCACGGTGGAGAATCCAGAAAGTGGTCGATGTCCTTACTTGTCAGTGGACGGACGTCCATCTGCGTTGAATCTACAAGAAAACTATTCTATTTTTAAAATTCTGAAGCAATCTCACGAAGAAACACGGCTTCACTTTCAGATATTTTCTGTCTGCTCTATATTCAATTTGCTGATGAAAATGGATGATATTCAACGTAACTTTTGAAAATATTGAAGTTTCATCAGACCGAGGTCTTCCTTCAATGTCAAGCCACTATTGTGTGCGTATAGTTCATTCTGTTTACTTTATTAATATTGTATTTTGTTGTTTAGGGAAAATCTATTAGAATCTCGTAATAGAAGGGGGTCTATGAACTTGAATACACGGTGATGTATACTTTTAGAACTTGAATTATTTTTGTTATTGCTACTGAGAGCATCTTCTGAAACAGAAATCTATTCTGCCAGTTCATATATAAGGGTAGAAGCATCAGAAAATATAAGTGTCATAGGGGTTAGTAGATGGGGAAGCGCAAATTTCGTCTCAACTAGATGCAAAAATAGAAGCTTAAAAGAAAAAAATAATAACAAATAAAAGGTAAACAAACTGCGGTGGAAAATGTTGGTCGAGGGCTCTACTTCCTTATGTCGCTGGCAACCTTCTATCAATAAACTGGATGGGCGATCTTACCGTGGCACTTATAGAGTTAAGCACCACTTTCTCATTTATCTATTTTATATTGTTTGTGATCAATCACAATTTTTCTGGCCCATGTACCTTGTATAATTTAACTAAAGATTTTAGAATGTTGGCCTCTAAATACAATATCACCGATTGTCTTTCGTTCTAGAACTGTAGTCGGGATCACCAGTATAGATAGATGAGATTTAATCTTTCCCGGAGATTTAGAATTAAACCACATTTACGACCAAATATTACAGATCCAGAGTCCTAACCAAGCACAATTCTCTTATGAAAACTAATCTGAACTAATGTATGTAACAATTTTGTCCTAATCAAATATATGACCAAAATGTTAGCAACAACAATTGAAAATGATAGATAGGCCTTGAATGCGATTTAATCTAGCCCATTTCCTAACACCCAGCGGCTGCAGGATCAAGCCGGCCTGGAAGAGAAGAAGCGCCTAGAAGAGAAGAAGCGCCTAGAAGAGAAGAAGCGCCTAGAAGAGAAGAAGCGCCTGGAAGAGAAGAAGCGCCTAGAAGAGAAGAAGCGCTTGAAAGAGAAGCGCTTGAAAGAGAAGAAGCGCCTGGAAGAGAAGAAGCGCCTGGAAGAGAAGAAGCGCCTGAAAGAGAAGAAGCGCCTGGAAGAGAAGAAGCGCCGCTAGCAAGTGTTGAAGATCCTCCCCGGGCTCCTCCCCGGATGAAGGTAAGTTCTTTAACTAGCTCATATATCTCCTACAGGTTGCTGAGGTAGTTAGTAAACTGTTTTTACAGCTGATATTTATTGATTCGGAGATTGATAGTCACAATTTGTAATGGTTCCATGTAATAATCTGCATTCCATAAAATGCTTAGAAATGTTCTTTTTTCTATTCCCCCACCCTTATTGATACAACTACCTAGAAATAAAATGTATTTGATCCCCTCACAATATATATTCATGTAAGTTATCTTTTAGCCATTCACATAGATAATAAAACAGGTTTGAATCAACACAGTTCACAGCACTAAATGTAGATATCTCTTGAGTGTATCGGCAATACGATACGGGTCACATTAGGTCTAAAGATATACCATGGTTGATAACACTTTGACACCCAGTTAGTTAAACCTTTGTGTCCATTAATAATCAATAAAACATTTTAATACATATACTAATTGATTTAAATATAGACCTAAATTGAATAATTAAACAGTTTCTGGAGATGAGTTTATTTTTTTATTTTATTAAAGCAGTCTCAAGCTTTCAGGTATCTCTGCAAAGTATGGTTATAGTTTGGCTTCAGGTGGCGTTTTATTCATATCTTTATGTTCTCCTGTAGAAGGACAGAGATGATCGAAAGCTTGAGATTGTTTTAATAAAATGAAAAGAAACTTGTCTCCAGAAACCTATTTAATTATTTAATATATAAAGGTATAATGTCTGTCAAAAAAGGAACACCAATAAAATCATGAAGAACAAAGAAGAATGTTTTGACATGAAGAACAAAGGAGGGTCTTTAATTTTTAAATAACCTTCTGTATTTAGATATATAATCTTTTACATTTAATCATTTCTTACTTTTATAATGTTGTGCTAAGTATATAAGCCAATAAATATATTTTATATCGAAATTCTCCAACTCTTCAATCGAAAACCAACAACAATATATATATATATACTAAAATAAAAAAATAAACTTTATACGGTTTCTATCTATAGGACAACAATGGAAAACAAACTTTCACTATTTATTAAGTATAACTTGGTTTTTCGCATTTTAAATATGCTTGTGTGCATTCAAAAGAATAGAAATATAGTGAAGGAATTTCAATATTCTAGATCAATGATCCGCTACCTTTATTTATATCATTTGCATCAATCCCAAAGATACAGTTGAATAATATTTTAATGATGGAATTTAAACATCACAAACGTTTTAATTCAGGGTTTACAGGTTTTTTTTTTCTTATTAAGAAAAGGTGAACGGGTGTATCAGCACAAATTGAATTTATTTGAAGAATATCTGCGTTTACATTTTTATTAGAAAAGAAAATATCAACCTGATTATGTTGAAGACGTCACTTCTGATAGACAACGTCTTGTAAAAGAAACAAACGGAAAGTTCTGACTCTCTTCTTTGATCATTTGAATTAAACACCAATCTTAAGTTAAGAAACGAAAAAAGGCATCTCCTTATCGAGTAACTGAAATTTGCTGATGGCTTGCGCCATTTATCGGAATAAATATCAACTATTCGTTGCTTTTTAAAAAATTATTCCAGAATTAGCCAACGAATAGTTGATATTTATTCGATAGTTGGCACAAGCCATCAGCAACTTTCAGTTGCCCGATAAGGAGATGCCGTTTTTTCTTTTATTAATTTATGAAGATTTATCCCAGTACAATATCACATTTAAGATAACAATTCGAGAATCAAGGGACGAGTGTCTTTTATACGTTTATACGTATAAAAGACACTCGTCCCTTGATTCTCGAATTGTTATCTTACTTTATTGAAGGGATCCCAGTACTTATAGTTCAATATCACATTTGTACTATTTTTTCACCAATATTAAGATAATGAATTGGCAGCTATTTCTACTTCCATCCTTCTGATCTCTTAAGTATTTGAATAAATTACTCGATAATTTGTTTATTAATCTCTCTTGTAAGTGTATCTACTTATTTTAGAGGAATTCGTACTAGTTAACTTTTATCTTCGTTAAAAATAGGTTTCAAATATCTCCATAGAATATGGGCGATGAGCATCTTCCAGCCTCCTTAAAGTGACGAGAAACTAAGTGATAGAATTGAAATAGTACAAAGTACCCAGTGGCTAGATGTTTGAATGTTAGATCTTGTGCCTTTCATAGCCTCTTTGGAAACAGTTCTAAGAGACAAAATTACATATATAAAACATTTTATAGCACTAAGGTTGGCGAAAACATGCAATCTATAAGGACCTTTTTCATTTACATTTTATTAATCAACCAGGCGCGCGATATGAAAATATTTGCGCCTATTACAGAGGAAACAAACAAATTAGAACTTAGAATTATATATTTACAAATTTACGTGTATTATTCGACAGAGTTCATAATTTTATATAGACAAAGTGGCAGATGTAAGAGAATTAAATGGATCTATAAGGATCTTACAGTCCTAATGAAGCTATCAAACTGATCTCGGAAATACAACAGCAAATTTAATTTGGAATTCAACCGTTAGCTAAAAGCTTCAGACAAGTGAGTAATTTGTATTCACTAGAAGAACTCTTGTGTGCGTTAGAATCCCCCAACGTTACTGGAGAGTCTGTCTAAACTAATGCATCATATCAACTTAAATAGAAACCAAAGGTCTACGGCAAGTTTATGGACGTGTTACGATTTTATTCTTCGGAGGATGAATTTTTACTGGGCGTTATTTAATCTAGAAAGAGAAAAGAACGAACTATAACACTTTATAGGTACTCAAAGAGATAATTATGACATAACATGGCATTTATCCATGGTCATTCTCAAAGAGATTCAACAATAGTAGAACTCTGCATTGAAAAGCTGACATGTGTATATTGTTGCACTGGGCTGCGGTTTGGCAGATTCTTCAGTCTTGTTTCTCTCCTCAGACGTGTCTTGCATCTTTCCAGAACGTGTCTCAACCATTCTACAAGGTTAAACTAGTCAATAATAAGACAACTATATATTTAGGTAGCACCTCGAATATCTCTTTATTTATCACATCAAAGTTTAAAGCAGGTGGGGTATTTAGTGTATCAAAATACAAATGTTTTATAGTACATAATATTTTATAGTAATAATCTGTTTTATAAAAATAAAAAAATGTATAATTTAAATTTTAAATATATTAAAAATAATATTATAAATAATTTTTAAAATACGCGCATTAATCATGATGCAACACTTCCCCCTCTCCAGAGGTCGTCACGTCCTCGTGAGTGACCTCATCAATTCTTTCGAAAGAGGGTTTGAGTCTTGAGACATGGACAATCAATGGGTCTTGGCCAGGATTATCTTTCGGCTCAATTAAGTAATTTACGTTGGACAGCTTCTTTAATATTCGATATGGGCCAAAATATTTTCTCAATAGTTTTTCACATTTTCCGATTTTCCTGACTGGTGTCCAAACTGCCACTAAATGTCCTGGTTCATAGATTCTCTCGTTGTGTTTTTTGTCATAGTTTCTTTTCATTCTTTCCTGAGTCTTCTCTGTGTTGTTAATGACTACCTGTCTCGTCCTTTCTATTTTATCTAAGTAGTTTTCTATATATTCGTCGTAATCGTCCATGTTACTGTCCGTTGGGATATTCTCGTCGTCTAAGAGGGACATGGGTTCCCTCCCAAACAACAGGAAAAATGGAGAGTAGCCTGTGGTTTCTTGAATTGTGGTATTATACGCGTGGGTGATAAAAGGTAGGATTTCGTCCCAGTTCTTCTGATCCGTATTCACATACATGCTGATCATATTGATTAAAGTTCTATTTAGCCGTTCCGTTAGTCCGTTAGTCTGGGGGTGGTAGCTCGTTGTGAAGCAATGTTTAACTTTGCACATTTTCATAACCTCCTTCATCAAATTGCTAGTGAATTGTGAACCTCTGTCGCTGATAAGAAATCTTGGAGCCCCGTGACGTAAAAATTTATGTTCGATTAAAAATGTAGAGACTTCTTTCACTGTCGCTTCTGGTACTGCCTTTGTTTCAGCATACTTGGTATAATAATCCGTCAACACAATTATCCATTTCCTTCTTTTTTTCGTTGATGGCAAGGGGCCAACAAAGTCAATTCCGATTCTTTCAAAAGGGTAGTTAGCTGGGGGAATAGGTTGTAAAAGTCCAGATGGCAACTGATTTGAACCTTTCCGACTTTGGCAAAGATGGCACGTCTTTACAAATTCGGAAACATCTTTCAGCATGGAAGGCCAATAGTATTTATTCTTCAATCGGTATGTGGTTCTGGCGACGCCCAGATGGCCATTCAGCATATGGTTGTAGTATTCACTCATGATTTCTTTCCTTCTCTTCTTTGGCACTACCAGCAACCATTCTCTACCTTCAGGATTTGGATTTTTCTTGTAGAAACACCCATTTTCTTCTTTAAAGTTCTGTGTAATTGAACGCTTGTTTCCACTAAGGTTCTCCTTAATATTCTCAATAAAATCATCCTTTTCGTCTATTATTTGATTCAGAAATAGTCTTTCATAATCCTCGTCCCATTCGTTTTCTGGTAAGGGTCCTCTAGATAGACCATCAGCGTCCAGATGTTTTTTTCCCGATTTGTGTATAATTTCGAAATTATATTCCTGAATCTTCAGTGCCCATCGTGCTAATCGACCGGTCGGATCTTTTAAATTCTTAAGCCAGCATAGTGCGTGATAATCAGTGACGATTTTAAAGTGCCTTCCATATAAATAGGGCCGTAATTTTGATATCGACCACACTACAGCTAAACATTCCTTTTCGGTGGTTGAATAATTTTGCTCAGGTTTACTTAGGGTTCGGCTTAAATATGATATTACCTTCTCTTCGCCACCGATATTTTGAATTAGTGTTGCGCCTAAGCCGATGTTAGAGGCATCTGTGTGAATGCAGGTGGCTGCTTTTGGATCAAAGTGACCTAAAATTGGCGGATTTATAAGAGCTTTTTTAAGGCTTTGGAACGCTTCTTCCTGTTTTCCTGTCCAGATAAATTGCACATTTTTTTCTGATGAGACTGGTCAATGGGTCAGCGATTAATGAGAAATCTTTAATAAATTTTCTATAATATGAACACATTCCTAGGAATGATTGCACTTCTTTGGCCTTCTTGGGCTGAGGAAAATCTCTAACGGCTTTGATATTATATTCGGCAGGGTTTATACCTTCTTGGTTGGTTATATATCCAAGGATCTCAAGTTCCTCGAAAGCAAATCTGCATTTCTTGGCGTTCAGTTTTAAATTAGATTCGCTGAAGCATCTGAGGACAGCTTCAAGTCTTTTAATGTGGGTTGGAAAGTCCGAGCTGTATATAATCACATCGTCCAGGTAGCAAAGGCAAATCTTCCATCTCAGATTTCCGAGGACATTGTCCATGTTCCTCTCAAAAGTAGCAGGGGCGTTGCATAGACCGAAGGGCATTACGTTGAATTCATATAACCCATGTGCCGTAGTGAAAGCCGTCTTCTCTTTGTCTTTCTCTTCAATTTCGACTTGCCAATATCCCGATTTGAGATCTATTGCTGAGAAGTACTTGTATCCTTGGAGAGTATCCATTACATCATCAATTCTTGGGATTGGATAAACATCCTTCACTGTTACTTCATTTAATTTCCTGTAGTCCACACAAAATCTGTATTTGCCATCTCGTTTTTTGACCAATATAACGGGAAAGGACCAGGGACTTGAAGATTGTCTAATTATTCCTTCTTCAAGCATCTCGTATATTTGATCCTTTATGATGGTTCGTTCCTTAGCGCTTACCCGGTAAGGCTTGTGCTTTATCGGGTTTGCGTCTTCTGTATGAATCTGATGTTTTGCCAAATTGGTCCTGCCTAACCTCGATGAGAACAAATCAGTATACTTGGCCAAATTTTGTTTTAACCACTCTTGTTCTTTAAATGATACATTTTTGTTTATTTGAAATTGTATTTCGTCATTTTCATTTTGCTTCTCTTTATTCTCTATAAAATTTACCCCTGCAGGAAGACTTCCATAAGCCAATGTTTGGTCTTTCATGATTTTTACAGGTCGAGGATAAGGGTTCGTTATCCAGATATGGGTTTTCTTATCCGTGACAGTAAGCAAACTTCTTGCCAATCGAAGACCATTTGTTTGAGTCATTCTGTTGTTCTCTCCGATCACATATTCGCCATCCTCTGCTTCTATTGAGGCCCTAATCAATTTAATAGATAGTTTAGGTATAACGGTATCTGTAGTGCTCTTTATTTTTTTTAGATCATAATTGCTTACGTCATGATTACTCATCAAATTATATTTTATTGTTTCTCGTTTACAATCATTTTTAGCATTCATTTTTTTAAAGGAAATCTCGTCCAAGAATAAGAGTTCGTAGATGCGCGTCCATTACTACAAATTCGTGGGATAATTCAGTGTCATCAATTTTTAAATCTAAAATAATGCTACCTACCATATCTAATTTTTGTCCCTTCGGGTCCTGAACACGTTTTAGTGAGACTATTTATTTCACGGCCAGCAAAAAGTGCTGTTCTTAGGTCGACCACTGAAAGATCGGCGCCTGTATCAATCAAAGCTTCGCATAACCCTATCTTGTCCACATTAATATTAATTTTGTACCTAGGGTCCAACTTTCTAATTCCATTTATGGTCGACTTGCTTTGATTGAAGGAATCAGGCGCGACACTTAGTTTAAATCTTCCAACACGGAATATCTATTCCGTGTAGGAATATTCGTTTGTGTGTCATTACAAACATCCGCATAGAGGCGAGGCCGTGTATAATCTTTCCTTTTGTCCATTTGAAGATTTTCTTGGCTCTTGTCTTGGGAAACTGAGGGGTCCTCTTCTACGATCCTCACAAACTTGACTCTGCAATACCGCGCTACGTGTCCTGGCTTGTTACACTTGAAACATATTGGTCTCCCGTCTTCTGTCCTATTCCTTTTTGAATCTGGACTCTTATTGTATGTTTTCCTTGGGTAGACCGGTTTTGGCTCAGGAATGGGAGTGTAAAATCGTCTAGGGGTAGATACCTGGGGCAGCGGCTTGTTCTGGTAGTACCTCGGAGCGGGGGCCTGGGGCTTGGGGGTGTTCTGGTAGTACCTCGCAGTGGGGGCCTGGGGCTTGGAGGTGTTCTGGTCTGGTCTTCTGAACGATGGAGCGTTCTTCCATTGCTCTTGATGATGGGAACGAGGAGAGCGTGGTCCATTATATAGAGTCTTTGACTTTTCTACACGTTCTTGATAATTATTTTCAAACAAATCCATCTTTTTACACAATCTTAGGAGTTCGTTGGTTTTCTTAGGAGGGTTTAAGTAGAGGGCAAAAGAGTATTCTTTCTTTAACCCTCCAATAACCCAGTTTATTTTATTCTCTTCTTCCATTTGGGGGTCGAACTTGTTGCACAGAACCAGGATATCCTCTGCAAACCTGATTGCAGGTTCATTCCACTGCTGCATTCTGTTTAGCCTCATCTTCATTTCTTCTTTGTTGGCGTCTGAGGCAAAATCCTGAATTAGGCGGCTCTTGAAATGTTCCCAGCTGGTAAAACTTATCTTGTGTAGGTCCAACCAGGTTTTGGCGCTACCAATCATATTCATGGCTGCATAGCGAGAAATAATATATTCTGCCCAGTGGTACAGGAAGCCAATTTCTTCAAGGGACTCAATCCATGGGCGAGGGTCTTCTGTTCCATCATATTTGGGGATGTCTATGTTGGGGTTCAAGACAACTGGGTCGGCACTTGCATCTCCACCAATTGTTGCACTGGGCTGCGGTTTGGCAGATTCTTCAGTCTTGTTTCTCTCCTCAGACGTGTCTTGCATCTTTCCAGAACGTGTCTCAACCATTCTACAAGGTTAAACTAGTCAATAATAAGACAACTATATATTTAGGTAGCACCCCGAATATCTCTTTATTTATCACATCAAAGTTTAAAGCAGGTGGGGTATTTAGTGTATCAAAATACAAATGTTTTATAGTACATAATATTTTATAGTAATAATCTGTTTTATAAAAATAAATAAATGTATAATTTAAATTTTAAATATATTAAAAATAATATTATAAATAATTTTAAAAATACGCGCATTAATCATGATGCTACACTATAGAATGTCCTTACATCTCTAGTTCTCAACCTTACAGAGTATGTTTAAGGTGCTCTGAGGAGACTTATTGTGTGTGTGAATGAATAAATATTTTATTTTTCTTCACAGCCTAAGATCTGGCCTTACAACAATCAAGAAGGAATGAATGAAAAACAAACTTTATTGACCTCTATAGTCAACAAGGATACAAAAAAGTTCCAATAAAATTATAAACAATAGAATTTATACAAATATATATATTTACATCAAACTCGAAGCCTTCTCCGAAGTGGCGTCAAGTTCAAATCAAGGGTTACAAGCCACCCTGAATTTAGATAGACCTTTGGTTATAAAGGAGTTTTTGTCCCCAACATGTTCAATTGCCATGTTGAGGAATTCGCAGAGAATGGTCTTGTTTTCTGTCGAGAGTGTCTTGGAGAGTACCTCCCTCACATGGCGGTATAGGACCACTACTTCAAAACAACAATCAAGAATGGAACCAATGTCTCTAATGAACTGGAAAAGGTCAATAAATAGCATGAATAGCCATTGTGAGGCCTGTAATGATCTAAGAGTTGATCAAAATGAATAATAATACTTTCATCTGTACACTCAGCAGCTAAATACCTTCAATAGGATTTTACAAACTTAAAGTTTATAAGCGGCAGTATTTTTTAAATAGGCAATTACTTAACACTTTCATATAATTATAAAGTATACAATCATATATTATCTTCTTAGGTGTCTTTACATTACACGGCAATGTTGTAATGGATGTTTACTTGTAAAATCGTCAAATCCTTTATGAGCCATAGTTATCGTTTATAGACCATATATTGAAGCTATTGTCCAATAAAATAACGAATGTCTTTTAGTTTCCTGAATCAATTAAGGAGTTGATCCTATACCATCTTTACAGAAGTAACAGAAGTAAAAGCCTTTACAAATATTGAGGCCGCTTATACCTTGTTTCTCTCTCAGATTGCCTGGGGAAGACATCTACGACGGGGAAAGCTAAGTGGTTTCCTGGTACCAAGTAAGTTAGCTAGCTAGCGGAGGAGGCGTGTGTGTGTTGGGTGTTTTAGATCGTCGGTGGTGGAGCGAGCCCAGGTATCTAGCTATGTAGAGAGAGGGAGGTGTGTGTGTGTGTTTGGGTGTATAGGTACGTCTTCCCCGAGGAGGAGATGGACTGGAGGTTAGCTTACATGCCAAGCTTTTTATCCTTTCAATGTTTACATTTTTGTTGATGACTCAGGTTCCGTCATCAAGCATCCTCCCAAAGTCCTCCGGCCCGCGACGGGAAGTTAGTTAGCTAGCTAGAGGAGGAGGCGTGTGTGTGTTGGGTGTTTTAGATCGTCGGTGGTGGAGCGAGCCCAGGTATCTAGCTATGTAGAGAGAGGGATATGTGTGTGTGTGTGTTTGGGTGTATAGGTACTTCTTCCCCGAGGAGGAGATGGACTGGAGGTTAGTTTACATGCCAAGTTTTTTATCCTTTCAATGTTTACATTTTTGTTGATGACTCAGGTTCCGTCATCAAGCATCCTCCCAAAGTCCTCCGGCCCGCGACGGGAAGTTAGTTAGTTAGTTAGCTAGCTAGAGGAGGAGGCGTGTGTGTGTTGGGTGTTTTAGATCGTCGGTGGTGGAGCGAGCCCAGGTATCTAGCTATGTAGAGAGAGGGATATGTGTGTGTGTGTTTGGGTGTATAGGTACGTCTTCCCCGAGGAGGAGATGGACTGGAGGTTAGTTTACATGCCAAGTTTTTTATCCTTTCAATGTTTACATTTTTGTTGATGACTCAGGTTCCGTCATCAAGCATCCTCCCAAAGTCCTCCGGTCCGCGACGGGAAGTTAGTTAGTTAGCTAGCTAGAGGAGGAGGCGTGTGTGTGTTGGGTGTTTTAGATCGTCGGTGGTGGAGCGAGCCCAGGTATCTAGCTATGTAGAGAGAGGGATATGTGTGTGTGTGTTTGGGTGTATAGGTACTTCTTCCCCGAGGAGGAGATGGACTGGAGGTTAGTTTACATGCCAAGTTTTTAATCCTTTCAATGTTTACATTTTTGTTGATGACTCAGGTTCCGTCATCAAGCATCCTCCCAAAGTCCTCCGGCCCGCGACGGGAAGTTAGTTAGTTAGTTAGCTAGCTAGCGGAGGAGGCGTGTGTGTGTTGGGTGTTTTAGATCGTCGGTGGTGGAGCGAGCCCAGGTATCTAGCTATGTAGAGAGAGGGATATGTGTGTGTGTGTTTGGGTGTATAGGTACTTCTTCCCCGAGGAGGAGATGGACTGGAGGTTAGCTTACATGCCAAGTTTTTTTTATCCTTTCAATGTTTACATTTTTGTTGATGACTCAGGTTCCGTCATCAAGCATCCTCCCAAAGTCCTCCGGCCCACGACGGGAAGTAAGTTAGTTAGCTAGCTAGAGGAGGAGGCGTGTGTGTGTTGGGTGTTTTAGATCGTCGGTGGTGGAGCGAGCCCAGGTATCTAGCTATGTAGAGAGAGGGATATGTGTGTGTGTGTGTGCTTGGGTGTATAGGTACGTCTTCCCCGAGGAGGTCCGCCGATGGCCGTGCCGTCGAGTGGAGGTTAGCCTACACATTCAATGTTTTTATATTTTCAGGGTTTACATAATTTATTACAACGTCAAGGGGTTATAGCCACGAGAATAACCAACGTGCTGCCTTGTATAACCGTTGCAGAAATTTTCAATCCCTGACGTGTGGAAGACCGCATCCTGGAGCTGACTACCTTTAACCCCTAATACAATGTATGCCATAAGTATCGAATCAATTAGTTTACTCTGAATAAAAGTTATCAATACCTTTTTAAAAATGAATATTAAAATAAAAACATCAACGAAAAAATTCCAATAGTTTTACATGTTTGTTCATAGGGGCGTTTGTAAACGCATGCACAAAAATAGTTGTTTGGCATAAAACCAAAATGGAGCAGAGAACGAATATGAAATTTTGTCTTGAGAATAATAAATATCTATTTGAAGTCTCCTTAGAAATGATTGAAGTGCACGGTATGGATGATTTATCAGGTTTTCAAAATATTCAAATGGTATTCACAAAATTCAAAGGGGCTTTAGAACTTGTCGAAGATACCCCTCGCACATGCCAACATTTGGCAAAGGTTGTTCAAGAAAATGTTTAGGAATTAAAACTTCTAATAAACAAAATTTGAGAGTAACAATGGTATCTTAAGAGTCCAATATATTAAAATCAATTTATTATAAGTTATCGCACCATTTTTACCGAAATTTTGTACATGAAGAATTGTGTTGAAAGTTGATACCATAAAGCCATACATTGAATCAGAAAAAGTTGATCAACAAACAACATTCCATGATCTTTTGGAATCAGATGGAAATAACGTAATGTTATATTGTTGCTTGTGATGAAACTTGGCGATATCAATATAATCCGGTAATAAAACTTGGATTGCGTGGAATGTGTTGCTTCATCTGCGAAGGAAAAATATCGTCTCCCAAAATCAAATGATTACCTTAAAAAAAAAAAATAACCGGGGTCTAAATCATCATGAACCTTTACCTCAAATATAAACATTCACTGAACAATATATTGGAAATATATTCTTGACAATTTGCGACTCAAAATTCGCTGAAAAAAGCCTGAATTATGGGAGAAGATGATTGGTTTCTGAATGCCAATGCTATAACACATCAATATCATATCATGACATATTCTCAACAAACATTCTTCCCAGTGCACTTTATTCTTCTGATCTGTTCCCATGTGACTTTTCCCTCTATTAGCTAAACTGAAAAGAATTCTAAAAAGAAATTTTGAAGATTTTAATGGAACCGAACAAAATGTGGCAACAGAGCTAAGCAAGATTTCAGAAAATTAATTTATGGCTGTTTTATTAAACTTCTGAGAAAGATGGAGTAGATGCATTAGTAAATTGTCTCTGTATTTTTGGGCACACCTTGTGTGTTTTGTTCATTTCCAGGTTGGAGTTGAAGCTGATTTCTTATTGCTGACTCCCTACGTGCAGAATTTACTTCTAATCTCTGCGTGCAGGTGCCGCCGTCCTGCCTGCCGTAGCCTACATGGTAAGCCGCCGGACTTCTACCCCCTACCCCTTAATTTACCCCCAGGGAGCAATTCTATGAGCCAACCGGGAGTAGAGTGACCCCTCAGCTGCAACGAACGGCAATCAGCCACACTATGTACGCAAGGCTATGGTGTCTAAGGCTCTTGTAACCTGGCCATAGCCGAGTACGACAGGGCTTATGATTGTCAAGTAGGAAACAGTTATCAGAGGGGTGAGCCCACATTGAAACTGGTTTCGAGCCAAACTTCCCCGGGGTTGTGTGCTAATGTTGTGTGTTCCAGGCGGGGTCAGGTTCTCTGCCTTCTCGTGGCGACCCTGTTAAGGGGACTGCAGCTAACACGCCGTCTGTGTACTGTCTATGCAGTCCCCGACCAAAGAGAACACGGCGCCCCTTTCCTCTTCTAACCTACAACTGTGTAGATCAGTGGAGCCAATCTAACATGTGTGTTCTTATAGTGTGAGCCATTTTTCTAATCCATGAAATCCTTTATTCAAAGATTGTTGGACTGTGTACTGTACTGTCTATATATGTATAGTACTGCAGTCTCCGACCAAAGAGAACACGGCGCCCCTTTCCTCTTCTAACCTACAACTGTGTAGATGAGTGGAGCCAATCTAACATGTGTGTTCTTATAGTGTGAGCCATTTTTCTAATCCATGAAATCCTTTATTCAAAGATTGTTGGACTGTACGTTTATACTGTACTGTATATATGGCGGTGCCAGTCCCCGACCAAAGTGAACACAAGGCTTCCTTTCTCCTCTAACATATAAATTAAGCAGATTCGTCGGGCTTTCTACACATTTCAACATAAAACTTGTTTGAAAATCTACTTAAACACTTTTAACACTAACACATGTTTTGTTATTATAGTTGAAGTATAACCAATATATATCCCTCTCTTTGAAATATTGTTGCTAGTCAAGGACTGAGGCAGTTGTGCGGATATTGAGCCTAATACCTAATTAACATCAATCTATCTTTGTTGTTGTTGCAGAGTTGGGTCCAGCAATGGTTGTGTGCAAACCTCAATATTATAAAATTTGGTAGTTTAACCTACATGAATCCTTTATGCGACTCTGTGTGTATACTCACAGGTTGATGCTGGAGACAATGTTGTAGGAAATGCTATTGCTAACTACTTTCCCTCTCTCTACAACTGCTATTTTGTAAAACAACCTTTAACTGATCATTATGAGAACGCTTCCTTACAAATGATTGGCGTCATTAACCCCCCATAGTCAAATACTAGTCTAGATTGTGCCTATTGGAACTGTGGTAATAACGGTCTTTTATTTAGTTCAAACGATAGCTACTCTAAACCCTGTTTGAATTAAGCCGTCTTAATACGTTGAAATATAAATATTAGATAATAAAAAGGCATATATTGTATTGAATAAAATATTGGCAAATAAATATTTTATTCAATCCAATATATGCCTTTTTACAAATTATTTAAGTATGGATTGCTCTATTTTCAGAACGATATATATATATATATTTAACTTTTGAGATGTGCGCTTATATGTATTGAATATTGTATGAAATATACTTCTCTATCTTTTTGCATTTTCTCACCTCAAACTTTCACTGTTCCTTTAGAAGTCGGATAGTCGATATAGATAGATAAACGATAATATAGAGGGGAGAACAACGATCCCATATCGTTCTATAGAGCTTCTAATCTATCACGATAAACTTAGATTTGTCATTTTTCCGGAATCAAAGTGAGTTTCAATTGTTTGGCCATTTTATACATTGAAATATATACACTCATGGACAAAACTTAAGGATGTTGTACCTTTTAGCATATATATCGAGATTCAGTCAATAACTGAAAGATATTTGATACGCAGTGAACTTTGTTGAAGACACACGAAATAACCAAGTGTGAACAAAATTGCCTCTGTCTCCTTCAAAAAACAGACGTCCAGCGACATCAAAGACCTTCCAAATATTTAAGTTTTGTCCATTAGTGTACATATATAAGATGGTTAAATGAGAGGTGCATATGCACGCCATTTAGACAAAACTAAAAAAATGATGTTTATAGCAGAGGTAGATTTCTAAAGATGATATATATTTAAATCAAATTGAAAGAATGGGAACTTTTGTAAATATCTTGTAATAACATTTTCTGAATACATAAAAGCCACAAAATTATATGTTTTTCAAAAATTCATGTGCTTTCCCATCCATCTAAGTTTTATCCTTAGAAAAACCTTTACAAATTTTCACCATCTTATATTAAAACCATACAGGGTGATTCTTAAACTATAACGGCAGGTTCTTCACGTGAAAGTAAGAAACCTTCCAAAGAACACGGGGTCAGAAACGAGGCCCAACAGAGTCGGAACCAAGGCCCAAGAGCTTGAGATAGAGGTTGAAACATATAAATAAGAAACTTATCCTGCCGGTAGCATTCAAATTTATTCCATGGATTATCCATTGAAGAAATTTTAAAATGAAATGCAGGACTTATGGTAATCCCGACTGATACAACTGACTTATAGATTCAATTCTTGAAGATTTCAGACAAATTATATTGGTAAAACCAGGCTATATTGGGAACATCAAATTTTACAATTAGATATACCACCTAATAGATTTTTCAAATATTTTACTATTTGAGATAGAGCCATGTCCCTCAACATTGACATGATCTACCTAAACAAATCCATAATCCAACGTAGAAACGTAAAACAGTAGAATTGATGTACTAGTGTTAGAGAGGTGGTAAGAAATTGCCATTATACTGTTCTCTGATAGGTTGGTTGTCTCCAAGTATGTATATTATGATCAGCTGGAGTTTCACCGGGTTGTGGCCTGGAGTTGGGAGAGTTCACCACTGATCTGGGGCTATACAACTCTTTATAATAATATAGATTTACTGTTGGGAACTGTATGTTTTACATGAAGTTTTATAATACAATATACGTAATATAATGCGGCTTGTGATTGTAAAATGACATTAGAAAATGATCCCGCATGTGTTTCTTTTCAACGAAAAATCAAAATTTATTTAAAGGAGAAATAACGATTATTTATAACCTTAGAGATGAGGTGAATTGTGAAGAGTAATGATAAGTGTAATGATAGTTTATCTGACTTTGTTAAGCTAATTACTGTCTATCAATCACGTATATATATCATACCGTATATGTGTTTCCCGGGAGATAGATGGGCTAGAACCTGTTTCAACCACAAGATGTCGGCAAATCTCGTTACAAAGTCATATAAATGTTTAAAATGCATTCGATGTAATATTATAATTAATATTTATATACCCCTACTCATTTATATCGGCATCTTTCTAATGGAATTTCACATGAACTATATTGACCATGTTAAGAAATTCCAAATAAAACAGAATCATTTGTTTTTCAAAGAGTATATTTATACTTTATGGCGCACTCTTATGTTAATATCTTTATTTTATAGTTTATTTAAACAACGGTGTTAGTGCTATTGAACACAATGTCACTAGAGAAGTATGGTAGTATATGAAAGAGTACATATACAACAATTGAATAAAATATTTTACTACATAGTGTACATTTACATTTTACACAAATAAATTTACTGGCAATGCGTTTCTTTTAAATATCATCCAATATTATCTCTACAGACCTCACTGCAATGATATGAGTTATTGAATGAGAGGGCTTGGCTCATCAGTAGTGAACCCTCTCAGCGGTTTCGCCAAATTAATCTCTAGACCGCTCTACTATTGTATTGGACTGGTTTTGTTATATACCCTGCATTTTCTATGGAAGGCAGCTTAGGGGTGTTTAGTGAACTATGGACATAAGCTTATAGGTCTGTAGAGGTACATACATATAATTTCAGGGTATTGCATCGAGCAAAGCTCTTCCGCAAAATATTGTTTCATAACCAATATATATTAGTAAATTAAATTTTATTGCCATCTATTGTTAACATTTTACACAATGTCCATAGTTCACTAAACACCCCTTAGCTGCCTTCCATAGAAAATGCAGGGTATATAACAAAACCAGTCCAATACAATAGTAGAGCGGTCTAGAGATTAATTTGGCGAAACCGCTGAGAGGGTTCACTACTGATGAGCCAAGCCCTCTCATTCAATAACTCATATCATTGCAGTAAGGTCTGTAGAGATAATATTGGATGATATTTAAAAGAAACGCATTGCCAGTAAATTTATTTGTGTAAAATGTTAACGATAGATAGCAATAAAATTTAATTTACTAATAGTGTACATTTGTAGCGCTGGTAGGAGGTTGTAATGAAGTCTTGTGTGGATACACTCTCTAATTCACATATATTTGTTGTGGTTTGATGAAAAATGCTGAAAGTGTGTTTGTGTTTTCGGTCAAACTTCGCCGTGTGGATTCCCGGGGCAGAAGAGCTTCCTGAAACGTCAACAGTAGAGCCGAGCCTCGATGGATGCGGGGTTGATCTACAAACAAGGGAGTCCGGGAGTCTTGCTGAGTCTCCTTTTATCCCCAGAACTTGCCGTTTGGACCTCGCGGACAATATATGCCACTCGAGAGTCAAATGGAGTGATACTTTTTCCCTTGGAAACAACGACCATTCATTGTGTCTCGTTACAATGGTACACAAACATAGATGGATTCCTTATTCATATATATCAAATGCTCTACAACAAGCATCATCATCAGCAATCAATTTATTGTTTTAAATATAGTACAAATATTGGATCTATATATAGGTACAGTAGGCTCTTTTTAGTGTCCGGGGCATCTCAACTTTCTCCGAATTCTGTCTCCCAGAAGTTGCCTTGACTTGAGCTAGGTTTCCGTAACTTTTATGACGGATTCTTGTGGGATCACTTTATCGAACGTGTTCTAATTGTACACGGTAGTGTGAGAAGATCTCTAAGAGTGTTAGAGGTCTATATTAAAAGGAAGGCGTGTGATGAGGTTTCTGTGCAACAATCTATTGTTAGCACGAAGATCAGCAAAATTTCTTTATTTCAGTAAAAAGCGCTAAATAGCTTTCGAGGTATATGGCTCTTTCTCAAACATATTGAACATGAACACAGCCACATAAACCAATAGTTTATTTCAACTCCCGACGTATCAGTGACTTCCTGTCGCTCTCTTCAATTGAAATAAACTATCGGTTGATGTGGCGGTGTTTGTCTCTGAATCAACCTTCAACAAACATATGATCTTCAGAAATGAACACGAAGTTATTTAAAATTCAAATGCTTACTTTTCCAGTAAAAATATACCTATTGTGTGTTAAATATATTGTCGCGGCTTCACCCCTCCGGTTCTTTGCGACGATGCGCTTCTTTCCCTGCAGGTCACCTAAAGACGTCCAGAAGAGTAGCGGCAACGAAGATGGCGAGAGGAACAACAGCAAGCGGCACCGAGACTTCAAACATTACTCTTTTATTGTCATTTACTACTAAACATTACATTTAAATGGGATAATAAACAACGGGTATTTACATTATGTTACCTCCTAGGGCCAATATAAAAGTGTATTTACAAACATTCTCCCCAGGAAAAAGAACCACAGCAGCCGGCGATTCCCACATCAGTTTCAGATCGGAAACAGGCGAAAACGCCATCTACTGGCGGAGGTTGCAAGTGTTCTTCTCGTAACACACACACAATATTTAATATATGAATAACTTTCAACAATTTTACTTAATGAACACTAAGTTGGAATTCAATACTCATCCCTTCCCTGAGGAAGGTGACACCTAAACGTCAGGAAATAACTCTAGAACGGCTGATGTTTCTATGTTCTTTTTAAATACTGGAAAAATGAGAGCAAAAATAGTACCAAAGTAAAATTGTACTGGGATCAGGTGAATAAAGTACGAACAAGTTTTTTTTCATCCCTAGTACACGTGGTACAGGCCATGATAATGATGGTGGGTAGAAGTAGGCGACTTCTTCTACTGTAAGTGCATCACATGTCTACATATGTGAAAAGCAGTTCGACTTTGCACTTATAAATGTGCCAGAGCCCCGTTTGGTTACTTGCACTCGCTGGTGGGGTTGGACTTTTGCAAGAATCGGAGGCCATTGGAGCATTTCTTTAATCAGAAAAAAAGTGACCAATGCGGGAATCGATCCCGGGTCGTAGCGGTCGAAAAACAAAGGGTTTAGACCATCCTTCCACCTACCCCCTAGTATATACAAGTATATATCTTGCAGCAGGGTAAAATTTCGAGCTACATCGACTTTTCCTCAGACTTATTGTACTTAGTAGCTTCTCCTGATCGTTCAACCTGAAGTTTCCGTGGACTATCTGTCGGATATATTCTGGAATAAATAATTAATAGCTCAAGTGCAATTATTCTTTGAAAGGTTCCATCACAAATGCGATGAGAAAATACTCTAATAGGTATAATACACACCAAATAAATTTATGAGAGAACATTGCCAAAGAATAGAGAAAAACTTGGGACTATGGCGCAGTAAGTATTGATTCACACCTGGCTTCTTCCATTCACATTCCTTTCTTCTACGTCTTGGCAGATGTTTCCGAGAAACCTTTACAGAGTGCTGCGGCCTTGATGCTCGGCATTGAACACGATCTGGGTAACAGATATAATAATTATAATGAATATATATTCACTCTAATTTATAACAAATTTAGAGTATATAAGAAATTTAGCCCAATACAATGATTATTCACTATTATATACAAAACGAAGATAGAGAATAGAGTAAAAATTCACTATATATAATGAAGTTTTTATATTCAGTGTATATAAATTGAAGAAAAATGCATAAAAACTCAGATATACATGTAGAGTATTTATATACCGAGAGAGAGAGATTGAGATTAAAACTACTTTATTGAAATGTCCCTATAAGAGTATATAAGGTTAATAGGAGAAAAAAGTAAATTTAAATATTATTTTAAACAGAGGAATCCCACTGAGGGTCGTCTGGTATGATGTCACGTCCTGAAGTCGGACAGATCTCCCCGACTATTGCCATGTCGAGGAATAGCTTCAGACCTCTGCTCAGGCGACAGGTACTCGAAGAGAGAGAGAGAGTATGCGTATACATAATAAAAATACATACAGAATAATTTGAGGCAGGATGATATTGATGTACTAGTAAGTTCATGTACTTCGTGTACTATAAAGTTCAGCTATCTCTTTTAAAGTGCCTTGAAAAATGCTCTTGTTTATCACCCCAGTACAGAACGCAATCGTGGTGATAAATGGATGTACAACAACATGGTATGAATTTGCCAAAGCTGGCATTGTGACAAATTACATTTAGCATTAACTTTGCCTTCTGTATTGATAAGTAAATAAGTGCATTTTAAAGGTACTTTTAAAAATAAGTGCCCTTTCTGGCACATGTATATCATCTTCCCTTAAATTCGCGTTGTATTCTAGTCTTGATATCGATTCTGCTACTTCACCAGCTTAAAAACTCTTTTGGTAAATTCGACCCATTACATAACTCTTCTCTTAGAATGTTATGAAATCGAAGCCGCCCCTGTACTGAGGAGGGCCGTAGCCTGAAACTATGGTATACAGGCTGGGTTTTGGTCTTAAATCACCAAAACTGACATTCTTGCTTATTCTTCATCACCGCCTTTACCTTTGGTACTGGATTGATGAACAAAATACAAAGTTTTAACGCATTATGTTTAGAACCTCAGTAAAAACTTAAAGGTGGTGATAGAGAATGAACCACAACCTTAGTTTTGGAAAATTCAGATAATAACTAATCTGTAAACCATAGTTTCGGGATATGACCCTCATCAGTACTCGAACGGCTTCGATTTCATAACATCCTAAGATAGGGATTATGTAATGGTTCGTATTTGCCAAAAGATGCTTATAATACAATATAATGCGGCTTATGATTGTAGAACGACATTTGAAAATTATCCCGCATGTGTTTCTTTTGAACGAAAAATCGAAATTTATTTTAAGGAGATAAACGATTATTTCTAACCTTTGGGATGAAGTATGAAATGATGAATTGTGAAGAGTAATGATAAACGAAAAAATAAATTTACTCTTCACAATTCATCCTTTCATACTTCATCCCAAAGGTTAGAAAAATCGTTATTTCTTCTTAAAATAAATTTCGATTTTTCGTTCAAAAGAAACAAATGCGGGATAATTTTCAAATGTCGTTCTACAAAAGATGCTTATGCTAGTGAAGTGGAAGGACCTATTTAAGGCTAGAATACAACATAATGTTATACAGGTTGGTTTTGTGGGAATATCCCAAAACTGAAGTTTTATCTCCTACTTTGTCACCACCTTTTAAGTTTTTATTGGGGTGATAAACATAATGTATATTTAAAAGGAGAAGTGTCTCTTCTGGTACATAAATACCATCCTCCTGCAACTTTATGTTGGGAGGGTTTGGAGATGCGTATTAAGTTGACCGGTCATAATTCTTAGAGGGAAAGGAAATTTCCAAGGTTGTACATTGTTGAAGAGATGTCTTGCACAAGTAACTCCAGCCTACAAGGTTTGCGCTCTTATGGCAATCACTTAATATAAGTTATGATTAATGATAGTGCTATCCTGTAGAGAGATGCGAGCCCTTGCTGCGGCATGGCCTAACCGTGGGTTGATGAGATCTCTCTGACAGGTATTCTAGCCAGAGAGCAACGGCTGAACTAACGCCCTCAGATTAGAAGTTACTTTACTATACTAAATAATGTTCTATATCTCCTATTACACATTAAATAATCAGGGAAAAATCAAGCTCTTGTAAAAAAATTAAACAATTCTAAAGGTTTCCGGAGAGATTAGTTTCTTTTAATTTTATTCATACCGTCTCAAGCTTTTGAACATCTCTGCCCATCCACAGGAGAACATATATAATGAATAAAACTCTTCCTGATGCCAAAATTATATATGATCTCATGTAAAAGGACAGAGATACCCGAAAGCTTAAGACGGTGTTATAAAAAAGAAACTCATCTCCGGAAACCTTTTTAATTGTTTAATTAATGTCCAAGAGGTTTAAATCAATTGATCTTGTAAAAAATGCAATCTAGGGAAAACAAATATTGAACCTACCTCAGGCATTGACCATTGAAACCAGTCGATATCATGGAAGAAGAATCCTCTTTGAAAATATCATTCGAAAAATATGCGCGATTCGTTTTTGTGTTGGAGCATAAACTTACGGTCCTTTGTGCCGTGGAAATGAAACAAAGAATTATGCGACTTCCACAAGAAGTAATCAAGTTTTAGGTCTAGAAACGACAAAACCTTTTAAAATATACAATTATATTGTAGCGTAGAAAACAAGTCTTTGTATATCTGAAGGTGTGAAAGTATTTATTGATGACGTCAGTACGACTTGTCGACAATTATCAACAAAACAACTCTATACAGCTAGAGACAGATATATTTATAACCCAGGTTCCTGGAGCGCAGAACGCCAACTACCCGGGGTACAGCTAGAGAATATTGAACAAACAAGCTATGCAACATATATGAGGATTCTACAAATACAAAGTAATCATATGTTAAATATTTTAATTAAATAATTAAATTTAAATAATAAATTATTTCTTCGCCACAATATATATGTTATAAAGAAAAATATTGAGAGATTTTCTGCTTGAATTTAGATCATGTTGAGGATTATGGTATGGTAATGCAGTCGTGGTTGAAATCTTTAAAGTATGATAATGAAAAATAGTTTTGATCAGTAATTTAGTTGAGTTAAAGGAATATATAAAAAATAATTTGATAAAAGTAATGCCTGGCTTAAGGCGAGTAGAATAAGGGGAAAAAAAGATTATTTACATAATGTACAAAAGTTTTGAGCCGGCCAACGGGATAAAACAACAACGAGTTTTTTATAGGGGAAGCGTGACCTCTGGCGGTCGATTTAGCAGAATATTTGAATCTATGATAATATGATTTTAAATAGAATAATATTTTCATATAACATATATATACAAAAAGAAGCACATCTCCCTTTAAAAATACATTAGTAGAGGATAATTTTGTTTATCACATCCCAATACAGAACGTGAAGTAATGGTAATAAATAATATGTTTTGAGACATTCTTTATCAACACCATTACCTTCTGTACTGAGGTGGTAAATAGAATGTTTTGGTTTAATGTATTTTAAAGGGAGAGGTTCTTTTTGTGTGACATTAATACATCCTGTCGCAACTTAACGTTATAAATTCCAATATGTAAGTACACACTACAAACCTTGTACAGATCCCTACAAAATAATCGGGTATAGACATGTGTTTGAGTCAAAAGGCGATCTATCAAAAAGGTTTTTTTTTTCAACACACAAAACGCGATATCCCGGCTAGGGATAATTGCGTTGATTTACATTTTTTTAAAACAGAAACGGTTATAAGCATAGTATACAAGAAAAATTAATCAAAAATAAAAAGAGAAACAATAATATAAATTAGGAACCTGAACCTTAAATAAGTTTATATAAAAAGGGCGTACCTGGATCTGTAAAGAAAAAAAAAATTCTCAAAATATTTTGAGAGATTTCTCCCTCTTTATCAATTTATTGCATAGTAAACTCGAGAGCCATAATAATCATGGTGGGTAGAAGTAGATGACTGCTTCTACTGTAATTGCACAACATGTCTACATATGTGAAAAGCAGTTCGACTTTGCACTTACAAATATGCCAGAATTCCGTTTAGTTATTTGCAGTCGCTGGCGGGGTTAGACTTTTGCAAGAATCAGGGTTCATTGGAGCCTTTTTTAAAATTATTATTCAGAAAAAGTGCCCAATGCGGGAATCGAACCCGGGTCGTAGCGGTCGAAAACCAACGGTTTAGACCATCCTTCCATCGACCCAATTTACAAATTCTTGTAAAGTAAATTAAGTTTACTGTGCAATAAATTGATAAAGAGGGAGTAATCTCTCGAAATATTTTGAGAAAAAATTGTTTTTTTTTTATAGATCCGGGTACGCCTTTTTTATATAGACATGGGTGTCAGGAAAGAAGCATCTTTAGCTTCGGTACAGTGTCAGAAATCCCTACTTATTGAATTGTAAATGGTCGCACACGGGCCTCCCTCATTCATTAACTCTATGCGATTAGGTTGTTGTTGTCGTGTCCAATGAAGAGCCTCAGATGTCTCCATGCTTCTTTATCACAGCAGCAGCAATGTCCACTATCTTGGGTGTGTAAAGCTGCTGCTCTTGGTCTATGTCAATTTTCTGCAAGGTTGCGGCCATTGCTGGGCATGAGAATATGTGGGGAGGTGTTATGTGATTAGGTGAATCTGTGATTAAACATCCCTCAACCTTCCTTATTATTTATTTCTAAATTTTCAGCGACCAACTGTCACCATTTCCAAGGAAAACTAAACTTTTAATATTTTTCTTTGCCGATTTTTTAGGAAGTTATTTAGAACGTGTAAAGCGTGCAGTCCCTCAAATTTTACAAAAATTACATTATATGATAACATGCAAGAACCAAGGCGATGCAATCTTAAAGCTCAATAAAGGCCGCCTTTATTCGACGCTCTTCGAGAATCAGCTTGCGGGGGTGTAAGTGAAATACAATAGCTTACAGCTGGTAGAGCCATCTGTAGAGGCCGTCTTAACAAACGCCCATCCTCAACTCCTTCCTTGGAACCTTTAAACCTAGAAACTCTTTCAAGTATATATAAATGTATTAATTTCTAGCTCTTCTCTCAAACATTTAAAACGTTGAAATTCTATAAAAGTGAGAAAGTTAAAACACACTTGCCTTCATAGCACTGAGTAATGGGAGAAATGTCTTATTACCATGTCCAAATTCTTAGGAAGGGAAATCTGAAACCTCCAGGGTGCGGGACCCTAGCTCCTAGAGCGGTCAAGTCAGAAGGTTGAGAAACGTCTCCAATACCATCCTCCATAAGGAGGAAGAAAACTACTTACTCTTCAAATTGGAAACGGCTTCTACCTGTGGACGAACCTATTCCTTTTTTTTCCTTTTTTTTCGCTTATCCCTAGTACACGTGGTACAGTCCATTATAATCATGGTGGATAGAAGTAGGCGACTGCTTTTACTGTAAGTACACCACATGTCTACACATGTGAAAAGCAGTTCGACTTTGCACTTTACAAATATGCCAGAGCTCCGTTTTCTTACTTGTACTCACTGGTAAGGTTGGACTTTTGCAATAATCAGGGGCCATTGGAGCATTTTTTTAATCAGAAAAAAGTGCCCAATGCTGGAATCGAACCTGGGTCGTAGCGGTCGAAAACCAACGGTCTATTCTTAATTTATTAAATTATATATATGGATGAGGAAGGCAACCACTGGATTGTTTCTCCCACGAAAATTATCAAAGAGTGGACCACGGCAGCATCTTGCCACCACAATATGGCTCTAGATCAATGATCGCCTTGGAGGAGCTTGAATGAGGAGTCATGCTAGTCATAAGGCTGATTCATCTGAAATAAAAAGTAATAAGGGGGTAGGTGGAAGAATGGTCTAAACCGTTGGTTTTCGACCGCAACGACCCGGGTTCGATTCCCGCATTGGCCACTTTTTTCTGATAAAAAAAAATGCTCCAATGGCCCCCGATTCTTGCAAAATATTCTTGCAAGTAACCAAACGGAGCACTGGCACATTTTTAAGTCAAAGTCGAACTGTTTTTCAAATATGTAGACATGTGGTGCACTTACAGTAAAAGCAGTCGCCTACCTCTATCCACCATGATTATCATGGCCTGTACAACGTGTACTAGGGATTAGAAGAAAAAACAATTAACTTGTGAAATGAAAGTTTATAACAAATATTATAAAAGAGTATGGGGAAGAATGGGATTTTATATCAACAAAAAAATATATTCTTTCCAATTTTACATCCTATGTTTTAATTAATGGTACCTTTATCAAGGGAACTGTTTTCAGAATCCGTTATTGATAAAGTTGTAAAAGTGTCCATTACCTAGATATATAATTTTATATCAAGATAGCTCTCTCTATAGATATATGTGACAATATCGTTGCGGAATTTCTTGTTGTTCGATGAGAATGATGAGGCTTGATTGAAACGCAGTCGTTTGAGTGGAAGTTGAAGCATACAGTTAGGAATAATCAGGACACGTGATGGGGTTTGAAAATAAAAGGCAACTGGTTTGGAGGAAAGAAAGCTTGAGAAGAGCGGAGCGGGTTTTGATTGTTAATTATCTGATCACATGGTGGTGATTGGACTTAGCTATGGGATGAGCAGAGGGAGAGAGGTCTAGAGCAGATGTCACCTCGGTGGGGGCGAGTCTAATACTGACAATTCTAGCTTCTCGATTTAACACCAAGACTTATCTTCTTTCCCATTGGTCGAAAGATGTCACATGACCTTTTTCTATTGGTTGACCTATTTAGGCGATACTTTCTAATTGGCGGGACTATGTCACGTGGCCGTTGGCTATTGGTTGACCTATTTAGGTATTGTCTTCTAATTGGCCCTGCGGCTTTCTTTGGTGGAAGATACGTCCGGCCTCTGTCAGGAAGTATTGGGTGTTAGCTCGACTCTTATAACTTCCGCGGTTATCAGATACGACCGGTCCTGCCCCGGAAATATTGGGCGTCTCTCAACTTTTATAACTTCTGCGGTCACCAGATACGTCCGGCCCTGTCAGGAAGTGTTGACTGTACAAATTATTAATAGTGGTGTCCGCTTTAAGCCTACTTCCTATGTCTTGCTGCTACTTTCTGTCCTCCAGTTACCTTATTCTTTATTAAATCTTTGAAAATCATACATTGTACATGCATAGTGGGTCGGGGGTGCATACAATTATATACAAATTATGACAGATGCGCCCCCTACATGTGAAGAATTCAAGAAGGGGTTAGCCTGAGAGAATTCTGTAAAGTAAAAAATAATTTTGTGGGAAAATTAGTTGTGGGTATTGAGAGGCTATATACAAGCATTGGTGGTGATATAAGAGGTAAAATAGAATGGTGTTGATGATATAGGTTGAGTATAATTAATAGAAATCAAAAAATTTTTTAATTGTAAGAAATCAAAATGAATGCTATGGTACATAGTGGATTAAAAAGAAAAGAAAATGCGCCTAACTAATTTCTACTCGAAATTGGAAATAAAACGAGGGAGTTCTATTAGGGCTTTTGAGAAATCAAAAAATAAAAATAAAAAGTTGGAAGAAATCAAAGTAAATGCTTGGTTGTATGGTGAGAAAAAAAATGCTTTGTTGCATGGTGAAAAAAAAAGAAAAGTGCTTGATGCATGGTGAAAAAAAAAAGGAAAAATGCCTAACCATATTCTACTCGAAATTGGAAATGGAAATCGAGGGAATTCTATTAGGGCTTTTGAGAAATCAAAAAATAAAAATAAAAAGTTGGAAGAAATCAAAGTAAATGCTTGGTTGCATGGTGGGAAAAAAATGCTTTGTTGCATGGTAAAAAAAAAAGAAAAGTGCTTGTTGCATGGTAAAAAAGAAATGCCTAATTATATTTTACTCGAAATTGGGAATGGAAATCGAGGGATTTTTATTAGGTCTTTTGAGAAATCAAAAAATAAAAATAAAAATAAAAAGTTGGAAGAAATCAAAGTAAATGCTTGGTTGCATGGTGAAAAAAAAAATAGAAAAAAAAAGAATGTTTTTGAAAATCAAAATAAAATATAATATCCAATTTTAAAAGAAAACCAATGAGTTTTCGTTGATTTGAAACTATGATAATATAAACTAAGTGGTAAATATAATGATAATTAATGATTAAAAGTGATAATAAGTTGAATAAATTGCTAAGTTGATTAAATATTTAAATTTTAATTGAGAGAAAATAATGAAAATGATTAATATGAACAATAAGGTGTATTGGTTTGAACCCGTTATATCTACATGCCCTATAAATGTTTTAATTGCTCAATTATGCCCTATAAATTTTTTGTCTTAGTGTGTATTGTTGTTTTGAGATCTCAGTGTAAGTGGAATATGTAACGCTTTTGGAAGTTTGTAAAGTAATTATGATTAGTTATAATAGGAATATGAACTCATTTAAATGTGTGTGACGTCTTGTGCGTGCGGAATTGTATGGTAAAAATCGATACGCAGACTCGAACTGGGATCCAAGATTGGTGGCATAGAGGAATCTGTGCGGGGAAGCGGTGACCTATTTTTATGTGTTGGCCAGAAACGAGGGGTGGTAATTGGATCCGGAAATGAGGCGTGCGGGGAAGCGGGGTCCGATCTAAAAATTCCCCTCCCACTATTTGTATGTAATTGAAGTAAGGGCGTTATATCCTTGTCGCGGCGTCTCGAAATTCTCACTTCCTTCCGCTTATTTGTTTTTTGGGTGCGATTCGGATCTTGTTACTTTCAGTTACTTCTATTTCTTCGGAGTTTATTTAGATTTTCTGCAAAAATGTTTCCTAAAATTATGAGAAGTTTTATAAATGCTTGTCCACAATGGAAAACTGCCTCTTGTAGTTCGAAAGTTTTATGAGGGGGCATGGTATAGATAAACAAATAACTAAGAAATAAAACTGGGATATATTTGTATGGTAGAACTAACAAACAAAGGATAAAAATCAGATGAAAGATAGGGTATTGCCCCATGTTCTTCCATATTTTTGTAAATGGGGATTTTGACATATTTGCTTGAACCTTATTAATTGTAGAATTTAAATGATTGGTAGGTTCGCAGTTCTCCTGTTTGATCGTCAATGGTTTTATTAGAGATATGTCGGCGGTAATTGGTTTAAGTGGAGACATGTGATCGTTTCTCTGACGTGGGTGGTGTAATTTTGGCATTGTTTGTGTTGTGTGTACGCTGTGCTTTATGTACGAATTTTGTTTTGCTTTGGGGCCTGTGTCGGTATTTTTACGTGAAGGTTGGTTGGATTCATCGATTCTTCTAGCGAATCGGCAGGTGGGGCAGGTTTTTACCTGTTTTGCGATGTCTTGTGTCATGTTCTGCCAATAATATTGTGACGAGATGAGTATCGTCATCTTGGAGATGTTTGGATGGTGGTGTTGTGTGTGTACGGACTTAAGAAGTCTGGCTGTAAGTGAACTTGGGACTATAGTTTTAAGTACTCCTTTTCGGGAGACGGTGCGCAGTTCATTGTGATCCATAGTCACGCGAGATTTTCCCGGTGGAGAAGACTGTTGGCTCTTTATGAGTGGCGCATCTAGAAAGCCACAAAATGGGATACGAGTTACAACGCCCGTTTCATATTGTTGTACTCCATTTATGCTACGGACCTCATATTCGTATCTTGACAGTCTTAACCTCCATCGAAACAATCTGCCTGACGGGGCTTTGATCTCTTTCAACCACTGCAATGCAGGATGGTCAGAAAGTATTGTAAACTTTCTGCCCATTAGACAGGCGCGGAAGTTATCCACACTTTCCACAATGGCTAGGCATTGTAGTTCCAAGTCTGAATAATTTCGCTCGTGACCACGCAGAGAGCGGCTGAAATGTTGAACTGGGTATGTCTTCCCATCAGGGTAGACTTGTTTAAGAATGCCTGCAATGCCGAATGTTGAGGTGTTACAGTACACCTGGCATGGCAGACCTTCTTGGTAAAGGTATAATGTGGGGTGTGTGGTAAGGCTTTCTTTCAGGTTAGTGAACGCTTTCTGGCATTCGTCACTCCAGACCCACATGACATCCTTTTTTAGAAGGTTGACAAGTGGCGTCCGCAAGCGGGCGTGGTCCGGAATGAACTCTTTATAGGCGTTCACAGCTTTTAGGAAAGATCGCAATGTTTTTCGATTGTGTGGTTGTTTGGTGGCGTGAATTTTTTCTATGTTTTGTGTAGACGGGATGATTGTATTATTCTTAACGGTTGTGCATGCGCTTGTTGGTTGTTGTTGTCTTTTGGCGCGCGTGTTGCGTTTGTTGTGCGGGTTGTGCGTGTTTGTTGCGTGATGACGTATGGGTGCGTGTATGTTGTGAGGTACATTTGCGTGATTATGGCGTGGCGACCTATGGTTATGTATGGATTTCGTGTGGTAAGTGGGTGAGCTGTGTCGGTGTACGGACACTTTTTTGGGCATTATTGGAATTGTAGGTTGAAGTCGTGGTGGCTTTATATGTTGTGGGCATGAAAAGTTGCGTGGTGTGAGATTAGAATGGTGGCATGTAAATATTTGGGGTTTGGGCAATGAATGCAGGCAAGGGTTTCCATGTGTGAAAGCTTTGTGTGCTGTACGAGCCTTTTTGGGACAGGTTTTGGTCTAGCCCGTGCTTGCATTCATTTGGTACATGTTTAGATACATGGTTAAAGGGGTAGGTAGGGTTAGATAAGAGTTCAAAGTCTATTCTTGACGCCATAGGGGGGGTGCCTACCTTAGTCTCGAAAGTTCGGCTCGGCTGGGACGTCTTGGCTTGGGATGGTTGGCTTGGGGCTCGGGACTGCTCGCACCGTCCGCGAAATTGGAGTGAAGTCCGGTACTGGAATGTCGTTTCGGGACCGTTTGCACTGTCCCGGTTTGTGCGGATTACTTTCGAGTGCGGGTTACGGGTACGGCATGGCGGTGGATGACTCCTCGGTGACACTTGCTTGGGGTGGTGGCACGTGCGTCGGCTGCCGCGCTCATCTCGCCTTTCGGTCGGCGGGGGGTGTGGGCTGCTCCGGGGGTGGCGCTACGGAACGTCGTCTGTAGTTGAGTGGACCTTCCTCCTTGAAGTGCGGCGGTCAACTGCAAAATTATTGTCGCCAGGGTGTGTTTTGTCGCTTCGTTCGTTGCCAGCTTCTTTCCGCTCGTTGCCAGTTTCTTCCCTCTTTCTTTCGTAGGGTTGTCCGTTTTTACGCTTATTAAATCCTGATTAATCTCCATCTCTTTATCCTGTCGACTTAACCGTTCTGTGACAATATCGTTGCGGAATTTCTTGTTGTTCGATGAGAATGATGAGGCTTGATTGAAACGCAGTCGTTTGAGTGGAAGTTGAAGCATACAGTTAGGAATAATCAGGACACGTGATGGGGTTTGAAAATAAAAGGCAACTGGTTTGGAGGAAAGAAAGCTTGAGAAGAGCGGAGCGGGTTTTGATTGTTAATTATCTGATCACATGGTGGTGATTGGACTTAGCTATGGGATGAGCAGAGGGAGAGAGGTCTAGAGCAGATGTCACCTCGGTGGGGGCGAGTCTAATACTGACAATTCTAGCTTCTCGATTTAACACCAAGACTTATCTTCTTTCCCATTGGTCGAAAGATGTCACATGACCTTTTTCTATTGGTTGACCTATTTAGGCGATACTTTCTAATTGGCGGGACTATGTCACGTGGCCGTTGGCTATTGGTTGACCTATTTAGGTATTGTCTTCTAATTGGCCCTGCGGCTTTCTTTGGTGGAAGATACGACCGGCCTCTGTCAGGAAGTATTGGGTGTTAGCTCGACTCTTATAACTTCCGCGGTTATCAGATACGACCGGTCCTGCCCCGGAAATATTGGGCGTCTCTCAACTTTTATAACTTCTGCGGTCACCAGATACGTCCGGCCCTGTCAGGAAGTGTTGACTGTACAAATTATTAATAGTGGTGTCCGCTTTAAGCCTACTTCCTATGTCTTGCTGCTACTTTCTGTCCTCCAGTTACCTTATTCTTTATTAAATCTTTGAAAATCATACATTGTACATGCATAGTGGGTCGGGGGTGCATACAATTATATACAAATTATGACATATATATATTGAACTTTACAAATTCAAATGTAAAAGTAAAATAAAAGGACGAACTGCAATGCGTTTTTCTGCTCTTATTATAATAAAACCTTGGAATTATTCCTTTTATTTTACTTTTATTGCATATTTTACAAGTATCTTTAGTTCTCCAAATTAAAAATACTTAGGCCAGTAAATCTTTTCATTGTTTCGACGTTTCGACAATTATCTTTTGTCCTCGTCAGGAGCGAACAAATTTTTAAGAATAAATATAATTATTTTTAAGAATAATTTTTAACGCCTTGCCAAATTTTTTAATTTTTGTTCGCTCCTGACGAGGACAAAAGATTTTTGTCGAAACATCGAGACAATGAAAAGATTTACTAAGCGAAGTACCTTTAATTTGAAGAACTATGAATGCCGGCCAGGCAGCCTCTATCTTTACGATAAGTATCTTTAGATAAAGCAATTATTTGGAGATATTCATTACTGTGGATACGTGAAAACAGGCTGTCCATTATATGATTTCACACTAGGCCTACTAACTTATCGTCGAAAATAGTTCAATTTTGAAAACATCTCAACCTAACCTATAAACTAACATTGTTCAACTTGGCGAAACCGCTGGGAGGGTTCACCACTGATGAGCCAAGCCATTCCAATATTTTTCATCGCATTAAGGACAGTAGAAGTATGATTTATTTGTTAAAGAAACACTCTAAATACAATTTTTGCCATCATACACACTTTTTGCCTGTAGTTTATGTGTTATTTCTGTATTGCTATTCTATGGCACTTCTACTATTTATTATTGATGTACTTTCAGTATGAAGGAAATTGCACTCGGGGGAATTTACTGTCGAAGCCGGGTCATGGGTCATTCGTCTAGTCATATACACTGGTGTCCAAAAAATAAGAAACTTAACCAATATTGAAATTTCTTAAAAGGTAATTTATTAACAAATGTAAATTTTAGTATACAAATAGTTTAAACTATGGAGAATTTGACTAGCTATATGATATAAAAAAATATATTTGAAATAATGAAATATGCAAATTATTACCAACATACCCAAAGCTAAGGTTCCAGATCTTAAAGAAATAAGATATCAATAGGGAGTATGATCACCTCTAACAGCTATCAAGGTCTCACAGCGAGCCCTCATACTGTTTACCAGGCTTTGGAGGAGGTCCAGGGGTAGTAAACCCCACTCCTCCAATAGAGCAGTTCTTAGCTCAACGAGGGTTATGGGAGAGGGGTGACGAGCTCCAATACGCCTCCCTAGAGCACCCCACACATGCTTTATTGGATTCCGGTCCGGAGATCTGGCTGGCCAATCCATCCTTCGAATATTCTCACTCTGGAGATATTCATTGACTAGCCTAGCCCTATGCGGACGAGCATTATCGTCCATAAAAATTAAATTGTGACCAATTTGATCTCTATAAGGTCTTAGATAGGGCTCAAGGATCTCGTCCCTGTACCTTTGGGCAGTTAAAGTGCCCTCAGAAAAAATGTGGAGGGGTGTGCGTCTGCAAGAACTGATGCCAGCCCAGACTAAGAGACTGCCCCCTCTAAAACTGTCTATTTCCCTGATGTTACTGGGATGATAGCGGGTTCCAGGCTCCCTCCAGATGAAAACTCGTCGAGAATCTGTGTTTAAACTAAATCTTGACTCGTCACTGAAGAGAACATTGGCCCACTGATCATGAGTCCAGGCGTGATGTTCCAAGCACCAATTCAAGCGGGCTCTCCTGTGAGCAGAGGTTAAAGGGATACAGACCATTGGTCGTCTTGCATAAAGAGCACCTTCGTGAAGCCTTCGGTAAACAGTTTGTCTTGAAATTCTCGTTCCAGTAGCACTTGAGAGTTCATTAGAGAGTTTAATAGCTGCCATCTCCCTATGGCGCTTGGCAGTTACGACCAGATAACGGTCTTCAGAGGTAGCTGTTTTTCTTTTTCTACCAGAACCTTCTTTTCTTTTGATGGTTCCTGTCTCAATGAACTGTTTCCATATTTTGCTGACACAGATTTATTCACATTTAGCCATTTTGCTACTTCAACTTGTGATTGCCCTGCCTCCATTCTTCCAACAGCTCTCCATCTACTTATATAATTGCCTTATTCTGAAGCTCACGGATAGAATGCGCGCCCATTGGCTGCCGCCGGCGAACACGTGTCCTCCCTGCCCCCCTCTAGACAACCCTGTTATCAGCTGTGTGATACATACACCTGTCTATAGCGGCCATTCTAGACAACCCTATTATCAGCAGTGTGTTACATCCACCTGTCTATACAGACCACCATGTCTATAGCGGACACTTTAGGCAACCCTGTAATCAGCAGTGTGTTACATCCACCTGTCTATACAGACCACCCTGTATATAGCGGTCATTCTAGAAAACCCTGTTATCAGCTGTGTGATACATACACCTGTCTATAGCGGCCACTCTAGACAACCCTGTTATCAGCTGTGTGATACATCCACCTGTCTATACAGACCACCCTGCCTATAGCGGTCACCTTATGCAACCCTGTTATCATTAGTGTGTTACATTCACCTGTCTATACAGACCACCCTGTCTATAGCGGACACTTTAGGCAACCCTGTAATCAGCAGTGTGTTACATCCACCTGTCTATACAGACCACCCTGTATATAGCGGCCATTCTAGAAAACCCTGTTATCAGCTGGGTGATACATACACCTGTCTATAGCGGCCACTCTAGACAACCCTGTTATCAGCTGTGTGATACATCCACCTGTCTATACAGACCACCCTGTCTATAGCGGTCACCTTAGGCAACCCTGTTATCATTAGTGTGTTACATTCACCTGTCTATACAGACCACCCTGTCTATAGCGGTCACCTTAGGCAACCCTGTTATCAGCAGTGTGATACATACACCTGTCTATACAGACCACTCTGTCTATTGCGGCCACTCTAGACAACCCTGTTATCGGCTGTGTGATACATACACCTGTCTATACAGACCACCCTGTCTATAGCGGCCACTCTAGACAACCCTGTTATCGGCTGTGTGATACATACACCTGTCTATACAGACCACCCTGTCTATAGCGACCACCCAAGACAACGTTTTTAAAATATATTCGCACTCGGGTAAAACCCGGGCGTTGCCCGGGCCATTCGTCTAGTTTTAAATAATCTGCTAAAATTTTTCGTAAACTCATAATTAATTAAGGATTAAATAAAATTATAATTGGACAATTCTTAGATGGGGTAAACGACACGCCAAATAGCACACTTATAAAGACAAGCAAAAATTTGCATATTTTCAATTTTACCGAATCGAATGGTTGCGATAAATAAATTCTACGACTTAAAATACCTAATTAAATTACTTTCTAGCTTTTAGCGTTGTATATTTTAAAACATATCATTAAAAAACGAATGTTTCTTATTTTTTAATGATGTGTTTTAAAATATACAACGCTAAAAGCTAGAAAGTAATTTAATTTGGTATTTTAAGTCGTAGAATTTATTTATCGCAACCATTTGATTCGGTAAAATTTAAAATATTCAAATTTTTGCTTGTCTTTGTAAGTGTGCTATTTGGCGTGCCGTTTACCCCATCTAAGAATTGTCCAATTATAATTTTATTTAATCCTTAGTTAATTATGAGTTTACGAAAAATTTAGCAGATAATTTAAAATGGAGAGCTGTTGGAAGAATGGAGGCAGGGCAATCACAAGTTGAAGTAGCAAAATGGCTAAATGTGAATAAATCTGTGGTCAGCAAAATATGGAAACAGTTCATTGAGACAGGAACCATCAAAAGAAAAGAAGGTTCTGGTAGAAAAAGAAAAACAGCTACCTCTGAAGACCGTTATCTGGTCGTAACTGCCAAGCGCCATAGGGAGATGACAGCTATTCAACTCTCTAATGAACTCTCAAGTGCTACTGGAACGAGAATTTCAAGACAAACTGTTTACCGAAGGCTTCACGAAGGTGCTCTTTATGCAAGACGACCAATGGTCTGTATCCCTTTAACCTCTGCTCACAGGAGAGCCCGCTCGAATTGGTGCTTGGAACATCACGCCTGGACTCATGATCAGTGGGCCAATGTTCTCTTCAGTGACGAGTCAAGATTCAGTTTAAACAGATTTTCGACGAGTTTTCATCTGGAGGGAGCCTGGAACCCGCTATCATCCCAGTAACATCAGGGAAATAGACAGTTTTAGAGGGGGCAGTCTCTTAGTCTGGGCTGGCATCAGTTCTAGCAGACGCACACCCCTCCACATTTTTTCTGAGGGCACTTTAAGTGCCCAAAGGTACAGGGACGAGATCCTTGAGCCCTATCTAAGACCTTATAGAGATCAAATTGGTCACAATTTAATTTTTATGGACGATAATGCTCGTCCGCATAGGGCTAGGCTAGTCAATGAAAATCTCCAGAGTGAGAATATTCGAAGGATGGATTGGCCAGCCAGATCTCCGGACCTGAATCCAATAGAGCATGTGTGGGGTGCTCTAGGGAGGCATATTGGAGCTCGTCACCCCTCTCCCAGAACCCTCTTTGAGCTAAGAACTGCTCTATTGGAGGAGTGGGGTTTACTACCCCTGGACCTCCTCCAAAGCCTGGTAAACAGTATGAGGGCTCGCTGTGAGACCTTGATAGCTGTTAGAGGTTATCATACTCCCTATTGATATCTTATTTCTTTAAGATCTGGAACCTTAGCTTTGGGTATGTTGGTAATAATTTACATATTTCATAATTTCAAATATATTTTTTTTTAATTTTCATATAGCTAGTCGAATTCACTATAGTTCAAATTATTTGTATACTAAATTTTATATTTGTTAATAAATTAGCTTTTGAGAAATTTCAATATTGGTTAAGTTTCTTATTTTTTGGACACCAGTGTAGTTTAACTTCTCTAAAGCAAACCTAACTTAGCGAATTCATACAAATTACATGACTGGTACATCCAGTGTCCTTCCTATCTCTTTTCCGTAGGTCTCAAGAGAATATTCTGTGAAGAAAACTGAAGATAAGTGTTATATTTGTGATAGATAAGAGGGAGATTTTGAGAGATTGAATCAACTTTTATTACATTGTTCATATATTGAGAGAGAGATATAGAGGCTTCAAAAAGTGAAAAGAATAGATCATATGGTTGAGATGTAGCACTCTATATGATAAATCCAACCATTAAATGATCGTCACAGAAGTAAAAGAGATTGTGAGATTCTTTACAGCATGAGAATTAAACATGGAATCAGCAATATTCTACAGATAGACGCTCTGTTTGCGTTTACATCTAAAGAACATCTCATTCTGTTATTTAAATATTTAGTAATGAAGGAGAAAAAACATTCATATTATATATAATAATTATATTGATTTAAAGAAACAAATTTCTTTAGATGTGTAGGAAGAGATGGAAGTCTGAGGGAGCCAAATCAGGAGAAAAGGGGGGATGGTCGAGAAAATCGCACCTCAAATCTTGCCGTTTTCTCATTGATAACACACTTCTCTCGTTTCTCAAAAGTGATTTTATATTAATTATTCTCTCGCGAATATTTTGCCAGAAATTTATTTTATTAATGATGGTGAGGATCTATAATTCTTATAAAAATAATTTAAAAATTAGGTTTCGCCATGCCATTGGGACCATCCATTGTTCCTGGATGTCAAAACCGAGTGTGTGGCCTTGTCTAGGCAGTCTTCACAAAATGTCTAGGATTTAGGCGTTAACCATGATCCAACAATATACAAACATACGCAACACACATACATAAACACTCGCATACACAACACACATACATAAACACTCGCATACACAACACACATACATAAACACTCGCATACACAACACACATACATAAACACTCGCATACACAACACACATACATAAACACTCACATACACAACACACATACATAAACACTCGCATACACAACACACATACATAAACACTCGCATACACAACACACATACATAAACACTCGCATACACAACACACATACATAAACACTCGCATACACAACACACATACATAAACACTCGCATACACAACACACATCAAACACCCTCATACACAACATCTATACAACCCTCATATACACAACATAATAAGCAACAACTTGCATGCCAAATAAATATTGCTCCAAAAAATATTTTTTATGAAACTGTTTGTTTATATAAATTAGAGATTAAATTATTTTCAACAGTGTTTTAATTATTGAAAAGTTAACGTAAAGATAGAGGTTGCCTGGCCGGCGGCATTCATAGTTCTTGAAATTAAAGATACTTCGGCCAGTAAATCTTTTTATTGTACTCGACGTTCCGACAAAAATTACTGATCGAAGTATCTTTAATTTTAAGAGCTATTGTAAAGTTGTTGATTTCCATTTTGAGAGACATAATATTTAAGGTGAAGTGAGGATTTAATTAAATTATTGAGTTAAAATAGAATACAGATAGATATGTGGGTATGTTCTGTATATTTCAAATTAGGCGGCAGTGCTGCCATCTATGGCCTACTTTTAAAACTAATTTTGGTGAGGGATTGAATGGACTATTAATATAAAATATCTAATTATATATATAATTATCTTTACACAAAATTTCATTCGTAAAAAATAAATTATATATATATTTTAAATAAAATAGATGATCATAGTTGATTTAAAAGTAATATATTTCTAATTTGCTTTTGGTTATCATTGCTCCTTCTCTAATACCCCAACTATCTTTCATATAAATAATATTTAATTCTACCTCATAAATATATACTTACAGCTATTTATTTAGATATTTATCATTATATATTCTTATTTATTCTATATACATATTTAACCGTATATGAACGATGTAATAAGGTAGTTTCAATCTCTCTCTACAGAAATTCTATAAACACCTTTGACATAAGTAGCCCCTTCTGTATTTCCAGCTATATGTAACGACAATCATCCAGTTGTAAAATAGTCTGAAGAGTAAACAGACGAAATACCTGGGAAGATTCACCATTCATGAGCCAAAGCTGTTACAGTATATGTAGGTATTACAGGAAAATAATCCTGCCCAGAAGTCTTCCTCTACGTGGCGGTCGGGAGAAGCAGCACAAGTAAGGGACTACCCTGTAGGGCGAAGTACGGTGTCGTGAGCCCCGAGCCGCTACGGTAACCGTGAACAGGGAACTGCGGCTGACTAACGGGGCAATGGCACCCCCTTTCTTTTCCATGGAGCAACAAGACACCACCACAGGAAAATAATCTATAATCACAATCGTGTTAATAAAACGTAAAGCTGTTAAAATAACTTTTTATTACTATTTTACTTTGAAAAAAAGAGCTTCGTATTAATGGAGAGATATGAATAGTCGGAATTAAAATAAAATGCTAATATGCAAAAAAAAAACTGAATTACATATCATATTTACCTCATGTCAAAATATATTGTTACCATTAACCGTATGTGTGTTGAGATAAAATAAATTCAGCTAATATATATAATATTATAAAATAAATGAAGCTTCCAGGGTTAAGTTTCTTGTACAACTTTTTATTTTCAAGATTTCAGACTTGTCAGTCCTTCAACAGGATTATCACTTTAACAATTTAATAATAAATACATTTTTATATACACGTTATTATATACAAGTACATATTTTAATATAATGAGAGAAAAATATTCTACATTATTTCTGTTTGAAAATCAAAAGTTTTTTGAATATATACGTGCGTGGTGGATGGATGATACGTGCTGGTGGAATGATATATCGAGACTTCAAATTTAATTTTATAAATTCGTGAACTATATTGTGTTATATATAAAAGAGTGCCTACATCTATGGGATAGTATTTGACCATATTGTTTCGTATGTTTCTACCCCTTAATAAAATTAGTTGCAAATTGTCTCTATAGATGTCACTGCGTTCATTCCCGAACTATACTTAACACTATCTCCTATGGAATAATTGTGTATACAGTTGTACGTGATAAAGATATACCCCGAAAGCTTTTAAATTATAAATAAATAGCATTAGCATCCTTTTAATTTTTATTAAAACATTATTTTTTCAATTTATGTGATTACATAAGTCATATCCTACAACCTCATTTTTACTCAAGTTTTATGTATACGCTTTTGGTAGAAATTTGTCTATTTCAACATTTTCAACTTGATCACTCACGATGAGAATTCTATTATGTTAGATCTTATTATATTGGTTTTTATTTTAATTAATAGAACCATTAGAGACATATTTGATAGATTGAAATATCCATAATTACTTAATGTGTATCAGAGTTTGTTTTAAAACAATAAACCTGGATTTTTGAAGACTTGTAATAATTTATTATTGATAATTATAGATCATATAAAATGAATATAAATATATGTATGAGATGATATTAGACGCGGATTATTCTATTATAACAGATACATATATATTTTTTAAAATAAAAAGTCATATATTGGATCAAAATATAATTTATTTTACCAAAATTTAGTTGGCTGAACGCCAACCTTTATCAAGGTGTTATAACATATTTAATGTGTGTCAATAACAAACTCAGCGCCACATAACGTCAATGTGGCGCTGAGTTTGTTGTTGACACGCATTAATATGTTATAATACCTTGATAAAGGTTGGCGTTCAGCCAACTAAAATTTTGGTAAAATAAATAATATTTTGATCCAATATATATGACTTTTTATTTAAAAATCTATATATGGATTGCTCTATTTTCAGAAAAATATATATTTTTTATTTATCATGATTTTTGCCAGTTTTTTTATAATTCTAAGTAGGTGGAAGATATAAACTAGAGAGGAATGCTTCAAATCTTGTAATAAACTCCATATGTAAACACACACTTGGTGGATTCTGGTCGCCATCACTTGAAGTATCTACTGAACGAGCTGATCTTTGATTCTGTGTTTCTAATTAGAAGACATTGATTATTATTCGTTCTTCTTCTTCTTTATCTCCACTCAATCATATTAGGGTATCAAGCTTTGACAACCATCATGACTGGGTGAAGTAGAATGCGTCTGCCTTTGTCATTAAGACTGGGAGCACTACTCAGTGGCAGGCCGACTTAGTTCCGAAAGAAATGGCCGCCTCTGACATGAGTGCAGCCGCTCCTAACATGGAGTACAAACGCTGCTCATCCTGTATCCCTGGATTAGGAGCCCTTACAGGGTACTATCAGCCGGGCCAGCTGAGTCCAGGTTTTTTAGTGAGCTTGTTACTGCTTCCCCTCCTTCTTCGTTCTTTATAAAGCCTAATTCAAGAGCAGTCAGGCAACCAGATGTTTTGGATGATATCACGTGATATGGATTCGACCAATCAGTTGGTCCAATTGACACAAAATAACATGACACCATATGAATCAGTTTAACTAATTCTGAACCTAGATATCTATCTGAGTAATATACCTATAATGACACCTTATCTCGAGAAATAATGGGGAAACCTTTTTACATATTGCCCCACGTTCACCATATTCTTTGTGTGATTTCATATACAACACCAACAACAACAAAAAGCCTTTATTCAGGGTCACTGACCCTATACAGGATTCACCAGAGGTATGCATAAGAACAAAGCAGTGAGAAAAGGAAATAACGATATATACAGAAGAAAAAGAAAAAAAACAAGAAAGAGAAAGAGGGAAGCAAGAAAAACAACACAAAAAGAGTAGCAGTAAGAAAGTGAGGAGTGAGTGTCACTTGGCCTTCTGAGATATGGACTTGTGGAAACCATAAAACGCCGTAGCAATCTGGGTCATATTGTCAATCATTGATGGAAGTGAAGCACAGAGTTGCCCAGTTTTGAGCATAAGGGTTCTTCTTTCTTCTTTCAGAGCATAGCAATCAAAAATATAGTGAGTGATTTCATTTTTTAGTTTTGAATTACAGAAGGTACAAATCGGGTCCTCACCGCAGAGCATCTTGGTGTGGTTTTCTCTAAAAAAAACTTGAAAGTATTCTAACTTGTGCGAGTAGTCTTACAACCGGGAAAGGAAAATCCCCTAAAAGGTATTCCTCCGTCATGAAAGATATGTGAATGTCTTTGTAGTGAGAGTATAGCTTAGATTTATTCATTCTTGTAAGGTCGTTTTGTATAGATTGTGTGATTTCATATAAGATTTGAGAAAATACGAGTTGAAAATAAGTGGTTGAAGTTCTTGTATAAATATGGCATTTTGCATTGCCGGCTACTGTCGCTCCATCTTGTGATTGGTTGCGGAAAGATGGCTCTCCCAGCTTAAATATAGGACAGGTCACGTGATATTATCTGTATTCTATTTATAAGGGGAATCACTATCAATCAATAAGAGGAAAAATATTTTCCATCGATATAAAAGGAATCAAATTTCGAAAAATTATTTATCCCAGGTATACATGCAATTAGAACTAGATGAAGCATCAAGGGAAATAGTTGTAATCAATACACATAAAGACCTCTATAGATTCAAAAGGCTACCCTTTGGCATAGCTTCAGCCCCTGCCAGTTGGCAAAAGATTATTGAACAAATTTTAGCAGAGATACCATAAACATTTGAACGATATATTAATCAAGGGTGAAAAAGAAACCGGTAATTTAAAAAAACTTAGAGTCGGTTTTGAATATATCAAATAAATATGGTCTAAAGGCTGATAAAGAAAAACGAAAAATATTTCAAGAGCGTCTGGAATATTTCTGTCACGTATTTTATCGGAATGGATTGTATAAGGCAGTTGATAAAACAATTATGGATACTCCTGAACCTTTGACTATGACGCAGTTGCTTGCTCTTTTATAGGGTTTAATACCTATTATCATAAATTATTTCACCCCTAAATAATATTCTCAAGTGGAATTGGTTCAATAGTGTTGTCAAAGAGCTTTAAGACAAATCAAAGAAATTATCTCTTCTGAACAAATTTTAATAGCTTACTATCCTAAGAATAAATAAAAGGGCGTACCTGGATCCAGGTACACCCTTTTATATAAACTTAATTGATGGATCACGCCTTTTGACTCAAATTACTATCCTAAATTGTAAATTACTTTATTCTGCTATTGAAGCATCTATGGAATTGGTGCTTTGTTATCGCACTTTGATATCGAGCTAAGTGAACGAGCAATTTATTTCATCTCGCGGAATTTATCGCTTTATGGATAACTATATGGACATTATCATAGAGGTTGCCTGGCCGACATTCATAGTTTATAATTAAAGACACTTCGGCCTGACAAAATGATAAAAATATTCACTAGCTGAAATGTCTTTAATTCTAAATGTAATCAACATTTAGAATTAAAGACATTTCAGCTAGTGAATATTTTTATTATGTATTTTTCATATGTATTTCAACCAGGCGTGATATTGAAATATTTGCGCCTAATACAGAGGAAACAAAACAGCAAAAAAAATTGAAACTTAGAATTAAATATTTACAAATTTACATGTATATATATATATATATATATTATTCTGCAGAGTACATAAATTTATATAGACAAAGTGGCTGAGGTGAAAGAGTTAGATCATTTAGATCAGGGAACAAACGATGTCTCACTTCTGTAAAGTTCAGACAGTCGTAGATAAGGTGAAGAGCATTTTGTTCAGTTTCTCCGCAGGAACAATTTGGTGTTTCTGATTGACCTCTTTTATGTAAATACTAGCTGGTGTACCCGGCTCCGCCCGGGTTTTATTCGAGGGAATGTTTGTAGTCTAGTGTGTTGATATAATAAATCTATCGGAATATTAGGAAAGGTTAGGTAATTTTTTTGTAGGGTGATGCTCTGAAAAAGAACGCTATACCACTTTATCACTAAACAAATTGGCATGTCAAAAATAAGCAACCTAAACAATCCACTAGCTTTGCAAGATAAGAAAAGAAATAGAGAAATGCATGCAAAATTCTCAACACAAATCAAAATCTTTAATCCTCAGAAGTAATGTATATTAGGTAGGATGAGGGTTATTTTGTTTCTATTACATTACATCATCTTTAAATCTCAAAGCAGAGCAAAACTGGCATACCCGAGACATATGGCCTATATCGACAGATGAATCAGCTTTATAATCAATATGGGCATTATACTGCAAACCTGAAAACGGCTTATGAGTCCAAAGCTGAATACGCTGAACAGGAACTTGCATAGTTTGTGTAGCTGCGACGCGGGCTTCAGAATACCTAAGACGGCGAAGCGCACGACGCGTCTCACTTTGAAGTGGTGTCTCAATAGCTCTAGCATTCCTATATCTCCTGGAAGCAGCCGTATTCCTACCAAGTAAACGTCGGCTGTGGCGAGGCATATTCTGAAAAAAAATTTAGATTGAGATTAATAACAAAAGCTTCAAAACCAGCAATTTCTAAACAAAGCATAAAAATTTCCTGTCTTTTTGAGGTAAAAATCAAAATTTTTAAATTTTTTATTCAAAATAACCTTCAGATATGTTAAAAAGATTTTAAAAAACTAAAATCATAATATTATTACCAAAAATCTAATGTACAAAACCAGTTATCATTAAAAAGCTTCAAAAATAGACCAACCGCTGGATACGGCAATGAAAAAGCATGCTTTTTTGAGGTTAAAAAATAGAAATAATTTTCTAAAATACAAAATACAACCCCTATATGTTAAAAAAAAAACTATAAATAATCTAAATATAAAATATTTAATCAAATAAATTAAAATATCTTTAAAAAAAATTTGAAAAAGGACTTCAAAAAGACAAATAAATGAATCCGTAAAAGAAATCCCTTGCTTATTTAAAAATATAAATAACCTATTTTTTAGATACAACCCATATATGTAGAAAATATAATAAATAAACTGTATTTAAAAGATCAAAGCAATAATTAAAAAATTCCATAAGAAAATTTAAAAAAGGACCTCAAAATGACCCATAATTGAACACAATGAAATTACTTGCTCTTTTTTGCGATTAATAATAAAAAACCCAAATATTTTAAAAAACACAACACCTATATGTTATAAATACCACAAATAATTTGTATTTGAAAGATCTACATAATTAATTAAAAATTTCTTAAGAAATATTTGAGAAGGGTCTCATAATGACAATCACATAAACATATCAATAAAATACCTTGCATCTTAGTGAAAAAAAATAGAAATAACCCAAAATTTGTTTACAAAACAACCCATATATGTGGAAAACACCATAAATAATCTACTTTTAAAATATCTAAGCAATTAATTAAAATTTTGTTAAGGTCCTCAAAAAAGACATAAAATTGAGCACATTAATGAAATTTCAAGCTTTTTAGTGAAAAAAAATAGAAATAACCCAAATTTTTTCTACAAAAAACCCATATAAGTGGAAAACACCATAACTAATCTGTTATTAAAATATCTAAACAATTAATTAAAAATTTTGTTAAGGTCCTCAAAAAAGACATAAAATTGAGCACATTAATGAAATTTCAATCTTTTTTATAAAAAATAATATAAATAACCTTAGTCTTATAAAAATACTAACCACGTAAGTTAGAAATAGCATATATAATCTGTAAATAAAATAAAAAAGAAATAAATTAAAATTAGCCTAAAAATTTATCTAAAATATAAAATTGATCTCATCAAGTAAGGCTTCAACCTTTTTTGGTATAAAATATGAAAACTATAAAATAAAAGTATCTTACCATGTATAAAAGTTATTAAAATATATATAAAAAAGATTAAAACTAATTTTCCAAGAAGCGCAAAAGTGTAAACACTTTTGAAAAGCCTAAAAATTTATCTAAAAAATAAAATCGATCTCATCAAGTAAGGCTTCAACTTTTTTTGGTATAAAATATGAAAACTATAAAATAAAAGTATCTTACCATGTATAAAAGTTATTAAAATATATATAAAAAAGATTAAAACTAATTTTCCAAGAAGCGCAAAAGTGTAAACACTTTTGAAAGTGTAAACACTTTAACTCTGTTGAATTTTTTTGTATTTTATCGATAACAGCAAAGTTATGTATGTTAAAGTTAGGAAAAATATTTTGATGTTAAGCAAAACCTGCCCCATCTCGTTTTACATAAATGTTGAAAATTTGGTCGAAATTGATGCATTGTAACGAAAGTTTTTAGTGATCTCCACTTATGAAATTTCCATTTTATTAATATAGATTTCTGGCCGTGTGATGTGACAAATTGAGTGATTCTAAGAATGTATCGGGCTTATTTCGTACTTCACAGGAATTACGTGGCTGAAACAATCTTCACATCAAATAAAAAGCCATACAATCCCCTTACTTGATATAAATTGAGATTTTAGAAATAACTGAGTTTCTATTATCATATGATCAGATATTGAACATAGGTTATTATCAGTATAATCAATTTCTTCATCTTCATCAGTATAATCATCACTTCCTATATTAGTAAATTAAATATATGAATTTAATTGCCATCTATCGATAAAATTCGAAGCAAATAAATTTACTGGTAATGTAGAGATAATATTTGATGATATTTTTGAAAAGAAACACATTACCAGTAAATTTATTTACTACAAGTTTTACTTCCTATAGATTCAATCTTTTTTTAAAGCGCCACTCAAACTTTATACAGCAAATTTATTTTGTATTTGTCTTTTTTTATTAAATCTTTATACACATATATAAGGTAATTTAAACATTGTTAATTAAGTTAATAATACTCATTTATAAGCTTGTACCATATTACGGCCATTACCTCTCTCCCTATCACCCCATACTCTTCCATGTAATTAATTATAATGTTATATATATATGTGTGTGGTGATGTGTTTTATCTTGTTGGAAGTCTGTGGTGTGGTTGGTTAGATGCAGTCGTTGTGACTACAATGTTCAGAGTGGTTTCAGGCGTGAATGCGTTACACAAAAGGACAAGGCATTTTGGATGTCATCTTAGAAAAGGCAATATAGCAAGTGTAGGCAGCCGGACACCGGTCGAGGGAGGGTATTATCCATATTTGAGCAAAGGGAGAGGACACCCCTGGGAATCCGACTGTTTTTAACGGACCGAAGGTGTAATCGGATACCTTCCTCCTGTCTGGCGCCGGCTGTCACTCAATCTAATTATATTAATTCGCTTTGGTATTACATTATAGTTATATTACACATGGGGATATAATTATAAATTGAAAAATATTGCAGCATATATATATAGTACTTACGTGGCTACAGCCCTGACACCGATCTTTCTTCTGGTAATCCTCGACTTCCCTCCGGTCCTGGTGCCACTTGAGACGTTCTGAGAGAGCGCCTTTTGTTCCCAAACTTTGTCCTTACTGTCCCGTGCGGACTTCCCAAGTCTTGCTACTCAACTACGACTGCTTACAACTCACTTGTCGGCTGATTTACGACATATATTACGCAGTTTTCTATACTTATAGTACTTCAAAATATTCACAATCCTTATATCTATAAAAATGAAATCCAAAATCGATGTTTGTAATCGCGTTGCGCAAAATCTACAGAATCAATCATAATGAAATATTGCATGTAGGTGGCTGAAGATTTCGTTTAACATATAAGCTATTCAAAAAAACTAAAAAAGTTAATGTGTTTTTTTTATGTAAAACCAAAACGCGTTAGTTCCAGCCTTTTACCGCTTGGCGCCGCACTGGTCGCGACGATAAATGAATTTGATTGGTTAATAATTTCACACGTAGTTTGTTAGTTTGTATACACGTGAAGGTTTTTAAAAGGTAAGATTATCCAATCGCCGCGAAACTTTAGGAAGTTATTTACTATACTACTGGGAAGGTTTCTGGTTTGAATTTGATTTGAAATAAATAATCGTTGCAATTATATTTGCAAATTTTCTACTTTCACTCGCAAGCACCGCCTCTAGCGGCATCAGGTGAAATTACATTTATAAATTGTAAAAATGCTAAAATGTGTTCCAAATATAATAAATTTAATATTTAATTTGAGGATTTAGTAATATAATATTCCAATGATGTTGTAAAAAAAACTTGGCATTTCAATGTTAATATATATTTAGAGAAAATATCCTATTTAAAATTTAATAAATGTTTCCAAAAAAGTATGTGTTTCAAAAATATATTTAAACGCATATAACAATATTTATATACGTTTATAAATCTATATATAGGTGGATTGGATGCTTTCTAGAACCGTTTTAACAAATGTCCGTTAGGCAAACTTTAACTCGGGTAAAAACCGGGCGAAGCCGGGTATATTCGCTAAATACAGTTATTTACAAATGTTCGTTTGTGGCAAGATACTATTCCTTCAACTTCAAATTAACGAGTGGATCAATTAATATTGATTTTATTCAACTTATCGAGTATTTTTCAAGGGACCAGGAAAAAAATTCAAATTATCGAGAGTATAGACAAGTATAGATTCAGTAAGGATTGGATGTTTGCTAGAATCGTTTTAACAAATGTTCGTTAGGCAAACTTTTACTCGAGTAAAAACCGGGCGAAGCCGGGAACATATATATATATATATATGTTCCCGGCTTCGCCCGGTTTTTACTCGAGTAAAAGTTTGCACGCCCTCAATTTGTAACTAATCTCGCTGAAATTTGAACAGGACAGAGAGTTAAATCTGGAAGAGTTTTTGTGGCACTTTTTTACCCAGAAAAATTATAATTAATCAAGTACTGAGCAACACTATTTTTTTAGTCATAAATGATTATGACAATATTGCTATATCATGCTTGATTGACATAAACAAAATTCTTTAGGGGAATATTCACTAAAGCAGACCACGGGCGAAGCCAGATAATAATATTTAGTAGGCAGGAACAAAATTCTACCAGCGAAACATTCACTCGAGCAGAAGATACATGAAGCCAGGTCATCTCTATATATAAAATATTGTTTCTCGGCCTTTTGGCTAAGATCATGTAGTAATCTCTAGATTTTTTTTATATATATCTTTTTAAAATCTATTCAGTAGAGAGAGTGAATATGTTTGCTGGAAAAATATATTTTATGTATTATATAAATATATAATGTAAAGAATATTATTATCATAATATTCTGTGTGTTCCGGAATATTATTATCAATAATATTCGTTAGGCAAAGTTTCACTCGGATAAAACCCAGGTGAAGCTGGGTACACATCAGCTAGTACTATATAAATAGTAATACTTCACTAATAAGTTTTCCACTTTTTGAAAAAGGCGAAAGTAGGTCGTTAAAATGTTAGAATAATAGAATTTTATAAAATGCTTGATGAAGTATTCAACTTGAATTAAATAAAATCTGACTCTCACATAATCATGGTATCATCTATTAGGAAAGCGAAGCTCAAAACGCGGCTGATTCCACACTCGCCTTTTCAGTGATACGCTAACCTATGCACGGTGGATTCTGTGGTCACTAGACATGCGTCGGACCTGAAGGCTGTTGGGTTTTGCCATTCCTAGAGTATCGGAGCTCCATCTATGCTTTCTTTCTGTGATTAATCTGTATAAGACCAGTGGTCTTAATAAAGCTGTATGTGTGTAGGTTACTGATGCGTTTTACACTTCATCATACGGAATTCACTCGAGAAGAAGAATAACTTATATTCAACCTCCGTTGGACATTTACATACATACAAAGTTTTTACCAACTATGCAAAACAACTATATATATATATAGGCATAATTATTAAATATATGCAAAACAAGATGATAATAACTGTACCTAAAAGATTATTATTGATTTAGGTTATCACGGGTATCTTCTATTAGAAAATTCACTTTAATCCCATATACACACAAAGCTTTATTAAGAACACCGGACTTATACAGATTCACCACAGGAAGAAAGGAATCATAGATGGAGCTCCAGTACTCCAGGCAGAGAAGCACTCAACAACAGCCTCCAGATCCGACGCATGTCCAATGGCCACACGTTCCTTCGTGCATACGTCATGGTTAGCGAATCACTGAACAGGCGAGTGTGGAATCAGCAGCGTTCTAGTCTTAGCTTTTCTCATCCAAATGGACCACGACATTCGACGATTCTATTAATCTCCTCCGAACGGTGACTGCGGCCTTGTAGAATTTATATAAATTGAAATAAATAGAATATAAATAGAATTTATTTAATCCCTTATATATATAAATCTCTTTGATTAAACTATTGTTGTAAAATTTTATTACTTCTTAAACCTGTCATCAAAATGGATCTATTTTTACATTATCTTGTTCTTTTGATTGATTGCTTCATCTTCGAAATGATCCCTTGCATCATTGATAATGCCATTTTTATTCTATATTGGACAGCAATATTTGTCCGGGAAATATTTCCCTATATTGAAATGCTATGGCCAAAGTTTTGCCATATCTTTTGTGCCAGCATGTCCTTCTTGGACAAATTATTCTTTGCAATCTTTTATTGCATGATTCGTTTTTTCTTTGGGATTTTGCCCAAATTTGTTGGAATGATGATTATTAATCATTATATTTTAGTGATTTTTGTAATCATTTTCATATTTATAATTATGAAGACATAATTTTGTTTTGTAAATAAGAATATATATAATCTCTATGTATGTTTAAATGTCGTGTTGCTGTTGTTTTGATGTCATATATTAATAGGAAAAACTTTTTCAAAATTATTTTATGAGAAGAATTCTGCGGCCAAAACAAAATTTATACAAGAGAATATCTAAATATGAAGGTAAGAACTGTTTATATCCATTATTATACATTTTTGAAATACTTTTTTTTAACACTTTCGACCCGAAGAACGCGCAATCGCGTCTTCGATTTTCAAAATTAAATGTAAAATTGCCGACGACCGACACGAATTCGCGTCCACCAGGATCTCGTCCCATACCTTCTTGCCTATCTTGAGTTTTTATTCATTACTAGCGGACGTACCCGGCTTCGCCCGAGGTTTTACCCGAGTAAAGGTTTGTCTAACGAACATTTGTTAAAACAATTCTCTATAAACTTATAAAAAAAAGAGATATATTTTGATAATTTGAAACTCGTAAATGTGAATCTCTCGATAAAGTGAACATTTTTTCCCGGTCCCTGTGTGCCGTGTCATCCTGAATTTTGTCTTTCATAATTTTCTACATTACAAAATCATCGTTTTATCTAGTGAACATATTTTCCCGGTCCCTTGATAAATACTCGATAAGTTGAATAAAATCATGGTCGTGAATCTCTCGATAAAGTGATCATTTTTTCCCGGTCCCTGTGTGCCGTGTCATCCCGAATTTTGTATTTCCTCGATAAAGTGAACATTTTTTACCGTTCCCTGTGAGCCGTGTCATCGTGAATTTTGTCTTTCCTAATTCTATACATTACAAAATCATCGACACGGGATATCATTTAATGTTGTCTAAAGGGGGTTAAGAGAGCAGTCTCTTTCAAATGAAAAATGCTTTAATTAAGCAGATGTTTAAAGTATAATATATGAGAGAGGCAATCTTACAGGTTGTCGACGCTGTAAAATCCCCAGAGAGAGTGTTTTTGTAGCATCATGCTGTGACTCACACGATGACCCAAGGTCATCAGAAGCAGCAAACTAAGCCTATCTCCGTCTCAATGGCGGCGCTGCTTGCGAGTTAAATATACAAATCTGCAAATAACTCTAAGGATATTCAAGATATTCAAGAAATTATTTTTCGTAAACCTTTCCGGGGATACACCTAATAATATCCCAAATTTTCACGGCGATTGGATGTATGGTTTTTGAATCCATAGAGGACACACACACACACAGACAGACAGACATTCAATTTTATATATATAGATTATTATTTTAACAACTCGATTTTCATACGGCCCAGTGGACCATGCAACTGCGGAATCGTCCGTCCTCAAAGTGTTAAAAAAAATAATAAACAGGAATATTTTCTATCAAGATTTATATATTTAGAAATATTTTAAATTCAAAAATATATAAATATATATAAATATTATCAAACATCTATTGTTAATATCAATTTTAAAAGTTAAGAAATAATAAAAGTATTTTTTGCGAGAAAGTATTTGACCTAAATATAAAAATAGAATTGTAATATCTGATTGATGGAGAAATATTTGAAGTAATACACTTTATGATGAATGTTATGTACTCTTCTACCTAATATTCAATAATCTTAGGTAGTGTAGTTTTTCATTAAAAGAGATTGTATGCTACTGAAAAGTTATATATTTGCATAATATTTTATTATTTCAGAATTATCAAAAGAACTAAAAACATGAATATCTCACGCTATATATTGATTACACAACAACCAAGTCCTTGATCAAAACCATATATACATATTATATATTACAATGAAGAACTTATTTCACTGAAACGTCAATGAGAAACATATTAGATAGATGAGCTCCTAGAATTAAGAAGTTAGATCATAGAAGTCAATCTTGCTGTCTCGTTTAAATAGAAAAAAAAAGAAAGAATGATACAAGGTCTAGATGGCCTAACCCGAACTAACTGTTCCTAGCTTTACAATAATGCAGAAATAATACTTGTAAATGGTAAATCGATTGAGATTACCACCAATTGCTATTTAATGCGTTGGGAATCTTTTATGGTTCAGACGATGAAACAACAAATAACAAGTTTACTTACAGCTGAAATGGTTTTAAAGAATTAGGCGATTTTACCTTTTATGAAAGTATTTTAAATTTATTATTTTCAAAGAGAGAGAGAAAAAAAAAACATTTAACAAAACCAACACTCTTTGTTCTCGTTTTTATATTACAGTGTTGTCAGTCCAAAAGTATTTCAAGATCATTGACTTACCATTTTAAAACATTTTCTTTTTTTTTTATCTAACATAATGTATTTGAATTTATTTTCTTTCAAAAAAAAATTCTCAATTAAATAAAAATAAACAGATTGATCAATGATTTCATATTGTTTTTTGTTGCAGAAGACTTGAATCGTAACACTGGATTGCGAGGTAAGGTTAAATTGTAACGGTCACAAGAATAGGAACATCTTATTCACTAATACTATTTTCTATGATTCAATGCCCATATATAATTATTTATTTTTTATATTGAAATTTTTACATTTTCAGATTAAAAATACTTTTAAAATATTTCGAATCAATTGTCACTAGCTAATGCTTTAATTTGTGACTTCATTCAATATTCTATATTTCTTAATATTAAAATTTATATATTTTTATTTAGAAACCGCAAACAATTAATATTTACGCGAATTATTGGAGTTTTACAAGACATGGTACTCAAATTTATATATAGTGTAATCATGCTTTTCTAATGAAATTTGCATTCATAGACAAAACTTGAATTTTGAAGTCTTTGATAAGGCCGCGGGTATTCTTTTCTAAGGAGACAGAGGATGTTCCCACTTGGTTATCTCGTGTGTCTTCAATAAAGGTCACTGTTTATCAATATCTTTCAGAGTTATTATCTAAATCCCGATATACATGCTCAAATATACAACTTCCTTAAGTTTTGTTCATGAGTGTATAGGAAAAGGTTAATAAAAAGGTCCAAGTATTTTTAGAGTACTAGCGTGAGCCTGTTAGGCATAATAGCAGACATTTCTTTAGTTCCGATAAGCAATGAAATAGTTTTTGGATTATTTTGACTCGGATAATTTGGTTAAACTTTTATAATAAATGAAACTATATATTAAGCACGATTTTTTGAATTTTCCAAATGAAAAGTTTCCCTAATATACATATTACGATGAAAAATATTAGAAGGCCTGGCGGACTCTTTCAGCGTTTTTGTCCGTTTAGACAACACCAGCTCAGCTTTTTAGAGATTTTATATTTGATTGGATGATTCAGCCTATATGTAAATAAGACACTGTAGAGAGATATCTTGGTGATGGTATTTAAGAAGATCATGGACATTAACTTTGAGGACATAAAGGAATGAAGGAAGTCTGTTTTCTATTTGAAACGAAAATTTCGGGCTTAATAATTTCATTTAGCATACATAGATAGCGCGTTATTACTTTTGTTCTTCTTGGATATTTTCTCTTCAAATTTGAAGAAAAGGATTCAATTCCCAATTACATAGGAAATTATAAAACACTTTGTCTATTTCCTGATTATCCTTTTGACATACACTCATGAAGACAAAACTTAAGGAAGTTTCATATTTTAAGTATAAACAACTATTTATTCCTTATATAACGGCGGATTTGCCATACATGTAATTTCGAACGTTCTCCCTTAAGAAATAAAATAATAAACATTTTAAAAATACATGCTTAAAGGTACAACTTCCTTAAGTTTTGTTTATGAGTGTAACTTGTGAAAGAACGTGCTGTTTGTATGTTTCTGAAACTGTTATATCTTTTATCTAGGAATTCAATCGTTATATATTTGAGGATTATATTTATCACTCCATTGACTGCAGTAAGAATAAATATATTTCTAAACTGAATATCCTATCTCTTATTTTACTTCATTGTACTAATTCTTTGTATTAAAACAACGGCAGAAGAGTTTCCATGTTGTTACTAGGAATCTTAATGTTATTTTAAAAATTATATCTATTCATATATAGATAATTTTGTAGAACGAAATTTGGAAATTATACCGCAAATATTTTTTTTGAACGAAAAGTGGAAATTTATTTTATTTTAAGGAGAAATAACGATTATTTCTAACCTTAGCGATTAATTATGATAGGATGAATTTTGAAGAGTAATGATAAACGGAAAAATAAAGTGTCCAAAGATGGGAATCAAACCCACATTGTTCTGCTTACCGGGCAGATGCCATGTCCAGTAGGCTACCCCGGACATATTTTTCCGTTCGTAAATATTATATAAAGTAATTTATAATATAATGCGGCTTATGATTGTAGAATGAAATTTGGCAATTATACCGCAAATGTTTCTTTTGAACGAAATCACATCTACAATCATAAGCCGCATTATATTGTATTATAGATAATTTATTCTCTAAAATCTCTTTCAAGGTTCTCGTATATCTCTATTCCTATTTACCATACAGAGAAGATCAACATGACACCTGTGCAAGAATGACACGCAAAATGGTGAAACGTTCCATATTCATATTTATCTACTCCATGTGTGTAAATTTAAAGTGTAATTTTCTATATATATATATAATATATGTTCACATTTAATTTCTCCATGTTATACTAAAGTATGTGAGGAATAGTTACCCAGAAATTATTTGAAAACGAATAAATAAATTTAATTTCTGTGAAAAATAGACACTTCGGCCAGTTAGAGGTTTTTATTTTCTCAACGTTTCAAACTGGCCGTAGTGTCTAGTTTTCACAGAAATATGAATGCCGGCCAGGCAACCTCTATCTTCAGGATAAATAAATTTAAGGTAAAAAGTTTCTTCTCAATTTTGATTTCGCAAGTTTTCGAGCAAATTTTCTGTTCTTCAACGGGCAAATACTTCTAATGTGTACATATATATTAAACTATACTAAAGTATATTTATCTTCATTCTCTATGTGTTTCTATTCCTCTTTACCCCCTTTACTGTTTGTAATTTTAGAGTGTAATTATCTATTTCCACATCCCCTTGCTCCATGTTATACTAAAATATATTTATCTTTATTCTCTATGTTTCTATTCCTCTTTACCCACCTATGCTTCATGTAATTTTAGAGTGTAATTATCTATTTCCACATCCCCTTGCTCCATGTTATACTAAAGTATATTTATCTCTACCAGATCTATATCGCTTCCAACTCCACTTCATGGCAATAATCTCGAGCATTAAGCTGATGTTGAAGCACCTTCGCCAAACCTGGTACTGAGGCTGTGGGGCTGGTGATGTAGATGGCTGTTCTGGAGAACACCTCGCTCTTCTACTTCTGCTGGGACCGGGGACTGAACTTGTCGGAAACTCACCTTCCTCTCCATTGCTTCCAACATTGTAAGATAGCCTCCACCTCTCCATGATGTTCTACAGCACCGTCCACTACCACAACTTCCTGGACGTCGAGCTCTACTTCTATCCCTTCATGTCTCTTGTGACCATCCGCTTCGGAGCTTTCTCTACCAGGTTTTCATCTATCGAGGCCCTATAGCTGATCGTGAAAGCTGCCACAAGGTTTGTAATATTCTTTACTACCTATAAAAACGTTATCAGCAGTAAGTTATAGCCTGATCGTTGATATACGAATACCTCCATGGTGACATATATCCGCCTGAAATTATTAGTTTGTTTTGAGAACAAATTATCACATGTAATCTCCACTTTATCCGCAAAGAACCATCAGTAAAGTAGAAATAGAGGTAAAAAAATAACATTAAAATATCTTGGTTTTTAAATAGAACCATAAACATTTTGATGGAATTATCCAATATTTACGTCACATTCTCCTTGACTCAGCTGCCAGCTCCAGGAACAAAAGATATGTATTTTATTTTTGTTCTCGACTCCAAGTAATTAGCATGGCCCTTGCGCACAGAGAAGGTTAGCATGGCCCTTGCGCACAGAGAAGGTTAACATGGCCCTTGCGCACAGAGAAGGTTAGCATGGCTCTTGTGCACAGAGAAGATTAGCATGGTCCTTGCGCACAGAGAAGGTTAGCATGGCTCTTGTGCACAGAGAAGATTAGCATGGTCCTTGCGCACAGAGAAGGTTAGCATGGCTCTTGTGCACAGAGAAGATTAGCATGGCTCTTGTGCACAGAGAAGGTTAGCATGGCTCTTGTGCACAGAGAAGATTAGCATGACCCTTGCGCACAGAGAAGATGAACATGGCCCTTGCGCACAGAGGTTAGCATGGCCCTTGTACACAGAGAAGATTAGCATGGTCCTTGCGCACAGAGAAGGTTAGCATGGCTCTTGTGCACAGAGAAGATTAGCATGGCTCTTGTGCACAGAGAAGGTTAGCATGGCTCTTGTGCACAGAGAAGATTAGCATGACCCTTGCGCACAGAGAAGATGAACATGGCCCTTGCGCACAGAGGTTAGCATGGCCCTTGTACACAGAGAAGATTAGCATGGCCCATGCGCACAGAGAAGATTAGCATGGCTCTTGTGCACAGAGAAGGTTAGCATGGCTCTTGTGCACAGAGAAGATTAGCATGACCCTTGCGCACAGAGAAGATGAACATGGCCCTTGCGCACAGAGGTTAGCATGGCCCTTGTACACAGAGAAGATTAGCATGGCCCATGCGCACAGAGAAGATTAGCATGGCCCTTGTGCAAAGAGAGATTAATGGTTGAGAAAATGTATTAAGAAATACATTGTTTCTCTTTATAAGGAGATAAAAAAATAAAAAAATTATATATAGACGACCGGCGACATCAAAGACCTACTACTTCCTTAATTTTGGTTCATCAGTGTATTTTAAAAATAATATTTGAAAAGGAGAAATATTTTTAAATTTTTATTTAAATTAGTTATGCAAAAGGCAGATTAATTTTATTGCGACCACACACAGAAAAGGTAGGAATAAACCCCTGTTGTCAGTGTGAACAAAATTGACTCTGTCTCCTAAAAAATATAAAAATTATATATAGACGACCGGCGACATCAAAGACTACTACTTCCTTAATTTTGGTTCATCAATGTATTTTAAAAATAATTTTTGGAAAAAAAGAAAAATCTTTAAAAAAGGTATTTAAATTAGTAATGCACAAGGCAGAATAATTGTATTGAGACCACACAGAAAAGGTAGGAATAAACCCCTGTTGTCATTGCAGCAATATCTTCCTATATGTCCTCCATCTATCTGTACCCATTTACCCAGTGTTCTCTCCAAATCACAAACTCAGTAAAATTCTGCATCATTCTTTCATGTGACCACCTTTCTCTTCTTCCTTCTTATCTCCACTCAATCATATCAGGGTATCAACCTTTGACAACCATCATGACTGGGTGAAGTAGAATGTGCCTGCCTTTGTCATTAAGACTAGGAGCACTACTCAGTGGCAGGCCGACTTAGCTCCAAAAGAAATGGTCTGACATGAGGAACAGACACCATGTGCAGCCGGTCCTAACATGGAGTACAAACACTGCTCATCCTGTATCCCTGGATTAGGAGCCCTTACAGGGTACTATCAACAGGGCAAGCTGAACCCAGGTTTTTTAGTGAGCTTGTTACTGCTCCCCCTCCTCCTTTTTCATCCGGGCTTGGGACCGGCAAAGGCGGAGTTACCACCTTTCTAGCATCTCGGAGCAAATGTCAATCGTTTTCAAATGTTCTTCCAATTAGAAAATTCTTTAATTTACCAAAATAAAGTAAAAATCGGATGGAGCTAGGTTAGGACTGTAAGCTGGGAGGTCATCAAAAATTGTTCACAATGTACTATCACGCAGTGTGATGTCTTGTATTGTCCTGATGAAATGTAACTAGAGTGTCTTTCATTTTTGTTAAAATTGCTATTTTGAGATTTTTCAATGATTTGTAATATTGTGTGTTCTTTTTTTGATAGAAAAATCTTTCAAATTATCATTAAAATGAATCAGATGTTTGTCCCATCCTACCAGTGAGTGCAAGTAACCAAACGGGGCTCTGGCACATTTTAAAGTGCAAAGTCAAACTGCTTTTCACATGTGTAGACATGTGGTGCACTTACAGTAAAAGCACTCGCTAACTACTCACCATGATTATGATGGCCTGTACCACATGTACTAGTGATAAAAAAAGATGTTTGTCCCAAAACACGATGATGATTCTGTCTATGGAAAGAGAAATTTATTGTTTTTCTTGAGATTTTTCATGCGTCAATTGACTCTTTGAAGGACGCGTCGGACCTGAAGGCTGTTGGGCTCTGCGCTGTCTGCAGTATAGGAGCTCCATCTGTGCTTCCTTCCTCTGGTGAATCTGTATAATACCGGTGGTCTTAATAAAGCTGTATATGTGTGTTACTAATGCGTTTTACACTTCATCATACAGAGTTCACTCGAAAAGAATAATAATTTTTATTCAAGCTCCGTTGGACATTTACATTCATACAAAGTTCTTACTAACTATGCAAAACAACTATATATAGGCATAATTAATAAATATATGCAAAACAAGATAATGATAATTGTACCTAAAAGATTATTATTGATTTAGGTTATCACGGCTATCCTCTATTAGAAAATTCACTTTAATCCCATATATACACACAAAGCTTTATTGAGACCACCGGTCTTATACAGATTCAGCACAGGAAGAAAGAAATCATAGATGGAGCTCCTATACTCCAGGCAGCGCAGCACCCAACAACAGCCTCCAGGTCCGACGCATGTCCAATGGCCACACGTTCCTTCGTAAATACGTCATGGTTAGCGAATCACTGTTCAGGCGAGTGTGGAATCAGCCGCGTTCTAGTCTTCGATTTCCTCGTCCAACTGGTCCCACGACATTCGGCGATTCTATTAATCTCCTCCGAACGGTGCCTGCGGCCTTGTAGAATTTTTATAAATAGAAATAAATAGAATATAAATAGAATTTATTCAATCCCATATATATTATTTCAAAAAAGATTTCTGTTGATTTTTATCTTGAGGATTATGCTATGGAATTATTTTCTGGTTCTTTTTAGTACTAAATGGTATTGGTAATGCAGTCGTGGCAAAAATCTTGAAATTATAAAAATAGTTTTGATCAGTAATTGCTTTAATTGAGCTAAAGGAATATATATAAAAGAACATAATTTGATAAAGTATTGCCTGATTTAAGGCTTAAGAATAAAAAAATAAAACTTATGTCCATAATTTATAAAGATTTGAGTCGGCCTTCGGGAAACAACAAATGGTTATAAAAAGAGAAAACGCGACCTCTGGCGTTCGATCTAACAGAGTACTTTTTTTTATAAATTATAATTCAAAATAAAATAACATTTTAAATAATATTTTTATATAACATATATATATTTGATTAAGCTATTGTTGTAAAAGTTTATCACTTCTTAAAACTGCCATCAAAATGGATCTATTTTTACATTATCTTGTTCTTTTGATTGATTGCTTCATCTTCGAAATGATCCCTTGCATCATTGATAATGCCATATTTATTTTATATTGGACAGCAATATTTGTCCGGGAAATTTATCCCTATATTGAAATGCTATGGCCAAAGTTTTGCCATAACTTTTGTGCCAGCATGTCCTTCTTGGACAAATTATTCTTTGCAATCTTTTATTGCATGATTCGATTTTTCTTTGGGATTTTGCCCAAATTTGTTGGAATGATGATAATTAATCATTATATTTTTATGATTTTTATAATCATTTTTATATTTATAATTATGAAGACATAATTTTTTTTTGTAAATAAGAATATATATAATATCAGTGTATGTTTAAATGTCGTGTTGTTTTGATGTCATATATTAATGGGAAAACCTTTTTCAAAATTATTTTATTAAAATGAATTCTGCGGCCAAAACAAAATTGTACTAGAGAACATCTAAATATGAAGGTAAGAACTGTTAATACTCATTTTCATACATTTTTGAAATACCTTTTTCACTAAAAGATTAATAAACGTGAATATTTTCTATAAATATTTATATTTAATTAAAAAGGCATAAATTGGATCAAAATATCATTTATTTTACCAATATTTCAGTTGGCTGAACGCCAACCTTTATCGATATCCATTCATCAATAACCAATAACATATGTTATAACACCTTGATAAAGGTTGGCGTTCAGCCAACTGAAATATTAGTAATATAAATGATATTTTGATCCATATATGCCTTTTTAATTGAAGATTTATTTATGGATTGCACTATTTTCAAAAAGATTTATATATTTAGAAATATTTTAAATTTAAAAATATATGAATATATAAATGTGGTAACCGAGGGGCAAACCTGTAGTAACAGAGAGGGACAGTCAGGGCGTGGAGAGTTTTCCAGTACCTCTCTGCACTTTGGAAGACCTTTAACAGTTTTCACAGAGTACAGGCAGTCGTGGTCGAGGCAGAGTGGAAAGCTTGGGAATGTCCACACACAAAAAAAACGAAGAGACACAGTTGTAGTAGGAAAGTTCCGTGAACAGATAAGAGTCGAGCTAAGAGCAAGATGGAGAAAGAAGGTTTCTTACTGTTTTACATGATCGATGAGGTAGACCTGGCTGCAACCAACAAGGGCCCACGCCGACGGTGAAGTGACTATCTAAATTGGGCTAAAACCGAGGTTTTTATATACCATTCCCGAGGAGGGGGGGAGAGATGTGAGAATTTGGACTTTGAACGTCTGCGGCATTCTGCACCCTTTGACCTTGATGACAACGGGCTGCCAAATTCCTTTTTAGGTTGTTGGATTTCTCTCTCGATTTTAGACGTTTTTGAACTTCTCAATCTTGCTTTAACTCAGCTCTTAATCTATTACATAGTTTTATTTATTTATCCTCAGTTTGTACAAAGTACATTACATATGGTGATGCAATGACACATGCCAATCATGCGTATAGTTATTTATAGATGTGTTTCTATATACAACATGACAATCTTGTTATAAGTATTATACAATATAGGGTTGTTGGTTTAAATTACCATAGATGGGCCCCGGGAGTGAAAGGGTTTATCCGGGTTTAAACGGGTAAAGCCTCTCTAACACAGGTAAGTAATTAAAATCTCTTTTAATTAATTTAAACTGTGAGGGTTAAAAAGGGCTATAACAAGATGTTTTGTTTGGATATATCTGAAAATTATAAAAAATAAAACTTATTTTTAATTCAAAAGTTATGATATTCATTATAAAAGAGAAATTTAGATAAAACCTTTGTTTGATAAACAAATAATGATGATAAAATAAAATGATGTTCTAAGAGATTGTTGGCGGGCGTTGAAAAGGGTTAGGAGATAAAGAATATGCAATTGTAGGTATTACACATGCAATCAAACTTAGATTCAGGTGCAAAGCGAGGATATAGACTTGGCGTCTTTCTAGGCAATGTTTCACCTGTGATCCTGTATAAGGTTACAGTGCTTTGTCACAAATGTAGGGTTATTGGGTTGAAAAGTTGTTGAAGAAAAAGTTGTTCATTAATATGATTGAAAGGGGTGAAATGGAGTCATGCGTTAAGTAGAATTGTTGTAGCGACAGTAGGTGATCTGACTTGACTTAAAATCAAAGGTTGATTGTGGTCCGCTAGAGCTAAAAGAAATTGAGAGTTGTGAACGCTTTGTGCATGCGTTGGTGATTGTGCTCTGCGGATGATTGTTTTAAACTTTTGAAACGTGTTCAGGCCAGAAGTTGGGATTTGTAAATCTGGGGAACTGTGTTCAAAGAGTTTGGTGAAATTACGAAATCAAAAGAATTGTCAAGCAGTACTATCGTTTTACTACGTTGATGTGAAGCATTGGCTTAAATAGCAGTGAAAAGTACACTGAAGTGGTTAGAGAAATAGATTGTTGTTTGGGCCCGAAAGTTAATAATATTATTTGTCCTATTATAAAGGTATAAAAACAAATATAAAATGAATAAAAATATAGCAATGTGATTGTGGTTGAATAAAGTTTAAGTGGACAAAATCAAACATACAATATATAAAAGTAATAATAATGAAAAATGAAGTGATTTTTGAAAACAAATAAATGTTTTGTAATACTAAAATAATATTATGAAAAATAAAAGTAAAATTGATTTTTTAAAAATAATGTTGGATTAGAAACTTGTGATTATATAATTGAAAGGTAAAAAATAAAAAATAAAATATTTTATACAAAAAAAAACAATATAATTAAAGATTATTACAATGAGTAGATGAAGGTTTAGTATTTTTTCTAAAAAGAAGTTACAAATGTGGTGTGTAGGTTTTATAAATCGAAAATTGAGAAGCGCAATTTATTGCTTGGATTGGTTACTAAAATGTTGTGTATTGTGATTTCAATTTAACATGCAAAATGTTTGATATGTAGAAAAAAATTAGAGATTTACACAGGATTAAAATATCAAAATGTTTTAAAAAGTTAGGTTAAGATATTTATTCTATATATAGAAACTTTCTGGAGGCGAGTAAGGGAGAAGTGTGGCGGTGGATTTATTGACGCGGGAATGGTCTCGAGATCTTTAGTCTATCGTCTCTGGGGCCAACTAGCAGTATTTTTATGACTCTCTGTCTGGGAATTTGTGAAATTCTCGTGGAAATATAAATGGCAGATGTGAAACACATGTTACACATGGCGGTCATTCCAATAGCGGATATTTAGTTGACAGCTTTGTGGGCGTGGAGAGAGGACGTTGTATATACATGAAACGGGGTCGACTAAAGGGCAATTGCCGCTGTTTATCGTCGGGGAATATATTACTGGGGTCTTGTCTACAGCGCACTGGCTTTAAATTATTTCTCTCCTAGTTTGGATCTGGTGGGTTTAAAGAAATCTTTATATTGTGTGAAATAGAGTAAGTAATACAGATCCAAATGGGTTGGTGTAATGTAGATAGAATAGGATTTTGAATTTAACGGGAAATTTTCTGGTCGTTACTTGAGGTTTGTTTTAAAACTATCGATGTTAAATAAATCTGGATTTAAATGTAGGAATGGCTGGGAAGTTTGAGGCGGTATAATTCGGAATAGTTGCGTCTCGAAGATATCTGGAGTCAAATGATTGAATTCATTGAGATATACATCTCGAGACATTCGCTGTGGGTTTTGAACAAATCGTGTTTGTGGAGGTGTGATGTACAGAACATTCTCTGTGTAATATTTTAATTTATTGACATGTATGGTGTCACTGTTTCTATTGAGAGGTTGATTGGGGCGATCTATTCGAACAACATTGGGTGAGATTATTTCAATTATTGTATATGGTCCAGTAAAATATGGTGCTAATTTACCTGTGTTGGGATGTCTATAATTTTTAACCAAAACAAGATCATTCACTTCGAAATGTGGTGTCCTGTGCTGCTTATCAAATGTTTCTTTATCTTTTTTATGCTTATTTTGGGTACGAGAGCGTGCTATCTTTCGAGCTCTGGTTATTTCGGGGTATGGGTTAAGATGAGTTCTTAGATCTGGGGAGACAACATTGAACATTAAATAGGTGGGTGGAAAATTTGTGACAGAATGGGGTGTGTTATTATACGTTTGAGTGATGCGTTTAACTAGTTGAGTCCCGGAAGCTTTTGAATTTTCTAGATAAGCTAGTCTGAGCTTGCCTGTAATGGTGGCATTTAAGCGTTCTATTAAGCCGTTTGCTTGTGGGCTATTGCTTGTGGTGAGTAGGGGTTGTATACCGTGTGTTATTAGAAATTTACGGAATTTTTCTGAGGTAAAAGCGGGCGCTCTGTCAGATAACAGACGTTTTTGGAGATCCTTGTTGTAGTAGAGTTTTATGGTCTATTTGAAAAATGTAGTTTTCTCGGTGTTCGTAAGTGTTGTGTTTCGACGTGGTTGCGGACTTAGTAACAATGTTATTCAATGATGTCAGGTTTAGATGTGAGTAAAAGTGCGACTTTCGACGTGGACACGCTTTGGGGTGAGTTGTGTCACAGGCATGAAGGCGTCTTTGTGGCCTGTTAAGTGAGAAAAATTGTTGTGATGCGCTGTGACACGAGTGAGTGAATTGAATGGAAAGGTGTCACGTGAAGTCTTTGTTTTTGGTACTGCATCTAACTTGTTTCAGCATGAATAACAAATTTGCTAGCCATGGGTGGTGGTTGTACAAAACTCATCAATATATTTTGGCTGTTAATGGATGTGGCACGTTTAGTGGCGACAATATGGAGCTTGTGTGGCTCGAGATTGATTTGTTGCTAAGTCGCGCGCTAATAGATGGTGGCCAATTGGAGAAAGTGATGGGGGAGTGTGTTGAAGTTTGTTGAGAGAGATGTGTGGATTATTAATAATTATGCATGTAAAAGGAAAGGACGATGGAGTGAAACTATGTTGGATTTTAACTTGTTTTGGGGAAGGACAGTTACTTTTCTAGTTGTGATTTTGAAGATATTGTATCTTTCGATTTTTTTGCAATTTAAAAAAATACGTTTCACCTATGTTTATTAAAATTTGAATATATCGTTGATTATGGTAGTGCGAAAATTATCCTTGTAAAAGGGCAATAGCGTGATAGTGACTTATAATTTGAATGGGGCGTTTACATAGAATAGTGACCATAACAATTATTTTTGCAAAGTTTTGAGTATTTGATTAAGGAATTGGTGTTTTGGTATAAAAATAATATATTAAGAAAAACACACAAAAAGGTTTATAATTATGATTCGAGTAATTAAAAAATAATGATTCTTTTTTTTTATGTAAAATTGAAAATAATGCGTTTTTTTATAAATTGCTTAAAATAAAGTAAAAATTGATAAATGAGGGTGTAAAAGATTTAAAATTTGAATTGAAATGATATAAAAATGGTAAAATTTGATTTTAAAATGATTACAGTGAAAATAAACATTAAATTTATGAAGAATCAAGTTGTGAACATGAGGAGAAAGTTACGTAGGTTTTTAAAAACTCACAGTTTTGAGGATTGTTCAGTCAGGAGACTTGGTCTTTAGTTGTCGTCCTGATGACGCGGCAGACGTTCCATGTAGAGCTTTTAGAAGCTTGTAGCTTCTGTTCGGCGGCTGCGGCATGTCGCTTGGAAGATTGTTGCGTTGTAAGGCCGAAGGTGGAGGTGTAACTTGGTAGGTTAACGTGATGACCGCTGGTTTATTTTGCGGGATTTTCGGCTGTGTCGTTGGGGGGAGATTGCTTGGTCATTTCGTTGGACTGGCGGGATTGTTCCTCCATCTTTGCTCTTTGTCGCTTCTATCTGGACAGGCTTCTTAACTTCTTCGTTGTGGTCTCCTTCGTTGTGGTCATCCTGTCGACTCTCGCTATAGCTGTGGTAACCGAGGGTCAAACCTGTAGTAACCGAGAGGGACAGTCAGGGTGTGGTGGAGAGTTTTCCAGTACCTCTCTGCACTTTGGAAGACCTTTAACAGTTCTCACAGAGTACAGGCAGTCGTGGTCGAGGCAGAGTGGAAAGCTTGGGAATGTCCACACACAAAAAACGTAGAGACACAGTTGTAGTAGGAAAGTTCCGTGAACAGATAAGAGTCGAGCTAAGAGCAAGATTGAGAAAGAAGGTTTCGTACTGTTTTACATGATCGATAAGGTAGACCTGGCTGCAACCAACAAGGGCTCACGCCGACGGTGAAGTGACTATCTAAATTGGGCTAAAACCGAGGTTTTTATATACCATTCCCGAGGAGGGGGGGAGAGATGTGAGAATTTGGACTTTGAACGTCTGCGGCATTCTGCACCCTTTGACCTTGATGGCAACGGGCTGCCAAATTCCTTTTTAGGTTGTTGGATTTCTCTCTCGATTTTAGACGTTTTTGAACTTCTCACTCTTGCTTTAACTCAGCTCTTAATCTATTACATAGTTTTATTTATTTATCCTCAGTTTGTACAAAGTACATTACATATGGTGATGCAATGACACATGCCAATCATGCGTATAGTTATTTATAGATGTGTTTCTATATACAACAAGACAATCTTGTTATAAGTATTATACAATATAGGGTTGTTGGTTTAAATTATCATATAAATATAACCCAACACCTATTGTCAATATCAATTTTAAAAGTTAAGAAATAATAAAAGTATTTTTTGTGAGAAAGTATTTGACCTAAATATAAATATAGAATTGTAATGTCTGATTGAAGGAGAATTATTTGAGGTAATACTTTATGATGAATGTTATGTACTCTTCTACCTAATATATATATATATATTCAATAATCTTCGGTAGTGTAGTTTCTATTAAAAGAGATTGTATGCTACTGTTATATATTTGTATAATATATTATTAATACAGAATTATCACATTTATTAATACATTAGAATTATTACATTAGTCGACAGGATGACCAAAACGAAGGATGACACAACGAAGATATTTACGGAAGACAACAATTATGGTAATTTAAGCCAACAAACCCATATTGTAAATAACTTATAACAAGATTTTAATGTTGTATAATAGAACACAGCTGTTAATGATTATACGTATTATTGACATGTGTCTTTACATCATAATATGTAATGTAATTTGTACAAAGTGGATAAATAAATAAATACAAGTCTGTAATAGATTTAAGAGTTGAGCTAAGCAAGAGATAGAAGTCAAAACGTCAAAATTGAGATAGATTCCCACAACAAGACCACCCACACTTCACATGTGGTGGAACGCAGGGCCCCCTCTCACACCTGGTGACAGGCAGGGCCCCCTTTCTCAGAAACGGCCCCTGTCACATAAGCCCCCCCCCCCGTCTTAACCTATAAATACAATCACTTTACAGTGACTTGACAGTTGGTTCACCCTTAGCGTCAGCTCACGTCGGTCGTACCTGAGTTCCATCCCATCCATCATGTAGACGAGTAAGAAATCTTCTAGCTCTCCATCGTTCGCTCCTAGCTCAACTTTTATCTGTTACGGAACTTTCTTAGTGCAATTGTGTCTTCGTTTTTTGTGTGGACATTCCCAAGCTTTTCCACTCTGCCTCGACCACGACTGCCTGTATTTTGTGAGAACTTTTAAAGGTCTTCAAAGGTGCAGAGAGGTACTGGAAAACTCTACACATGGCTTACCAGAACTTCAACTTATTTCAGTACAACAAGAGCTACCAGGACTTCAATTATTACATTAGTCGACAGGATGACCAAAACGAAGGATGACACAACGAAGAAAGTAAGAAGCCTGTTCAGATAGGAAGCGAGAACAAGCGAAGATGGAGGAACAAACCGACCATTCGAACGAAACGTCCAAGCAATCTCTCCCCCAAGATATTTACGGAAGAAACGCCGCCCCAAGGAACCTCCGCAGACCCGCTAACACCGATCGCCAACGCCGGGAGCAAGCTGACCGCGCCAACGACAGCCCCGAAATTCCTGCAAGTCATGGAAACCAAGCAGCGATGTACCCAAACCCTGTGAGAAGTTCTCCACCTTCGACTTGACATCGTCGAGACAATGCTCAAGGCAACAAGCCACAAACAACTTTCCAGAAGCTACAAGCTTCTACAAGCTTTACATGGAGCGACTTCCACGACAGCAGGACGACCACCAAAGATCAAGTCTCCTGACTGAACTATCTTCAAAACTGTAAGTTTTAAAATCTTACATAACTTTATCTTCAAGTTAAAACTTGATTCCCTATAAATTTTGTATTTATATTTTCACTTTAAGCATTTTAAAATCAATTTTTACCTTTTTTATATCATTTTTTATTCAATTTTTAAAACTTTAACACTCTCATTTATAAAATTTACTTTAATTTTTAATCAGATTATAAATTTCAAGTTATTACTCTCAATTTTACTCATAAAAAAAAATTCGCCCATCACGCATTTTTACCAATTTACTAATTTTACATGTCTATCCAAAATTTATCTAAAATGGTACTATCCAAATCTACGACTTGAAAAAAAAATCATTATTATTATTTTTTTTAAATCTCATTCATCATAATTCTCAACTTATTTTTGTTTTACTTATTAGTTATCTTTATACAAAAGACCAATATCTTTATCAATTCTTAAAATTTGGTAATGTTCACCATTTTAAGTAAGCGCCCAATTTAAATTATTTGTAACTCTCACGACATTGCCCTTTTACAAGAATCATTTTAACGCTACCATAATCAACGATTTGAAAAATATATTCAAATCTTAAATGTAAATTAGTATAGGTGAAACGCATTTTTTTTTAATTGCAAAAATCGGAAGATACAATATCTTCAAAAACGCCACTAGGGAAAACAACTATCTTTCCCAAAACAAGTTAAAAATAAAGATTCACTCCAATTCACCGCCAGTAGCTAATTTAAGTCACAGCCTTCCAAAACGATTACAATCGTTAATATTCGAGGATAAATACACTCCCTCGTCTTTTCCTTTTACATGCATGATATTGGTCATAAACACATTTCTTTCAAAAAACCTTACAACACTCACACATCACTTTATCCAATTGGCAACAATTTGTAGTGATTTGTGAGATTCTCGAGGAAATCTAAATGGTTGGTTTGAAACATTGGTTTAAAATGGCGATCATGAAGCTAGCGGTCAAGAAGATCTGCCTTGAGGGGGAAGAGAGGGCATGTCCAAAGATAGCAGTGACCAAGGGGAGTGACGTCATAAAGGGCGGTCACCGTCCTGTTTTTCACGGTATCGTCGTGGGTGGTCAATCCAAATTTCGAGTCACACAAGCGCCACTTAGCTCTATATCGTCGCCACAATAAAATAATTTCACATTAAGCGTGTCACATCCACTAACAGTCAAATATTCTCTCGATGTGTTTCATACAACAACCACCCATGACTTTATTAAATTTGTTATTCATGGTGAAACAGGTTAGATTTGTACCAAACTAAGACTTCACGTGACACCTTTTCATTCACATTTCTCACTTCGTGTCATAGCGCTACGCCACAAAACCTTTTCACTTTTCAGGCCAAAGACGCCTTCATGCCTATGACATCTCACCTCAAAGCGTGTCCACGTCGAAAGTCATATCTTTCACTCACTTCTAGGCTGAAATCATCGTATAACATCTTTACTAAGTCTTAACAACTACGAACACCGAGAAAATCATATCTTTCAATTATAACAGTAAAATGCCAACTTCAACAAAAGTAGAGAGAGAAAGTCAGTTAAAGTAAACCTCAAACATGGCAAACATCCCCCATGATTGACCACCCACGACGATACCGTGAAAAACAGGACGGTGACCGCCCTTTATGACGTCACTCCCCTTGGTCACTGCTATCTTTGGACATGCCCTCTCTTCCCCCTCAAGGCAGATCTTCTTGACCGCTAGCTTCATGATCGCCATTTTAAACCAATGTTTCAAACCAACCATTTAGATTTCCTCGAGAATCTCACAAATCTCACCAACGAGATATCACAACACACAACATACATTAAACATTTTACATGTTAATTGATAACACCAATTAAAACAATTTGGTTAATTCTTATATAGACTTTATAACGCGAAAGAGAAATCATTCTCTAAATACCAGCATTTTGGACAAATGAAAATGTCATTTCACGTATCCCCAGCTTCAGAGAGTCAAAAACATCGATGTTTACCAAAGGGATATGATCTAGTCACACACCACAGTTGTAACTTTTCTTCAAAAGAGACAATTTTTGTTCAATTTTACACTACTTAAAATTTATCCAATCATTAATAACCTTCAATTATATTATAAATTTTGTATAAAATCTTGAATAATTATTTTTATTTTTACCTTTCAATTATATAATCAAATTTTTAATCCAACATAAAAAAATAAATAAATAAATAAAAAACTTTAATCAAATTTACTTTTATTTTTCATGATATTAATTTAGTATTGCAAAACATCTAATTGTTTCAAAAATTATTTTTATTTTATTATTTATTATATCTTTTATATATTACATGTTTAATTTTGTCCACTTACATTTTTTGTACCCGCAATCATATTTCTATATTTTTATTCACTATTTAATGAATGAAAGGAAGAAAACTTCACTATATTTTATATTTGTTTAAATACCTTTATTATCTGACAATGTTTATCATCCACTATCGGGCATCTACAACAATCGTTTTCAACAATCATATTCTTTAACCAATTCCCTATATTTTTCATCACTATCTTTTCAGTCATTGCGTCACATCAACGTAGAAAAACGACAGCACTGCTTGACAATTTATTTCTTGATTTCGTAATTCAACAAACTCTTTGAAAACACCGTTCCCCAGACTTACAAATCCAAACCTCTGGCCTGAACACGTTTCAAAAGTTTATTTCATTTCATCCGCAGAGCAAATCACCAACGCATTCACAAAGCGTTCACTTTTTTCAACTTTCAACTTTTTTTTTCAGCTCTAGCGGACCACATTCAACCTTTGATTTCGAGTCAAGTCAGACCATCTACTGTCGCCACAATTCTACTTCTCGCATGGCTCTATTTCACCCCTTTCCCAATCATATTAATAAGCAACTTTTCACAACAACTTTTAACACAATAATCCTAAAATTGTGACAAAACACTGTAACCCTTATATAGGATCGCAAGTGAAACATTGCCTAGGAAGACGCTCGAGTCTATATCCTCGCTTTGCACCTGGATCTGAGTATTTGGTTTACATGTGCACTCCTTACAATTGCATATTCTTCATCTACTAACCCTTTCCAACGCCCGCCAATATTCTCTTAGAATGTGAATTTTTATGTCATCATTTTATTTTAATCATCTTTTTTTTTATTCAAACAAAAATGTCATTTTTATTTCACTTTTATATATCCAAACAAATCATCTTGTTATAGGCCTTTTTTGCCCTCACAGTTTAAATTGATTAAAAGAAATTTTAATTACTTACCTGTGTTAGAGAGGCTTTACCCGCCTAAACCCGGATAAACCCTTTCATTCCCGGGGCCCATCTATGGTAATTTAAGCCAACAAACCCATATTGTAAATAACTTATAACAAGATTTTAATGTTGTATAATAGAACACAGCTGTTAATGATTATACGTATTATTGACATGTGTCTTTACATCATCATATGTAATGTAATTTGTACAAAGTGGATAAATAAATAAATACAAATCTGTAATAGATATAAGAGTTGAGCTAAGCAAGAGATAGAAGTCATAACGTCAAAATCGAGATAGATTCCCACAACAAGACCACCCACACTTCACATGTGGTGGAACGCAGGGCCCCCTTTCTCAGAAACGGCCCCTGTCACATAAGCCCCCCCCCCCCCCCCCGTCTTAACCTATAAATACAATCACTTTACAGTGACTTGACAGTTGGTTCACCCTTAGCGTCAGCTCACTTCGGTCGTACCTGAGTTCCATCCCATCCATCATGTAGACGAGTAAGAAATCTTCTAGCTCTCCATCGTTCGCTCCTAGCTCAACTTTTATCTGTTACGGAACTTTCTTAGTGCAATTGTGTCTTCGTTTTTTTGTGTGGACATTCCCAAGCTTTTCCACTCTACCTCGACCACGACTGCCTGTATTTTGTGAGAACTTTTAAAGGTCTTCCAAGGTGCAGAGAGGTACTGGAAAACTCTACACATGGCTTACCAGAACTTCAACTTATTTCAGTACAACAAGAGCTACCAGGACTTCAATTATTACATATATATATTCAATAATCTTCGGTAGTGTAGTTTCTATTAAAAGAAATTGTATGCTACTGTTATATATTTGTATAATATTTTATTAATACAGAATTATCATAAGAACTAAAGACATAAATACATCACACAACAACAACTAAGTCCTTTGTAAAAACCATATATACATATTATATATTTACAATGAAGAACTTATTTCACTAAAACGTCAGTGAGGAACAAATTGGATAGATGAGAGAGACTTCTAGAATTAAGAAGTTAGATCCTAGAAGTCAATCTTGCTGTCTCGTTTAAATAGAAAAAATAAAGAATAATACAAGGTTCTGATGGCTTAACCGGAACTAACTGTTCCTAGCTTTACAATCATACAGAAATATACTTTTAAATGGTAAATCGATTGATTACCACCAATTTCTATTTAATATACTTAATTTTATCTTCTTCCAAAAATATTCTCAATTAAATAAAAAAAGAAACAGATGAATAAATGATTTCATATTGTTTTTTGTTGCAGCGATCAGAAGACTTGAATCGTAACACTGGATTGCGAGGTAAGGTTAAATTGTAACGGCCAAAAGAATAGAAATATCTTATTCACTAATACTATTTGTATGATTTGATGGTATTTCAAATATTTATCTAGTATCAAAATATCCTTCTGTAGATCGATATTAGAGTCTTACTTGACTACGTTCAAAATCATCTTAGATTAACATATTTATTTTATAACAGAATGGAAATTTTTACATATTAACCTATTTTACATTAATAGAAATTTAAAACAAAAACATTACATACCAATTAGCAGCAAACCCTCTCTAACTCTACAAAACTACATCTACAAAAACAAAGGAGAGTTCTAAATATAGCAATTACAATGTTGCCGAATATAATTAAACAAAAAACTATATATATTCATAGAAATATACACTGCGTGACATTGAAAATGGAACACCAAGAAATAGTGGCCAGAAAGTGATGAAACTCGGCAGACAGAGAGAGACAGGGACGAACAATAAGTGATCTTTATTTCAAAATGATAGTCATAATACAGAGCGAGAACGGCGTCGACTTAGTAGCAAGTAGGACCAAAGCGGACGGCGATGCACGCAGCAACACGTCTAGGTAGAGAGTCAATCAGAGTACGGATGGCGTCCTGAGGGATGGCTCTCCATTCCCTCTCAACCATTTGCCACAGTTCGTCTTCTGAACGCGGCTGTGGCAAGGCATGCAAACGGCGTCCAATGATGTCCCAGACGTGCTCGATTGGTGAGAGATCAGGAGGTACGGTGGCCAGGGAAGCATCTGTACATCTTGCAGAGCTTGTTGGCTAATGCGAGCAGTGTGCGGTCGGGCGTTATCCTGCTGATAAAGGGCATTGGGTACCCCCTGAAGGTAGGGGAGTGTCACCGGTCGCAGCACATCATCAACCTATCGTTGGGCCGTCATAGTGCCCTGAATACGAAGTAAAGGTGACCTGGAATCATACGCGATTGCGCCCCAAACCATGATTCCACGTTGTCGCACGGTGGGGCGTTCCACAATTGCTGCCGGATTGGACCTTTCTCCACGTCGACGCCACACGCGTACACGGCGACTATCAATGGACAAGCAGAAACGCGACTCATCTGAGAACACGACCCTGTGCCATTCCGTCATCCACGTCGATCTAGCCCGGCACCATTCCAAACGTTGGCGCCTATTCGGTGGGGTCAATGGCAGTCTTCTTAGCGGACGGCATGAGTGCAAGCCATTAGCAACCAATCGACGGGAAATGGTTCTGGTCGAGATGGAATGATCTAGGGTGTCTTGCACATGTTGCAGGATGGCGGTACAAGTGGCTTGTGGGGCCGCCACTGCTTGTCGAAGGATACGCCGATCCACACGTGCTGACGTCACTCTGGTTGCACCGACATTCCTATAAATTGCCACATTTCCTTGTTCCAACCATCTTATCCACAGTCGGTGAACCGTGGACGCACCAAGGTGTGTATCAGCTGCGATTTGAAGTATGGACCAACCTGCCCTTTTCAGTCCGATCACCATGCCCCTCGTAAAAGCGTCTGTCTGCTTGAACTGCCTCCGTTTACGATGACCTGGCATTCTCTGTTATTACACGTGTCTTTTGACACAAGAACAAAATTTCTACAATGATTTTCCTTGAAGAAATAACGACACGAATACTGTCCTTTCTGCAAGTTCCTTCCCTTATATCTTACTCCATGTGCGCACGAGAGCTGCGCATTTTACATCATTTGCATAACTCGGTTAGGCGCGTCTACCCTGAAATTTGCATAATTTTCTGGCCACTATTTCTTGGTGTTCCATTTTCAATGTCACGCAGTGTATATTTAAATATTTTTCACAATCTGTACAGAAGCCGTTGGCCAGATCCCAACATGATTCAATGTTTATATATAATAATTTATTTTTTATAATTAAATATTTACATTTTTAGATTAAAATTACTTTTGAAATATTTTGAATCATTTGTGACTAGCTAAAGCTTTAATTAGTGACTTCATTCAATATTCTATATTTCTTAATAATAACATTTATATATTTTTTGTTTAGAAATCACAAACAATTAATTTTAACACGAATTATTGGAGTGTTAGAAGACATGGTATTCAAATGTATATATAATGTAAAATCATGCTTTTCTAATGAAATTTACATTCATAGACAAATCTTAAAGAGGTTTTTGATGTCGCCGCGGTTATCTTTTTATAAAGAAGATAGAGGCAATTTTGTTCAAAGTTTGGTTATCTCGTGTGTCTTCAGTAAAGGTCACTGTAATATCTTTCAGAGTTATTATCTAAATCCCTATATACATACTCAAAGATACAACTTCCTTAAGTTTTGTCCATGAGTGTAGAGGAAAAGGTTAATAAAAAGGCCCAAGTATTTTCAGAGTACTATCGTGAGGCTGTAAGACATAATAGCAGACATTTCTTTAGTTCCGATAAGCAATAAAATAGTTTCTGGATGATTTTGACTACGGATAATTTGGTTCTACTTTTATAATAAATGAAACTATATATTAAGCACGATTTTTGAATTTTCCAAATGAAAGATATCCCTAATGTATATACTATGATGAAAAATATTTGAAGGCCTGGCGGACTCTTTCAGCGTTTTTGTCAGTTTAGACAACACCAGCTCAGCTTTTTAGAGAGCTTGTATTTTATTGGGTGATTCTGCCTAAATGTAAATAAGACAGTATTCATCCCATTATAATATATAATATTTTATCTATAAACAGTTTGATGCACGCCCACACATGCCAATAACACATTTTCAATTATTACTTTACAAAGTTCATCTTGATATTGTATTTAGAAGTATATGCCCGTTGAAGAGCAGAAATTTTACTCGAAAGCTTGCGAAAATCAAAATTAAAAGAAACCCTTTACCTCAATATTGTTTTAAATTTTCTTTTTCAAATAAGACACTGTAGGGGGATATCTTGGTTATGGTATTTGAGAAGACCATGGGCATTAGCCTTGAAGACATAAAGGACTAAAGGAAGTCTGTTTTCTATTTGAAACAAAATTTTCGGGCTTAATAATTTCATTTCGCATACATAGATAGCGCGTTATTTCTTTTGTTCTACTTAGATATTTTCTCTTCAAATTTGAAGAAAAGAATTCAGTTTCCAAATACATAGGAATTTATATAAAAATCACTTCGCCTATTTCCTGAATATCTTTTTAACATACACTCATGAAGACAAAACTTAAGGAAGTTTCATATTTTAAGTATAAACAACTATTTATTGATTATATAACGGCATATTCCCCATACATGTAAATTCGAACGTTCTTCCTTATAAGAAATATAATAATAAACATTTTAAAATACATGCTTAAAAATACAACTTCCTTAAGTTTTGTTCATGAGTGTAACTTGTGAAAGAACGTGCTGTTTGTATGTTTCTGATACTGTTACATCTTTAAAATGGTGAAGCGTTCCATATTCATATTCATTTACTCCATGTGTGTAAATTTAAAGGGTAATTTTCTATATATATATATATGTCATAATTTGTATAATACCCAAAATGTATCATTTATTTTCACCATAATTATTATGTTTAATTGTAAATACAAATTCATCCATGTATAAATCTGTACAAAATAAATCTATCTTTCCATTTAAATGGATTCTCCTGGATATGTAAAGTGGCCGAGCTAATCCACCAATCCTATGGAAGGACAGTTGAACCTCTTTAATTCAACCGACTGATTCAACATTTACTTTAATCCAACTGTTTGTTTTCAAATCCCAATAAGGCTTTTTTCTTCTTTAATTCAACAGAAAATGCTCATCCCTTGGGGTTTTGTTGCATTAAAGAAGTTGGACTGGAGATCCTTTTACCATTTAGAAATTATTTCTAATTAAAAAGTAGCATTGAAATAATTCTACCTGATTTCTGTCATAGTAATAGAGTAGAGCCACCTCAATAAAGGAGTTTGTAGAGCAAAAGTGTCCTTTAGAGAGGTGTCCTCTTACCTGGGAGTTGTTAATTAGTAAAATGGTAATACTGGTAATGAATAAAATAATGTATAGAGGTGGTATGAGCTCTCATGGAGGCTCTTCCTGATTAGCCTAATTAGGATGCCATTTTTCTAGATAGTCCGAAAGACAAATAAAATTTGAATACTGGAAATATAAGCCTAAACTTGGTAATGGTAATACATCTTTAAAATGGTGAAGCGTTCCATATTCATATTCATTTACTCCATGTGTGTAAATTTAAAGTGTAATTTTCTTTATATATACATGTCATAATTTGTATAATACCCAAAATGTATCATTTATTTTCACCATAATTATTATGTTTAATTGTAAATACAAATTCATCCATGTATAAATCTGTACAAAATAAATCTTGGAGCCCGCGCGCGCGCTCACGAGTGTGGAACAAGTTCTTTTTCGAAGCATACATGCACAACGGTTGCGTCCCTCCATTCGACCACGACAGCTACAACATACATGTATATATGATAATTTAAACCAATAACCCTATATTATGTAATACGTATAACAAGATTGTCATGTTGTATATAGAACTAATTGCAAATCTATAAATAATTATACATAATTGACATGTCTCCTTGCATAACCATATGTAATGTACTGAGGATGAATAAATAAAACTATATAATAGATTAAAAGCTGAGTAAAAGCAAGATTGAGAGAATTACAAAGTAACTTCTAAAGATAGATTGGAAGCGACAGACTGTCGCCAGTGTCCGGTGTCCCTCGACACGTGTGACACGTGCATGACCCAATTCTCGTAGTATAAAAAGGCCCGTCGCAACAGCAGTCAGTTCAGTTCCAGTGAGTCTTCCGGTCAGCGTCACCCCTTGTCGTCTCCAAGGATCAACTCATCGACCATGTAAAACAGTAAGAAACCTACTCGATCTCCATCTTTGCTTTTGGCTCGACTTTTTATCTATTCAAGGAACTTTCTTTCAACTGTGTCGCTTCGTTTTGTGTGTGTGGACATTCCCCAGTTTTCCACTCTGCCTCGACCACGACTGCCTGTACCCTGTGAGAACTGTTAAAGATCCTACAAGGTGCGGAGAGGTACTGGAAAACTCTCCACGCCCTGACTGTCCCTCGCGGTTACTACAGGTTTGACCCTCGGTTACATCACCTTATTACAGAGAGTCGACGAGGTACTACAAGAGTCAACCAGAACTCCAACGCATTATTACATATATATATATCGTTTTGAAAATAGAGCAATCCATACTTAATTCATTAGATAATAAAAGGCATATATTGGATTTAAATATAAATATTTTATTAAATCCAATATATGCCTTTTATTATCTAATATATATATATATATATATATATATATATATATATATATATATATATGTTATATAAAAGTATTATTTTATTTAAAATTATTATTTCATAGATATAAATACTCTGTTTAAATCGACCGCCACTCGCAAAGCGGGGTGCTGAGTCTGCTGACCCAAGCTGTTACAAACTCGCTCCTTTGTCGTTTGTAAAATCGGCAATCTACGGCCGGGCGCGTGAAGCATGGGAAAGCAGATTCCTCTCTCTAGCTCCTTCTATCCACACCCGCTTTGGCCTTACTCCAATGAGTCTTTTAGACAAAAGGTATGCGTACATCGTTCCTAGCGAGCACATTGTGGTAGGCCTGCTAACGGGACACACGTGGACGGACAGTTTCGCCCACAGGATAGGCGTCATTGACGATCCTTCCTGCCCTTACTGCGACGCCGACAGGGAAGAAACTCTGTCTCACATCGTGCTTGAGTGCAGCAGCCTTGATGCCCTTAGATTCCCCCTTCTTTCCACCTGTGCAGAAGAATTAGGGTACACTCCGCGGTCACTCAAAGACTTTATTTTCAACAGGAGCACTTGGCGAGCCTGCCTGGAGTTCCTAAAGGCCTCTGATAGACTTAAGCCACGCGTCCGCGCGGAGGATTCCGATCACCTGAGTGACTCGGACTCCTCACCTCATGGTTAACACCGGTCATTGGCGGCTGCTCGCAGACGTAACTCTGGCCTGTGCCGCTGTTTAAGATCGGTTTCGCGACCTGCCCTGCGTATGTGATCGCCCCTGACGCTGTCTCTGTAACCCAAGGACAGAGGGCAAATGGTTTGGCGATTCGACGGCGCGGGCTGCTCGAGAAATCGACTTACGCAGCGACCCATTTGAACGCGCTATGCAATCTATGGTGTACTTTTCTGGTTGTTCGTCTTAGCACTGGTACCCTCATCAGTAATCTTATCTAAAACTTTAATATATTCATTTTTACAAAAAAAAAAAATAAATAAAAAATATAATAATAATAATAAATAAATAAAATAAAAAATAATCTATCTTTTCCCATCAGTTGCTGAATCATTCTCGCTTTATCTAATATTCTTATTTAAACAACAGCTGTCTTTCTTTTATTTTCCCTGGCCTGGGGAATCTAACCTTTTTGAACAGCCTTGGTTGCGTGCAGCACCTTGATACTTTGACATTGTGCATTGCGGCTTGTCTACCTGCTACACCTTTTGTGCTCAAAAATCATACTTTAATCATTGCGGTCTGTCTGCTCTCCACGGTCACCCCTGGGCTCAACACCATTGAACCCGTCTCTGCCACCCCCTGAACTCCGCGGATCACCACCCTGCTCCCTCCCCCCGGTCCTCCTCTACATCCCGGCTCTCCTGGCCTCACCTGGCGATGACCCCTGGCCACCCATCCCCAGGCCCCTCCAACTATGCTTTGTATATATTCCGCTTTATGCGTCCATCGGGGCTCAAAAATCATTCATTTTGGTTAGCAGCCCCGTAAAATAAAGATATTTTCTCTTCCCCGATTGGCCGACCCAAAACTTTGTAATTATGTAAATAATTTTTTTTTAAATTATTCTTACGCCTTAAGCCAGGCATTACTTTTATCAAATTATGTTATTCATATATATTACTCAGCTCAAATAAAGAAATCTATGATCTTCAATATTATTTTTATTTCAAGATTTTAGCCACGACTGCACCACCATAGCATAATCACCAAGATAATCAAAAACAACAGAAATCCCATCTTTTTTTATTTAAAAATATAATATATATATATATATAAGTCAATGTCTGTTGTCTGTTTCGCGATAAACTCAAAAACTACTGAACCAATTGATACCAAATTTTGCATGTCGCTTTTAATAAACCTGAGGAAAATTTCGGCTACATTTTGATTAGTATTTTTGGTTATTTATTTTTTTCATTTGAAAAAAATTTTTTAAGCAGAGTAAATACGAGGAGAAGTAACAACACCAGGCCAATTAAGCGACCAATGAGGGTTCTGCATTTTTTTCAAATCGTTTGCGTACTTTTTTGAAATATATTTTTATTTCTTATCTTCTTATCTCTTTAAAAAAATCGTTTAAAATGCAGTCGAAGTCATTAGCAAACACATATATTTGCCTAATTTCCATGCGATCTTTTATTTTTTACAGAAAAATATCTACATGCCAGTATTTTGGATTAAAATTTTTTATTAATTTATTTTTTCTTATTCTTACTGAGATGATGGGCATCGCAGTCAAGATCCATCGCAGTCACTCACTCAACTCAGACAATTTCAAGGGTTAATGCTCTGGGGCGGGTACCTCGGGGGTTGGGTGGAAAAGCTGCCATGTATTTAAATTATATTGATTTTGAAACAACTAAATGGATTGCAAAAAAATATATATTTAAATCAAATCCCTAAACACAAATATAATACAATTTTTTTCCATCACACACACTTTTTGCCTGTGGTTTATGTGTTACTTCTGTATTGCTATTCTATGGCACTTCTGACAAAAGTTACTTTGTACGGGTTAACACACAAATACAATATTAGGGCCTACAGTAAGAGTAACTTAAACACAGAAAAATCGTGGACTCAAAAGTACAACACAAAAAAAAGTAAATAATAAACCACAATTTGTTAAATAAAATAAAAAACAGTACTTAGCTTTATTGCTGCTTAGGTAGGGATCGGACCGGGGTTACACAGGTATGCGCCGAGATTGCCAGACAGGGATATAGCACGCAAAGAACACTTTAAGCGTCCCCACACGATATTCCACCACACTGGCCTCGACTCATACCATAGCCCACTTTATATACAAACATGGCCACATTCGTCCAATGAGAATGCGGGAGAGATTTGTTCACAAACAAACGAAAACATAAATTCTTTCCACTAAAACCTGAGATAAGATATGATAAGATTGCAAATATTTGTCAATATAATTTGACAAAAGGTATCTTTCCAAAAAAAAAACTAACAAATCTCCCAAACATTCCCATTGTCCCGTAAGGAAAACCTCCCGCTGTTCGGGAGGAAAAAAGCTCACGGGAGCCATGTTATAAAGAAACAAACAAAAAAAAACTAAAGAGAGGAGAAGTAGGCATCCGGGTCGTTCCATAAAGGCGCCTTCCATCTTGCTCCTCCCAAAATAAACTTGAAAAAAAAAAATCTGCGCAAACTACGTGAGTTACCATGAGTGATTACCAAACACACATATATAATATGCTTTAGCAGACAGAGTTTAATGGGGGACCAAATAAGCTCTCATCTGGGACCGGCTGGGTATGTTAGGTAGAGACTTAGGGTATTGACAGACGCTCACTTGATGAGAAACCGAACGATCCAATTCCATTCAGTTCTCTCAAGTCCAAGAGCTAAAAGCTCTTCTTAACGTCTGTTTCTAAACGCTTTCATCCTATCGACATGTACAACTTTCACATCGTGCATGGTGACCCCTCTTACTCTAAAGTTAACATCGGAGACCCTAGCTTCCACACGGAAAGGCCCATAGACGTTGGAGTAACCTTCAGTCTTAGGAACAGCTAGCATTACCAGATCTCCTCTGTCGAAACTTCTGGAATAAGGTGGCCTAGGATTCATAAGCTTTTTAGCAGAATTACCTGACATAAACTGTCTGACAGTCTCCTTTGCTTTCCGCATCACCCTTAACCTCTCAGCCCAAGTAGGCTTTCTAAAACTATTAACAGACCCAGCGCTACACTCACAGCTTCTGTTAAACTCAGTAGGTGGCAACTTTACAGCCTCGTTTTCAATGCGCTTCACTGATTTCTCCTCGAAGGAGCTTGAAACCATCGGTCTATGCACACTGGCAACGTAGCTAAGGTCTACATAATCTCAGTCTTCTGGTTTCAAGGAAATCATGTTGCAACGCTCCCGTATGGGTATTGAATCTCCTTATATCATTGATTCCCAGAATCCCGTCGTAGGCCTTATCTCCGAGTGACATTAGCCAAAACATTATCTCTCCCAGCTCAATGCCGTTTTCGTTACCAACTCTACATGTTTTAACACGTGTAAGTGTCTGCTCTTGGCCTGTCACTGACACTATACGTAAAGTTTTAAGTGCATCGTCCCAATTCTCCTTCAAGACCTTGCACTTTTCAGAATCAATAATACTGAGTTGGCTTCCTGTATCATATAACAGGTGCCACATATTGCCGTTAATATTAACCTTAACTATTGGCAGATTTCCATACGGATCTCCGCCATATGAACGTATGTTCACTATCTCGGCATTGTCAAGAGTATTGCGGTTGGCAAACATAGAAGACTGTCTTGAGCAACAATCACTAGCTATATGTCCTAATCTACACTCAGATGGACTCAGCCTGATTTCGCCCAACAATTTAGTCAGTTTTTCTATCTCACCTCTAAGATCTGCAATACACTGCTCATTTTCGTGCTTCATCCTGTTTACACTGGCACTAAGCATCTTCATCTCACTCTTAATGCTATTTATTTCTTCAACCCCTTCTACTGAACATACCCCTTTCATAAAGCTGCAACGGTGTTCTACACTATCCTCCGTGGCCATGACACTGCCTGCTTTGTCTATTGATTTAGCCTCACTGCGAACAATAGCCTCTCTATACTTATCGAGCACATTTTCGAGGAAAATTTCGAACACTAGGCTATCGTCAAAACTGTACTCTATCTCTAATGGCCAGGAATCTTTCTTTAAAAACCATAGGACTTTCCCCAACTCTCTGCTTAAGACCTTCTATTAATTTAAGGCATTCCCTAATACCACGCGCTTTCTTAGGGTACAATATGTTCAGTTTACTAGCAATACTTTTGAAACTGCTATCGTTACGGATACCCATCTCCTCTAAGCTAAACCTAACTTCAGGGGATAGAGCCTCGAACATGAGCAGTGCTTTGACCTCAGGATCCCATTTGCCTACTCGAGCTTTAAGCTCGACTTCCCGAATGAAAGATTCTAGATCAACCCCATTAAACACTGATAAGTTTAGCAAAGAATTCGCGAACATGATGGAGTACAAAAAAATAATAATAAACCACTCAACCAAAGAAAAAAAACGCACGTAAAAATTACAGGAATTTACACGTGCAAAACACCAGTAATCCTGGCAGGGCTCGCCAATGACAAAAGTTACTTTGTACGGGTTAACACACAAATACAATATTAGGGCCTACAGTAAGAGTAACTTAAACACAGAAAAATCGTGGACTCAAAAGTACAACACAAAAAAAAAGTAAATAATAAACCACAATTTGTTAAATAAAATAAAAAACAGTACTTAGCTTTATTGCTGCTTAGGTAGGGATCGGACCGGGGTTACACAGGTATGCGCCGAGATTGCCAGACAGGGATATAGCACGCAAAGAACACTTTAAGCGTCCCCACACGATATTCCACCACACTGGCCTCGACTCATACCATAGCCCACTTTATATACAAACATGGCCACATTCGTCCAATGAGAATGCGGGAGAGATTTGTTCACAAACAAACGAAAACATAAATTCTTTCCACTAAAACCTGAGATAAGATATGATAAGATTGCAAATATTTGTCAATATAATTTGACACTTCTACTATTTATTATTGATGTACTTTCAGTATGAAGGAAATTGCACTCGAGGGAATTCTCGGGCGAAGCCGGGTCATTCTTCTAGTTTATATTATATGTTCAAATTTTTAAATTCTACATGTTATACTAAAGTATTTTTATCTTTATTGTCTTATGACTCTATTCCTCTTTACCCCCTATGCTTTATGTAATTTTAGAGTGTAATTATCTATTTTCACATCCTCTTGTTCCATGTTATATTGAAGTATATTTATCTCTACCAGATCTATTGCTTCCTCCTCCATATCAGGACAATGATGGTGAGCATTATGCTGATGTTGAAACACCTTCGCCACACCTGGTACTGAGACTATGGGGCTGGTGATGTAGATGGCTGTTCTGGAGAACACCTCGTTCTTCTACTTCTGCTGGGACCTGGGGCTGAACTTGTCGGAAACTCACCTTCCTCTCCACTAACATCACCAAGATTGTCTCCACTTCTCCGTGATGTACTACAGCACCGTCTACTACCACCTCTTCCTGGATGTCGAGCTCTACTTCTATCTCTTCATGTCTCTTGTGACAGTCCGCTTCTGGGCTTTCTCTACCAACTTTTCATCTATCGAAGCCCTATGGCTGATTATGAAAGCTGCCACAAGGTTTGTAATGTTCTTCACTTCTTCTAAGAATGTTTCCATCTGTAAGTTAGAGCTGATCGTTGACATTAGAATACCTCCATGGTGATATATATCTGCCTGAAATTATTAGTTTTTTTTTTTTTTGTGAAAAAATTATCACATGTGAACTTTATCCGCAGATAATCATCCGTAAAGTAGTAAAATAGGTAAAAATATCCTTAAAATATCTTGGTTTTTAAAAAGAACCATAAACCTTTTAATGGAATTATACAATATTTACGTCACATTCTCCTTGTGCACAGGTAAGATTAGCATGGCCAATGATCTATAAGACCCCAACCATGACTTCTACATAATTCAAAAGGTTCTACAGGTCTTATTCAAGAGGGGACCGTCAAATTTATAAATTTACAATGTGTCGATGAATATTTATTCACTTCGCGTTTTCACCATTCGCTCCACTCGTAGTCTACAGGTCGCCATGCCTTACTGAAACTGCCTACATGGTTGTTTAAGATGCAGAATGTATACACAGATAAACATGAGTAGAGTAGGATCTACTTGCTGGGATACAATTGGTAGCACCATAATTTAGTTCAGATTAGATGTAAAATAAGCGGTAAGTTACTTTTCGTTTTCATATTGAGACTAGGATTCTGCGTGTTCAAAGTTATGGTTATAACATAGTTATTTTCTTTTAAAACAAATTCTCAATTAAATAAAAAGAAACAGATGGATCAATGATTTCATATTGTTTTTTGTTGCAGCGATCAGAAGACTTGAATCGTAACACTGGATTGAGAGGTAAGGTTAAATTGTAACGGTCACAAGAATAGAAACATCTTATTCACTGATACTATTTTGTATGATTCAATGTTCATATATAATAATTTATTTTTTATATTTGAATATTTACCTTTTTAGATTGAAAATTACTTTTAAAATATTTCGAATCAATTGTCACTAGCTAATGCTTTAATTTGTGACTTCAGTCAATAGTCTATATTTCTTAATAATAACATTTATATATTTTATTTAGAAACCGCAAACAATTCATATATTCAACCTTTTCATACGTCATCCAAAAAGTTAGAAATATTAGATATTTCTCTTTGAAATTAAAAATTGATTTTTCACAAATAAAATAAACTTATGCGGTTAAACTTTAAGTATTGCTTTATAATCATACGCCGCAGTCATTTATAAGAAATATATATATTGGACTTGCGGAAAGTTTGGCCAACATACTCAACTCAACAGGATTTTATTGGTTAATTAACTGCAACGATGCTAGGATTATCCGCCAAGGATTTCCTTCAATAACTAAAATTGCAATAGAACAATCTATTCAAAGTGACCAGGCAAAAATAGAGAATTCTAAATTCTACCCTCACTATAAGTATTTACACAGTTCATTCCGAATTGAAAACTATTTACTTAGCAACTTTCCATTCCCAGTAAAACGCTATATCGCACAACAGAGAATACTATATTCGTTTTTCAAGGAAAACCATACAAACATTTTTAAAGAGGGTGATAAGATTTGTGATCTCTGCAAAGAAAATATGGAAACTGAACTATCTCATTATATCTATGAATGCCAAGATATATTAGTGAGGAGAGAAGGACATTCTTTTCAATGGTAGACACCAGCCAACTTAGGTCAATCCAAATGATGTTAACCAGTGCCCAAACAAGCAGACTAGTTGCTCAGGCCCTATATAATTTTTACAAGGCAGTAGGTGTAAAGAGGGAGAAAAGAGAACTTGGAAGCTATTGTTCTTACACCTCAAGAATGATGACGAAACATCGAGGGGCCATCGTATTATTACTAATAGTTGTATATAGTTGCGGGACTATTGGTTTCCTGTGCTGCTCTTTTCCTGTTATTGCACCTTGTACGGAGAATCTGTATAAGACTAATGTCTTAATAAAGGCTTTGTGTGTGTGTGTGTGTATAAGACTGGTGGTCTTAATAAAGCTGTATGTGTGTGTTACTCATGCGTCTTACACTTCATCATACGGAGTTCACTCGAAAAGAAGAATCATTTGTATTCAACCTCCATTGGACATTTACATTCATACAAAGTTTTTACTAACTATGCAAAACAACTATATATCCTATATATAGTCACGAGCCTCTTTCCACCGTCATCGGCCGCCTCTGTCACGGATGGCCATTGGACGGCTACGATCACGTGTCATCGTTGGCGCGCCGGTGACCTTGAGTGACGTAATGCCCTCCCCGCCGGCGGCGCGCGCTCGTTGGCTGCCGGCGAGCACGTGCCCTCCCTGTACGCGTGCATGGCTGGCGGTATTCTATATACAGTTACAAGCGTCTTACCTACGGAAGCCAACAGTACATAGGCAGATAAAGCACATAGGCTATAGTTATTAACTAATATATGCATTTATTTAAGGCGCCAATTTATAATTGTAACAAATAGTATTTGAATAAAAACATTCAATCGGGTAAAACACGGGCGTTGCCCGGGTCATTCGGCTAGTATTCTATATACAGTTACGAGCGTTATGCGTGGCCTCTGTCACGGTTTGCTTTTTTTTTTTGGAATGGCGCCCTCCTATTGGTCGGCTACGATCACGCCACCTTTGCCCCCCCCCCCCCAATTTCTGTAACTATTGTGTTGGAGCGGGTCGCTCCTTAAATAAATGCATATATTAGTTAATAACCAAATGGAATCCTCTCTTTCTTTTTCCCAGTAAGAGACGCCTACGGAAGCCAACAGTACATAGACAGATAAAGCACATAGGCTATAGTTATTAACTAAAATATGCATTTATTTAAGGCGCCAATTTATAATTGTAACAAATAGTATTTGAATCAAAACATTCAATCGGGTAAAACACGGGCGTTGCCCGGGTCATTTGGCTAGTATATATATATATAGGCATAAATATTAAATATATGCAGAACATGATGATGATAAGTGTACCTAAAAGATTATTATTGATTTAGGTTATCACGTGTGTGTGTGTGTATCCTCTATTAGAAAATTCACTTTAATCCCATATATACACAAAGCTTTATTAAGACCACTGGTCTTATACAGATTCACCACAGGAAGAAAGGAATTATAGATGGAGATTCTATACTCCAGCCAGGGCAGCACCCAACAACAGCATCCAGGTCCGACGCATGTTCAATGGTCACACGTTCCTTCGTGCATACGTCATGGTTAGCGAATCACTGAACAGGCGAGTGTGGAATCAACCGCGTTCTAGTCTTCGCTTTCCTCGTCCAACTGGAACACGGCATTTGACGATTCTATTAAACTCCTCCGAACGGGGACTGCGGCCTTGTAGAATTTATATAAATAGAAATAAATAGAATATAAATAGAATTTATTTAATCTCATAAATATAAATATTTGATTAAACTATTGTTGTAAAATTTCATTACTTCTTAAACCTGCCATCAAAATGGATCTATTCTTACATTATCTTGTTATTTTGATTGATTGCTTCATCTTCGAAATGATCCCTTGCATTATTGATAATGCCATTTTTATTTTATATTGGACAGCAATATTTGTCCGGGAAATTCATCCCTATATTGAAATGCTATGGCCAAAGTTTTGCCATATCTTTTGTGCCAGCATGTCCTTCTTGGACAAATTTTTCTTTGCAATCTTTTATTGCATGATTCGTTTTTTCTTTGGGATTTTGCCCAAATTTGTTGGAATGATGATAATTAATCATTATATTTTTGTGATTTTTGCAATCATTTTTATATTTATAATTATGAAGACATAATTTTTTTTTGTAAATAAGAATATATATATAATCTCAGTGTATGTTTAAATGTCGTGTTGTTTTGATGTCATATATTAATGGGAAAACCTTTTTCAAAATTATTTTATTAAAATGAATTCTGCGGCCAAAACAAAATTGTACTAGAGGAAATCTAAATATGAAGGTAAGAACTGTTAATACTCATTTTCATACATTTTTGAAATACTTTTTTTACTAAAAAATTAATAAACGTGAATATTTTCTATAAAGATTTATATTTAATTAAAAAGGCATAAATTGGATCAAAATATCATTTATTTTACCAATATTTCAGTTGGCTGAACGCCAACCTTTATCGATATCCATTCATCAATAAACAATAACATATGTTATAACACCTTGATAAAGGTTGGCGTTCAGCCAACTGAAATATTAGTAATATAAATGATATTTTGATCCATATATGCCTTTTTAATTGAAGATTTATTTATGGATTGCTCTATTTTCAACACACAAAAAACGAAGAGACACAGTTGTAGTAGGAAAGCTCCGTGAACAGATAAGAGTCGAGCTAAGAGCAAGATGGAGAAAGAAGGTTTCTTACTGTTTTACATGATCGATGAGGTAGACCTGGCTGAAACCAACAAGGGCCCACGCCGACGGTGAAGTGACTATCTAAATTGGGCTAAAACCGAGGTTTTTATATACCATTCCCGAGGAGGGGGGGGGGGGAGAGATATGAGAATTTGGACTTTGAACGTCTGCGGCATTCTGCACCCTTTGACATTGATTTCTCTCTCGATTTTAGAGGTTTTTGAACTTCTCAATCTTGCTTTAACTCAGCTCTTAATCTGTTACATAGTTTTATTTATTTATCCTCAGTTTGTACAAAGTACATTACATATGGTGATGCAATGACACATGCCAATCATGCGTATAGTTATTTATAGATGTTGTTGAGAAGTAGTTAGGAAAGGTGACACTAGATGGCGCGAGCCACGAGATGCGCCGCAGGATCACCACAGAGTGCGCCCACGTGACAGTTTTTGAGCGTATAAAAGAAGGTGTGGAGTGAGCGAGGGGGTGGCGGTAGACGAGAGTCAGGTGAGTGTGTGTGGAGGAAGTAGCGGCAAGTAGGGAGAGAGAGTAGTGGCAAGTAAGGTAGTAGGTAAAGTGGAGTCTGCCGAGTAAGTAACGGTAGAGAGTGTGAAGTGGAAGGAAGTAGACGGTGTGTAAGGTAGAAGGAAGTAGCGGCAAGTAAGGTAGAAGGAAGTAGCGGCAAGTAAGGTAGAAGGAAGTAGCGGCAAGTAAGGTAGAAGGAAGTAGCGGCAAGTAAGGTAGAAGGAAGTAGCGGCAAGTAAGGTAGAAGGAAGTAGCGGCAAGTAAGGTAGAAGGAAGTAGCGGCAAGTAAGGTAGAAGGAAGTAGCGGCAAGTAGTTCCGAAGTGAAAGAAGGTACACCAGAGGCAGAAGTCCAAGAAAGAGCGAAGCACAAGTCAAGGAAGATCAAGGTAAAAGACAAAGCAAAGGAAGCGGAAGTAAAACCTGATAAAGTGAATTCTAAAGAATTGGAAATAAGGAAGATAGAGTTGTACATATGTAAATAAGCCCTTTGATATTCTCGGATTACCATATTAAGCAATAAAGTTTAATATTACTGAAAAAGTCAAGCCTAATTATTCTCCGGGATTTTAATGACTGTTAGTCATTCTCAGTTTTAACACAAAAGACTAAACATATTGGTGAGCCGGACGTGATCCTGGAGAGAATGGAGGCTTTAAAGAAAATGGAGGCATTGAAAAGGATAAGAGCTCCTCTTCAAAGATTGATGGTGAGGACGATAGCCGAGATTGAAAGGGTAATGGAGGATGATCCTACGAATAGATTAGAAATATTGGCTCTACACCTACATCTAAAAAGATTAGGGCAGAAAGTGGAGGCGGTGAATGCAAGGATTGAGAACTTACGCATAAAAGAATCTGAAGCGAAGCCTGAGGGCGAAGGTGTAAAGGATTCTGAAGCGAAGCCTAAGGACGACGGAGATAAAGGAGATGAAGTAAAAGAATTTGAAGGTCAAAAAGCAGGAGATGAAGGCGACGGAAAAAAGGATTCTGAAGCGAAGCTTAAGGGCGCAGGAGTAAAGGATTCTGAAACGAATCCTAAGGACGAAGGAATGAAGGATTCTGAAGCGGAGCCTAAGGGCGACGGAGTAAAGGATTCTGAAGCGAAGCCTAAGGACGACGGAGTAAAGGATTCTGAAGATGAGCCTAAGGGCGACGGAGTAAAGGATTCTGAAGCGAAGCCTAAGAGCGATGGAGTGAAGGATTCTGAGACGGCAATTAAAGGTTATGAAACGGTGGACAATTCTAGAGCGGTAGCCGAAGGCGCTGACCAAGTAAAGATTTCAGATGAGGCTGAATCGATTGATGATAATGAGGAAAATGAGGAAGGAGTTGTCAAAGTTCCAGCATCGAGGAAATTGGTGGAGGTAGGATCAACGAGAGATACGGAATCTAAAATAAAGGATAATTATAAGGAAACAGAATCCAAAGATTGGAAAATCATAAATAGATCTGATTATGCAGAGAATAAGGACGATAAACACAATAAGGGAAAAGATCATGATGCAAATGAAGCGAAAAATATAGATGAAGTACATTGTACAGAGTTAAAGATGGAGGGAAAGCTAGATGTAGAACAGGATACTGAATCAAAGGAAGAAGAAAAGCTAGATGCAGAACAGGGTACTGAATCAAAGGAAGAAGAAAAGCTAGATGCAGAACGGGGTACTGATTCAAAGGTGGAGGAGGAAGAGCTAGATGCAGAACAGGGTACTGATCCAAAGGAAGAAGAAAAGCTAGATGCAGAACAGGGTACTGATCGCCCTGTATTTGGGTGTAAGTCCGAGGCTACGCCTATACGGCCAGTATTTGGCGACGCTTCCTGTCGAGGAAACGGCGGACTCGCCTTGAGGCGGTACTTGAAGAGGAGACCCGGTCTGCTGAGAAGAATCCCTGATGTGAGGATAGAGCTTCGGAAAAATAAGTACGGAGTTTTGGCCGACATGGGGAGATATTTCCAGGTGATGGCCATAAAGAGCAATGATTGGGACTACCTCAGATTTATTTGGAAAAAGAAGATGGACGCTTAGGGGGTGATCTCCGCTGGTGTGTATGGAGAGGGTGAAAACAGGGCGCGGTATGATGATTAAGTCCATCCAAGAGATTTACCCCTTAGAAGTGACCTCAGAGAAGGATATGGCTCTTTGTGCTCACACAAAGAGGGTGGGGGTATGTTGAGAAGTAGTTAGGAAAGGTGACACTAGATGGCGCGAGCCACGAGATGCGCCGCAGGATCACCACAGAGTGCGCCCACGTGACAGTTTTTGAGCGTATAAAAGAAGGTGTGGAGTGAGCGAGGGGGTGGCGGTAGACGAGAGTCAGGTGAGTGTGTGTGGAGGAAGTAGCGGCAAGTAGGGAGAGAGAGTAGTGGCAAGTAAGGTAGTAGGTAAAGTGGAGTCTGCCGAGTAAGTAACGGTAGAGAGTGTGAAGTGGAAGGAAGTAGACGGTGTGTAAGGTAGAAGGAAGTAGCGGCAAGTAAGGTAGAAGGAAGTAGCGGCAAGTAAGGTAGAAGGAAGTAGCGGCAAGTAAGGTAGAAGGAAGTAGCGGCAAGTAAGGTAGAAGGAAGTAGCGGCAAGTAAGGTAGAAGGAAGTAGCGGCAAGTAGTTCCGAAGTGAAAGAAGGTACACCAGAGGCAGAAGTCCAAGAAAGAGCGAAGCACAAGTCAAGGAAGATCAAGGTAAAAGACAAAGCAAAGGAAGCGGAAGTAAAACCTGATAAAGTGAATTCTAAAGAATTGGAAATAAGGAAGATAGAGTTGTACATATGTAAATAAGCCCTTTGATATTCTCGGATTACCATATTAAGCAATAAAGTTTAATATTACTGAAAAAGTCAAGCCTAATTATTCTCCGGGATTTTAATGACTGTTAGTCATTCTCAGTTCTAACACAAAAGACTAAACAGATGTGTTTCTATATACAACATGACAATCTTGTTATAAGTATTATGCAATATAGGGTTGTTGGTTTAAATTACCATAGATAGGCCCCGGGAGTGAAAGGGTTTATCCGGGTTTAAATGGGTAAAGCCTCTCTAACACAGGTTAGTAATTAAAATCTCTTTTAATTAATTTAAACTGTGAGGGTTAAAAAGGGCTATAACAAGATGTTTTGTTTGGATATATCTGAAAATTATAAAAAATAAAACTTATGTTTAATTCAAAAGTTATCATATTCATTATAAAAGAGAAATTTAGATAAAACCTTTGTTTGATAAAAAAAAATAATGGTGATAAAAATAAAATGATGTTCTAAGAGATTGTTGGCTGGCGTTGAAAAGGGTTAGGAGTTAAAGAATATGCAATTGTAGGTATTACACATGCAATCAAACTTAGATCCAGGTGCAAAGCGAGGATATAGACTTGGCGTCTTCCTAGGCAATGTTTCACCTGTGATCCTGTATAAGGTTACAGTGCTTTGTCACAATTGTAGGGTTATTGGGTTGAAAAGTTGTTGAAGAAAAGGTTGTTCATTAATATGATTGAAAGGGGTGAAATGGAGTCATGCGTTAAGTAGAATTGTTGTAGCGACAGTAGGTGATCTGACTTGACTTAAAATCAAAGGTTGATTGTGGTCCGCTAGAGCTAAAATAAATTAAGAGTTGTGAACGCTTTGTGCATGCGTTGGTGATTGTGCTCTGCGGATGATTGTTTTAAACTTTTGAAACGTGTTCAGGCCAGAAGTTGGGATTTGTAAATCTGGGGAACTGTGTTCAAAGAGTTTGGTGAAATTATGAAATCAAAAAAATTGTCAACTAGTACTATCGTTTTACTACGTTGATGTGAAGCATTGGCTTAAATAGCAGTGAAAAGTACACTGAAGTGGTTAGAGAAATAGATTGTTGTTTGAGCCCGAAAGTTAATGATATTATTTGTTCTATTATAAAGGTATAAAAACAAATATAAAATGAAAAAAATATAGCAATGTGATTGTGGTTGAATAAAGTTTAAGTGGACAAAATCAAACCTACAATATATAAAAGTAATAATAATGAAAAATTAAAGTGATTTTTAAAACAAATGAATGTTTTGTAATACTAAATTAATATTATGAAAAATAAAGGTAAAAATTGATTTTTTTTTAAATAATGTTGGATTAGAAACTTGTGATTATATAATTGAAAGGTAAAAAATAAAATATTTTATACAAAAAAAACAGAATATAATTAAAGATTATTACAATGAGTAGATGAAGGTTTAGTATTTCTTCTAAAAAGAAGTTACAAATGTGGTGTGTAGGTTTTATAAATCGAAAATTGAGAAGTGCAATTTATTGCTTGGATTGGTTACTAAAATGTTGTGTATTGTGATCTCAATTTAACATGTAAAATATTTGATATGTAGAAAAAAATAGAGATTTACACAGGATTAAAATATCAAAATGTTTTTAAAAGTTAGGTTAAGATATCTATTCTATATATAGAAATTTTCTGGAGGCGAGTAAGGGTGAAGTGTGGCGGTGGATTGATTGACGCGGGAATGGTCTCGAGATCTTTAGTCTATCGTCACTGGGGCCAACTAGCGGTATTTTTATGACTCTCTGTCTGGGAATTTGTGAAATTCTCGAGGAATTATAAATGGCTGATGTGAAACACATGTTACACATGGCGGTCATTCCAATAGCGGATATTTAGTTGACAGCTTTGTGGGCGTGGAGAGAGGACGTTGTATATACATGAAACGGGGTCGACTAAAGGGCAATTGCCGCTGTTTATCGTCGGGGATTATATTACTGGGGTCTTGTCTACAGCGCACTGGCTTTAAATTCTTTCTCTCCTAGTTTGGATCTGGTGGGTTCAAAGAAATCTTTATATTGTGTGAAATAGAGTAAGTAATACAGATCCAAATGGGTTGGTGTAATGTAGATAGAATAGGATTTTGAATTTAACGGGAAATTTTCTGGTCGCTACTTGAGGTTTGTTTTAAAACTATCGATGTTAAATAAATCTGGATTTAAATGTAGGAATGGCTGGGAGGTTGTAGGCGGTATAGTTCGGAATAGTTGCGTCTCGAAGATATCTGGAGTCAAATGATTGAATTCATTGAGATATACATCTTGAGACATTCGCTGTGGGTTTTGAACAGTGTTTGTGGAGGTGTGATGTACAGAACATTCTCTGTGTAATATTTTAATTTATTGACATGTATGGTGTCACTGTCTCTATTGAGAGGTTGATTGGGGCGATCTATTCGAACAACATTAGGTGAGATTATTTCAATTATTGTATATGGTCCAGTAAAATATGGTGCTAATTTACCTGTGTCGGGATTTCTATAATTTTTAACCAAAAGAAGATCATTCACTTCGAAATGTGGTGTTCTGTGCTGCTTATCAAATGTTTCTTTATCTTTTTTTATGCTTATTGTGGGTACGAGAGCGTGCTACCTTTCGAGCTCTGGTTATTTCGGGGGGTATGGGTTAAGATGAGTTCTTAGATCTGGGGGGACAACATTGAACATTAAATAGGTGGGTGGAAAATTTGTGACAGAATGGGGTGTGTTATTATATGTTTGAGTGATGCGTTTAACTAGTTGAGTCCCGGAAGCTTTTGAATTTTCTAGATAAGCTAGTCTGAGCTTGCCAGTAATGGTGTAATTTAAGCGTTCTATTAAACCGTTTGCTTGTGGGTTATTGCTTGTGGTGAGTAGGGGTTGTATACCATGTGTTATTAGAAATTTACGGAATTTTTCTGAGGTAAAAGCGGGCGCTCTGTCAGATAACAGACGTTTTTGGAGATCCTTGTTGTAGTACAGTTTTGAGGGTTTGAATGTACGTTAGGGTACTGGTTTACTGGTTAAACTCTCTTTGAGAGTGGTGTAAGCTTGTTGGCAGTTTTATGGTCTATTTGAAAAATGTAGTTTTCTCGGTGTTCGTAAGTGTTGTGTTTCGACGTGGTTGCGGACTTAGTAAAAATGTTATTCAATGATGTCAGGTTTAGATGTAAGTAAAAGTGCGACTTTCGACGTGGACACGCTTTGGGGTGAGTTGTGTCACAGGCATGAAGGCGTCTTTGTGGCCTGTTAAGTGAGAAAAATTGTTGTGATGCGCTGTGTGACACGAGTGAGTGAATTGAATGGAAAGGTGTCACGTGAAGTCTTTGTTTTTGGTACAGCATCTAACTTGTTTCAGCATGAATAAAAAATTTGCTAGTCATGGGTGGTGGTTGTACAGAACACATCGATATATTTTGGCTGTTAGTGGATGTGGCACGTTTAGTGGCGACGATATGGAGCTTGTGTGGCTCGAGATTGATTTGTTGCTAAGTCGCGCGCTAATAGATGGTGGCCAATTGGAGAAAGTGATGGGGGAGTGTGTTGAAGTTTGTTGAGAGAGATGTGTGGATTATTAATAATTATGCATGTAAAAGGAAAGGACGATGGAGTGAAACTATGTTGGATTTTTAACTTGTTTTGGGGAAGGACAGTTACTTTTCTAGTTGTGATTTTGAAGATATTGTATCTTTCGATTTTTGCAATTAAAAAAAAAATGCGTTTCACCTATGTTTATTAAAATTTGAATATATCGTTGATTATGGTAGTGCGAAAATTATCCTTGTAAAAGGGCAATGGCGTGATAGTGACTTATAATTTGAATGGGGCGTTTACATAAAATAGTGACCATAACAATTATTTTTGCAAAGTTTTGAGTATTTGATTAAGGAATTGGTGTTTTGGTATAAAAATGATATATTAAGAAAAACACACATAAAGGTTTAGAATTATGATTCGAGTAATTAAAAAATAATGATTATTTTTTATGTAAAATTGAAAGTAATGCATTAAAATTTATAAATTGCTTAAAATAAAGTAAAAATTGATAAATGAGGGTGTAAAAGATTTAGAATTTGAATTGAAATGATATAAAAATGGTAAAATTTGATTTTAAAATGATTACAGTGAAAATAAACATTAAATTTATGAAGAATCAAGTTGTGAATATGAGGAGAAAGTTACGTAGGTTTTTAAAAACTCACAGTTTTGAGGATTGTTCAGTCAGGAGACTTGGTCTTTAGTTGTCGTCCTGATGACGCGGAAGACGTTCCATGTAGAGCTTTCAGAAGCTTGTAGCTTCTGTTCGGCGGCTGCGGCATGTCGCTTGGAAGATGGTTGCGTTGTAAGGCCGAAGGTGGGGGTGTAACTAGGTAGGTTACACGTGATGACCGCTGGTTTATTTTGCGGGATTTTCGGCTGTGTCGTTGGGCGGAGATTGCTTGGTCGTTTCGTTGGACTGGCGGGCTTGTTCCTCCATCTTTGCTCTTTGTCGCTTCTATCTGGACAGGCTTCTTAACTTCTTCGTTGTGGTTTCCTTCGTTGTGGTCATCCTGTCGACTCTCGCTATAGCTGTGGTAACCGAGGATCAAACCTGTAGTAACCAGTACCTCTCTGCACCTTGTAGGACCTTCAACAGTTCTCACAGAGTACAGGCAGTCGTGGTCGAGGCAGAGTGGAAAGCTTGGGAATGTCCACACACAAAAAACGAAGAGACAGTTGTAGTAGGAAAGTTCCGTGAACAGATAAGAGTCGAGCTAAGAGCAAGATGGAGAAAGAAGGTTTCTTACTGTTTTACATGATCGATGAGGTAGACCTGGCTGCAACCAACAAAGGCTCACGCCGACGGTGAAGTGACTATCTAAATTGGGCTAAAACCGAGGTTTTTATATACCACTAGCCGAATGGCCCGGGCAACGCCCGTGTTTTACCCGATTGAATGTTTTATTCAAATACTGTTTGTTACAATTATAAATTGGCGCCTTAAATAAATGCATATATTAGTTAATAACTATAGCCTATGTGCTTTATCTGTCTATGTACTGTTGGCTTCCGTAGGCGTCTCATACTGGGAAAAGAAAAGAGAGGATTCCATTTAGTTATTAACTAATATATGCATTTATTTAAAGAGCGACCCGCTCCAACACAATTGTTACAAAAACGAAGATGCGAGTGGGGGGAGGGGGGCAGAGGTGGCGTGATCGTAGCCGACCAATAGGAGGGCGCCATTCCAAAAAAAAAAGCAAACCGTGACAGAGGCGACGAAGAATGACGCTCGTAACTGTATATAGAATTCCCGAGGAGGGGGGGGGGGGGGAGAGATGTGAGAATTTGGACTTCGAACGTCTGCGGCATTCTGCACCCTTTGACCTTGATGGCAATGGGCTGCCAAATTCCTCTTTAGGTTGTTGGATTTCTCTCTCTATTTTATACGTTTTGAACTTCTCAATCTTGCTTTAACTCAGCTCTTAATCTATTACATAGTTTATTTATTTATCCTCAGTTTGTACAAAGTACATTACATATGGTGATGCAATGACACATGCCAATCATGCGTATAGTTATTTATAGATGTGTTTCTATATACAACATGACAATCTTGTTATAAGTATTATACAATATATAGGGTTGTTGGTTTAAATTACCATATAAATATAATCCAACACCTATTGTCAATATCAATTTTAAAAGTTAAGAAATAATTAAAGTATTTTTGTGTGCGAAAGTATTTGACCTAAATATAAATATAGAATTGTAATATCTGATCGAAGGAGAATTATTTGAGGTAATACTTTATGATGAATGTTATATACTCTTCTACCTAATATATATTCAACAATCTTAGGTAGTGTAGTTTCTATTAAAAAAGATTGTATGCTACTGTTATATTTGTATAATATTTTATTAATACAGAATTATCATAAGAACTAAAGACATGAATACATCACACAACAACAACTAAGTCCTTGGTAAAAACCATAAATACATATTATATATTTACAATGAAGAACATATTTCACTAAAACGTCAGTGAGGAACAAATTGGATAGATGAGAGAGACTTCTAGAATTAAGAAGTTAGATCCTAGAAGTCAATCTTGCTGTCTCGTTTAAATAGAAAAAAAAAGAAAGAATAATACAAGGTTCTGATGGCTTAACCGGAACTAACTGTTCCTAGCTTTACAATAATACAGAAATATACTTGTAAATGGTATATCGATTGATTACCACCAAATTCTATTTAATGTACTTGAATTTATTTTCTTTAAAAAAAATTCTCAATTAAATAAAAAGAAACAGATGAATCAATGATTTCATATTGTTTTTTGTTGCAGCGATCAGAAGACTTGAATCGTAACACTGGATTGAGAGGTAAGGTTAAATTGTAACGGCCACAACAATAGAAACATTCACTAATACTATTTTGTATGATTTGACGGTATTTCAAATATTTATCTAGTATCATAATATCCTTCTGTAGATCGATGTTAGGGTATATTTTCACTTGACTACGTTTAAAATCAAGACATCTTAGATTAACATATTTATTTTATAACAGAATGGAATTTTTACATATTAACCTATTTTACATTAATTGAAATTTAAAACAAAACATTACATACCAATTAGCAGCAAATTCTCTCTAACTCTACAAAACTACATCTACAAAAACAAACGAGAGTTCTAAATATAGCAATTACAATGTTGCCGAATATAATTAAACAAAAACTATATATTCATAGAAATATATATTTAAATATATTTTCACAATCTGTACAGAAGCTGTTGGCCGGATCCCAACATTTCCCTTCTTATCTGTCCAACTACTTCTGAGAGTCATTACTGGCACTCTTTGAGTTGTTCTGTACTTCGAAGATTTCCTTTATGTGATGTTCATGTCTGGGGATGGAGAGTCCTTTGGTCATTATATCTGCTTCTATGATTTCGGATGGTTTATAGACGGGTGTTACTGTTCTTGACTGGAATTCTTCTCTTACAAAATACAATTTTCTATTAAAATGTCGACATTTCAATCCTTGTATTGGGTTTTTCAGCCATGCTATCATGGATTGGCTATCTGTGTATACTTGAATTGGGTTTTGAGTTTTGCATCCAAGATCATCCAAAAGATTATCATACCATTTAACATCACAAACTCCTTCACAAAAAGCTAATAACTCAGTCTCCATTGTGGACATTGCAACCATTCTTTGTTTGTTGCATTTCCAATTAACTATATTGTTGCCAATTTTAATAAAGTGTCCTCCAAATGATTTGGCATCTTTCGTAGTGCGCCAACGGTCATCTGATATTGCAGTCAATTGTTCCGATCCTTCACTGAATTTTAGTTTTATATTTCTTGTGTATTGCAGATATCTCAATATTCGCTTGATAGCTCTCCAATGTATTTCTTTTGGATCTTGTATACATTGTGATCGGCTATTTATAGCATATGCATCTTGTTGCATTAGTTTAGTAATGATCCTATTGCTTCTTGGTACATCTTCTTGGAATAAGGTGGACTGTTTTCATAATCATCATATTTCTCTCGTAAATTTATAGGTGACTTCACTGGTTTGCATTCTCTCATTCCATATTTATCAAGTATCTCTCTTATCAATAAATTCTTATTGCTGTAACAGTATTCAATTCTCTTGTTGTTCTATAGTAATTCCTAAGAATTTTCTATTTTGCGTTACTTCATTGATAACTAAGTCTTCTGAGAGACTTGACATTAGTTCATCCACATCCTTAGATGAATTAGATAGGATCGAGAAATCATCTACATATACTGCGAGGATGATATCTTTTCCTGTTATTGGGTCTGTTCGATATAAGCAAGGATCCGTAGTTGTTCTCTTCAAGTTTTTTTTATAGAGTACTAGACGGGTGACCCGGGCTTCGCCCCGAGATTGGCCCGTGTGCATATCTACCCTTACAAAAGCTACATACCTATACTTTCGATATTTGCGGACCTATAATGAGGTATTGTTAACAATAGATTATTTAAGGAGCGACCCGCTCCAACACACAATAGTTACAAATACCAAAAAGCGAGTGGGAGGGGGGGGCAAAGGTGGCGTGATCGTAGCCAACCAATAAGAGAGCGCCATTCCAAAAAAGCAAACGGTGACAAAGATGAAGAATTATTAAGAACGCATGACGCTCGTAACTGTATATAGAATAGCATCCAGCTTTTCATTCCACTTCCGTCCTGATTGTGGTAATACATATACAGTGGTACCTCGACATATGAGCGCCCCAACATACGAGTTTTTCGAGATACGAGCCGACGAGCAAGTGATTTTTTGCTTTTAGTTACGAGCGAAATTCGAGATACGAGTTCGGTTCGGTAGTAACACGCAGTCGCGCCATCACGATCAGTTAGCAGCGTGCTTCCGCTGTGATAAGTTGTGTTTTGTGTTCGCGTTTTGTGTTGCGTTTACATTTACAGTTTTAGTTCATTTATTTTTATAACTATGGATCGGAAGAAAGTTTGTAAAAAGTCAAATGCTAAGAAAAAGATGATGAGTATTGAATTAAAACGTGAAATTATAGAAAAACATGAGCAAGGTGTTCGAGTTGTTGACTTGTCGAGGCAGTATGGCCGTAGTACGTCCATGATATGTTCTGTGCTTAAACGGAAGGAGTCGATAAAGAGTGTAACGCCGGCTAAGGGCCTTACGATGGTTACATTGGTTTTGAGGAGTCAGAGGAGGAGGTTATTTCTACAAGTGAGATAAAGGAGATCTTAGGAATGTGGGAGAGAGTTTCACAGTTCGTGGAAAAAAAAACACCCAGAAAAAGTTGCAACAGGTCGTGCATCTGACCTTTTATATGACACTTGCCTAACTCATTTCCGGAACATTCTGAGAGGGAGGAAGAAACAAACCTCCTTGGACATGTTTTTTTCTAAACGGCCTACAGGTGAAAGCGAGAAAAATGTAGCGAAAAAGGCAAAGACCAGTGAGGATATCTAATTTATTTCTTTACATTCTCTTTTTTGTTTTTGTGCAATAAATATTTGATATTTATAAATACGTTTTTATATTTAAAACCACGTAACAAAAATAACTGGGGTGACATTTTGGAGGTTGGAACGGATTAATGGTAGTTCAATTGTTTTGTATGGGGAAATTTGCTTCGAGATACGAGTAATTCAAGATACGATTAAGGTTGCGGAACGAATTAAACTCGTATGTCGAGGTACCACTGTATTTCCTTGGATACTAGGCATACTTCATTAGTACTGGTCTCAAAGCCTGGTGGTTGTTTCATGTATATTGGGGAGTCGAGACCACTATTCAAATAGGCAGTTTTGACATCAAAATATCTTATATTCTTCTTTTGGTTAACAGCTAAAGATATCAAAACCCTCAAAGTTCCAAGTTTCATAACTGGACTGTACTCTTCTTCAAAATCTTCTCCCTTTATTTGATTGTAACCAGCGGCCACTAACCTGGCCTTATATTTGGGTTGCAATCCTTGTTCAGAGTCTTTCCTTGAGTATACCCAGCGACTTAATGACCTTTTTATCTTTAGGCCTCTCTTCTAATTGCCATGCATTGTGTTTCTTTATCGAATTCAACTCTTATAACATTGCCTTATTCCAGCCTGACCTTTAACTTGAGTCGATCGCCTCTTGGTAATTATCGGTATGTCCTGATCTGTCTTATAGACAACATATTCGTCGAACTTAGTTGGCATCACACGTCTTCTTTGTGGACGTTGTTCGGCTTCTTGTTGGGAATGAATATCTGTATGACTCTCATCTTCCATTATTGATGGTTGAGAAATCACTTTCTTCGGTTATTTCTCCAATATCCGATTCATCTATTTGTTGATCTTTTGCTTCATGCGAATTCTGCATTTCCTAGGTTGTCCCAGATTTGTATTGGAAATAATTGTATTATTTATCACATGAGGTAATTAAGTTAATATTTCTTGGACTTCCTTCATCAAACTTAACATGTATTGTTTCATAAACCATTTCATTTTTCTTATCATATATTCGATATGCTCTTCTTTCATTTGAATAGCTAATGAGAATTCCTTCCTTTCCTTTAGGGTATAGTTTTGATCTCTTATGATCATTTATTTTATAAACAACTGTGCTTCCAAATAATTTGAGATGTCTGACTGATGGTTTATGGCCAGTCCACATTTCCATTGAGTCTTAGTCGAATTTGATTTTGTAGGCGTCAAATTATGGAGATAAACAGCTGTTCTTGCTGCCTCACCCCAAAACTTGATAGGTAAATTGGCCTCAATCAGAAGAGTTCTCGTCATATCCAGGATTGTTCGGTTGGCCCTTTCTGCCATACCATTGCTTCTCGGCAAATAAGGTTCTGTTTTTTCATGCTTAATACCTTTAGATTCTAGAAAAATCTTCATTTCTGTATTTATAAATTCACCGCCATTGTCTGATCTCAATTTCTTTACTTTCATGCCTGTCTCTTTTTCTCTTCTCCTTATGAAATTTTCAATGTTGCTGGTAGTTTCATATTTACTGTGAAGAATTTCTATAAAATATCTTCTAGTGTATTGGTCAACTATGGTTAACATGTATTTCCTTCCTCCAATTGTTGGTGTCAAAGGCCCACATATGTCAACGTGTATTCGTTCCAGTGGTCTTGCTGTAGTTTCTCCAAGTGACTGACTTCCTTCAACTTTTGTGATCTTTCCTTTGTTGCAGCTTGCGCAATAAGGTAGTTCTCCCTTTAAGTCTTCAAGACCTTTTACCATTTTGTTTTTGTGCATCCTCATTAAATAGCTTGAGTTGATATGTCCTAGTCGTTTGTGCCATAATTCCATATTGTCACTAGACACGTGCATAGACTTTTCACTTTCTTTTACAACTTCAGGTTTGAAAGTGACTTTGAACATATTGTTCTTCATTATTCCCTTAGTTATTATTTTCTCCTTTTCACTTAAAATCGTTGCTTCATTCTGGTCAAATATCACTTTGTTTCCTTTGTTAACTATAGAAGCAACTGACAATAGATTGCATCTTAAATTTGGGACATAAAGTACATCTTGTAATTCAACATGAGAGTTCTCATTTGAAACAATTTTAATGTTGCCTTGTTGGGTTGCTTCTATTGAGCGATGAGTTTCTGCTAATAATATAGGTTGATTGCATTCTATGACGTCTTCTAGACATGTCATTTGTCATATGAGTTGAGCATGCAGAGTCAAGTTGCCACTCCTTTTCAAGTGTTCTCGGCTGCTCTTTCCAAGCCATAAGGGCATGATGTCGTTGAGGACAATATTCCTTACGCCGATTATTATCCCTATTAGTTTTTCTTTTTGCATATTTTCGTTTTGATGGAGTACATTTTGGTATTTCTTTGTAAATTTTGAATTTTAATTATCAGGATCATACCAAGTCTCTTTTGAGATGTCCCAATTTGTTACACACATGACATCTTTTTTCCCTAGACATGTGGCCATATTACGCTTTTAGTACCTGTGTATGTGAGTTGCTAGCGGTCGTTTCTAATGTTTTCTCAAAATACAGTAAAAGTTGTCTCAGTGCATCAATAGACATGTTTCTATTTGCGATGATGACAGGGCGTAGAGGGTTAAATCTGGGAGATAAACCTTCTGTTATATATCGTGTAACTTCTATGTCTGATACTTGTTTTCCCAATTCCTTAACTTGTTAATGCTCGAGCTCTTGTTATAAATTATTCAGCACGTTCACTGGGTTTCATTCTTAATCTTGATAATTCTATATAACAATTCATAATTATTTCTTCAGATATGCCTGAATATCTTGTTTTTAAGACCTCCCATAGCTGCTTTGCTCTTCATTTTCCTTATATATCAAGGCTATTGATGGCTCAATAGAAAGTATAATTATGTCATAGGCTTTTCTATTTATTTTTGAGATCGCTTTCTATTCTTTCAGGAATATCGTTTGCAATTACTTCTTTAAATAAGTCCTTAGCGTTTAAAAAGGCTCCCATTTGCATTGACCATATATTTGATAATTATTTCTTTTAAGAATTTCTATCTTTATATTATTATAAATATCCATAATATACTTTTTAGAATATTTATTTTCTATCAACCACGCTCTGCTACCAAAAATGATGGTATTTTAAATATTTATCTAGTATCAAAATATCCTTCTGTAGATAGATTTACTTGTTAGGGTATATTCTTACTTGACTACGTTCAAAATTATCTTAGATTAACATATTTATATTATCACAAAATGGAAAAATTTTACATTTTAACCTATTGTACATTAATAGCAATTTAAAACAAAAACATTACATACCAATTAGCAGCAAATTCTCTCTAACTCTACAAAACTACATCTACAAAAACAAACGAGAGTTCTAAATATAGCAATTACAATGTTGCCGAATATAATTAAACAAAAACTATATATTCATAGAAATATATATTTAAATATTTTTTCACAATCTGTGCAGAAGTCGTTGCCGGATCTCAACCTCATTCAATGTCCATATATAATAATTTATTTTTTATATTTAAATATTTACATTTTTAGATTGAAAATTACTTTTGAAATTATTCGGATCACACACACACACACACAACAATTTTCTCTCACTAGCTAATGCTTTAATTTTTAACTTCATTCAATATTCTATATTTCTTAATAATAACATTTATATATTTTTTGTTTAGAAACCGCACACAATTAATATTTACGCGAATTATTGGAGTTTTAGAAGACATTGTATTCAAATGTATATATAGTGTAATCATGCTTTTATAATGAAATTTACATTCATAGACAAAACTTGAAGTTTGAAGTCTTTGATATCGCCGCGGTTATCTTTCTTTATTTTATTTTTATTTTTATTTTTTAGGAGATAGAGGCAATTTTGTTCACAGTTTAGTTATCTCGTGTGTCTTCAATAAAGGTCACTGTAATATCTTTCAGAGTTATTATCTAAATCTCTATATTCCTTACTCAAATAAACAATTTCTTTTAGTGTTGTCCATGAGTGTATAGGAAAAGGTTAATAAAAAGGCCCAAGTATTTTCAGAGTACTATCGTGAGCCTGTAAGACATAATAGCAGACATTTCTTTAGTTCCGATAAGCAATGAGACACTTTTTGGATCATTTTGACTACAGATAATTTGGTTAAACTTTTATAATAAATGAAACTATATATTAAACACGATTTTTAGCATTTTCCAAATGAAAAATTTCCCTAATGAATTTTCCCTAATGAAGGGCATTCTTGCCTGAAAGCTTGTTTTGTACAATTAAAAGAAAATCACCACGTTTTTATCGCCTTCATTTCAAATTAATATTGTTTTGTTTTTTACTTTTTCAAATAAGACACTGTAGAGGGATATATTGGTAATGGTATTTAAGAAGACTATGGACATTAACTTTGAGGTCATAAAGGACTGAAGGAAGTCTGTTTTCTATTCGAAACGAAAATTTCGGGCTTAATAATTTCATTTCGCATACATAGATAGCGCGTTATTTATTTTGTTCTACTTAGATATTTTTGCTCTTCAAATTTGAAGAAAAAGATTCAGTTTCCAAATACATAGGAATTTATAAAATTCACTTCGTCTATTTCCTGATTATCTTTTTGACATAATACACTCATGAAGACAGAACTTAAGGAAGTTTCATATTTTAAACAACTATTTATTGCTTATATAACAGCGGATTTTCCATATATGTAAATTCAAACGTTCTTCCTTAAGAAATAAAATAATAAACATTTTAACAATACATGCTTAAAGATACAAATTCCTCAAGTTTTATTGATGAGTGTTAACTTGTGAAAGAACGTGCGGTTTGTATGTTTCTGATATTTTTATTTAGAAATTCAATCGTTATATATTTGATGATGATATTTATCACTCCATTGACTGCAGTAAGAATAAATATTTTCTAAACTGAATACCCTATCTCTTATTTTCTCTTCCTTGTACTAATTCTTTGTATCAAAACACCGTCAAAAGAGTTTGCATATTGTTATTAGGAATCTTTATATGTTATTTTAAAATGAGTATATCTATTCATATATAGATAATTTTGTAGGAGGAAATTTGACAATTATACCGCAAATGTTTCTTTTGAACGAAATCACATCTACAATCATAAGCCACATTATATTGTATTATAGATAATTTTATTCTCTAAAAATATTCTTCTAGGTTCTAGTATATTTCTATTCCTATTTACCATACAGAGAAGATTAGCATGACTCCTGCGCAATAATGACACGTAAAATGGTGAAACGTTCCATATTTACCTACTCCATGTGTGTAAATTTAAAGTGAAATTTTCTATATATATATTATATGTTCACCTTTAATTTCTACATGTTATACTAAAGTAGGGAGTAATAGTTACCTATAAATTATTTGAAAAAGAAATAATAAATAAATTTAATTTCTGTGAAAAATAGATATTCCGGCCAGTTAGAGTTTTTTATTTTCTCAACGTTTCGAACTGGCCGAAGTGTCTATTTTCACAGAAATATGAATGCCGGCCAGGCAACTTCTATTTTCAGGATAAATAAATTTGAGGTAAAGAGTTTCTCTTTAATTTTGATTTCGCAAGCTTTCGAGTAAATTTTTGCTCTTCAACAGACAAATACTTCTATGTGTACATATATATTAAAATATACTAAAGTATATTTATCTTTATTCTCTTATGTTTCTATTCCTCTCTACCCCTCTATACAATATGCAATTTTAGAGTGTAATTATCTATTTCCACATACTTTTCCATATCCCCTTGCTCCATGTTATACTAAAGTATATTTATCTTTCTATAAATTCTCTATAAAATAATCCCTTGCATAAATATTGAGTAAAGTCAATCATTCCTCCAGGGTAAAGTGTCTTTTTAAAACATTTTTATTCTCTAGCTTTCGGGCACGTACGCCCTTCTACAGGAGAAAACATGGTATAATGATACGCCAATAGAACACGAGTTAAATATAATCGGATACTATTTTACATATTTTTATGAAGATATAAAAATATTATTTTTTACATATTAACTATTATACAAATTGAGACAAAATATTTTAAATATATATATATCTCTGTTCGAATAAATAAGCTTGAGGGATAAGTCTCTTTTAAATACCTTTATTTCAAGCTTTCGGGCTCAACCGCCCTTCGAAAGCCCGAAAGCTTGAAATAAAGGTATTTAAAAGAGACTTATCCCTCAAGCTTATTTATTCGAACATAATATTATGGGATTACCTATTAATATATATCTCTAATAAGAGGACAAACAAATGAATAAATATAGGCTACTAGAATCCTTATCCTTTGTCATTTATTTTAAGACATTTCCATAGCCCGTCTGAAATGCGAAATCCCCCAGTTTACATATCTATTTGTAGTATTCCCTACTCACCTGTATCCATATCAATAGCTCGTCATCTGAAAAAATTCGGCGTTAAAACCTTCTTCTGCAACTCACCCAGTTTAAGTTCACTACTAAGAAACCCTATAACAAAAAGAAATAGCCTTAATTATCCTTCCAATATTAAGAATGCCATATACTCTATAGAATGCAACGAATGCAGAACCAAATACGTAGGTGAAACAAGTAGAAATTTAAATATAAGAATATCAAAACATCACCGAAATATCGAAAACCAGGACAATAAATCTCTAGTATATCATCATGTAAGAGAAACAGGCCATTCCTTCGCACTATCCTAACCAAGAACCCATTATTCCAACATCTCCAATAAACAACAGAGACTTATCATAGAATCCATAATATCAAGAAAGCACAATAGTATTAACAGAAGAATAGACATTCCGGAAGTTTATAATATACTATTCCCTGAGCTCACCCCAAATCATCCAAATACAGAAATCGTCTCAGAATAGCAGCGGTGGGAACCAAGTAGACATCTCCTAATAATGATAACTACAACCTAACTACAAATTCTGCTATTGTGTACCCAAACATATAAAACAACCAGTTATAACTGTGTTCACACCTTAGCCAATATTCCTTTGATCACTGATTATATGGAATCTAGAATTATAGGTTATATGAATTGAATAATTTATCAACAGAAGATAAACAATTTTATGATTTGTATATTCCAGGTATACTCAAAGATTTATCTCTTGCTGGAGTGCCCTGTCTTTCAAGATTACAGAGTCAACAACGGTTTAATTGCTTTAGGCCCTAGTATTTAATTTCAAGTTATTTATTTATTTATGCTTATGAGGTGATACAGCAGCGTATTTACAATTAAAGAGGAGACAAAATGAATTAAATCTAGAAAAAAGAAGTGAGGACATATCGGTCATTAAAGTCTGAGAGGCAAGGCCTTCAGCCAGTTCAGGGCTTCCGGGGTGACAGAATGGAGATTGGAGATTCCTCCATTGAATTTGTACAGCGGGCAGTCATCTAGTATATGGGACATTGATTGTGGGACGTTGCAGGCACAATTTGGATCTTTGGTGTAGCCCCATAACTTCATCAGCTCTGCACACCTTCCCTGACCTGTCCTAAAGCGGTTTAGAAGCACCCATTCTCGTCGAGGGAGGGAAAAACCTGGGATCTTGACACTTGGGCTTGTGATGAGGTTCTTGTTTGGGATATCGGAGAATTTCAAGCAAGGACACATATATAAAATTTGATTTCCTTTGTAAATATATTTTGGATTTCATTAAGAAAAATGGTCTTTGATGTAACGATCTCAAGGAAATATTGGACATATTATATGGTTGTAAACAATATATAGGTGTATGCGTGTATATGTGTGTATATTTGTATATATTTTTTAAATTTAATGATGTAACTGTAAATAAAAATAAAAAATATCTCTATATGTAAATAACATTTTTGAATCTTTCTAAGTCGCTTTCTGTGTATCTTTCCATGTTGAATATTTTCTTTGTTATATTTGTATGTACATTTAGCGCAAGTGTCCCTAGGGGGACATAGCGTTCGAATTTAAATAAATAAATAAACAACCTAACTATGTATTCCTTGCTTCCTTGGTTTTTTCTAGTAGCCTATATTTATTCATTTGTTTGTCCTCTTATTAGAGATATATATATTTAAAATATTTTGTCTCAATTTGTATAATAGTTAATATGTAAAAAATAATATTTTTATATCTTCATAAAAATATGTAAAATAGTATCAGATTATATTTAACTCGTGTTCTATTGGCGTATTATTATACCATGTTTTCTCCTGTAGAAAGGCGTCCTTGCCCGAAAGCTAGAGAACAATAAAAATGTTTTCAAAAAGACACTTTTCCCTGGAGGAATGATTGATTTTACTCAATGCTCACTATATTTATCTTTATTTTCTTATGTTTCTATTCCTCTTTACCCACCTATATACTAAATTATGTAATTTTAAAGTGTAGTTATCTATTTCCACGTACTTTTCCATATCCCCTTGCTCCATGTTATACTAAAGTATATTTATCTCTACCAGATCTATATTGCTTCCTCCTCCACTTCATGACAATGACTTCGAGCATTATGCTGACGTTGAAGCACCTTCGCCAAACCTGATACTGAGACTGTGGAGCTGGTGATGTGGATGGCTGTTCTGGAGAACACCTCGATCTTCTACTTCTGCTGGGACCTGGGGCTGAACTTGTCGGAAACTCACCTTCCTCTCCACCAACATCGCCAAGATCGTCTCCACTTCTCCATGATGCACTACAGCACCGTCCACTACCACAACTTCCTGGACGTCGAGCTCTACTTCTATCCCTTCATGTCCTCTGTGACCATCCGCTTCGGGGCTTTCTCTATCAACTTTTCATCAATCGAGGTCCTATTGCTGATCGTGAAAGTTTCCAGAAGGTTTGTAATATTCTTCACTTGCTATAAGAACGTTATTAGCAGTAATTTAGAGCCTGATCTCTGACATTAGAATACCTCCATGGTGATATATATCTGCCTGAAATTATTAGTTTTTTTTTTTTTGTGAACAAATTATCACATGTGAACTTTATCCGCAGAGAATCATCCATAAAATAGAAAAATAGGTAAAGCTAACATTCAAATATCTTGGTTTTTGAATAGAACCATAAACATTTTAATAGAATTATCCAAAATTTGTGTCACATTCTCCTTGGCTCAGCAGGCTAGCTCCAGGAACAAAAGATACGTCTTTTATTTTTGTGCTCGACTTCAAGTAATTAGCACGGCCCTTGCGCACAGAGAAGATTAGCATGGCCCTTGCTCACAGAGAAGATTAGCATGGCATATGCGCACAGAGAATATTAACATGGCCATTGCGCACAAAGAAGATTAGCATGGTCCTTGCGCACAGATAAGATTAGCATGGCCCTTGCGAACAGAGATGATTAGCATGGCCCTTGCGCACAGAGAAGAATAGCATGGCCCTTGCGCACAGAGAAGATTAGCATGGCCAATGATCTAGAAGACCCCAACCTTGACCTTCTACATAATTCTAAAGGTTCTACAGATCTTATTCAAGAGGGGACCGTCAAATTTATAAAATTTACAATGTGTCGATGAATATTTATTTACTTTGCCTTTTCACCCTTCGCTCCACTCGTAGTCTACACTTCGCCATGCCTTACTGAATATACCTACATTGTTGTTTAAGATGCAGAATGTATATACAGATAAACATGAGTAGATTAGGATCTACTGGCTGGGATACAATTGGTAGCACCATAATTTGGTTCAGATTGGATGTAAAATAAGCGGTAAGTTACTTTTCGTTTTCATATTGAGACTAGGATTCTGCGTGTTCAAAGTTATAGTTATAACATAGTTATTTTCTTTTAAAACAAATTCTCAATTAAATAAAAAGAAACAGATGGATCAATGATTTCATATTGCTTTTTGTTGCAGCGATCAGAAGACTTGGATCGTAACACTGGATTGAGAGGTAAGTGTAAATTGTAACGGTCACAAGAATAGAAACATCTTATTCACTAATACTATTTTGTATGATTTAATGTTCATTTATAATAATTTATTTTTAATATTTGAATATTTACCTTTTTAGATTAAAAATTACTTTTAAAATATTTCGAATCATTTGAGACTAGCTAATGCTTTAATTTGTGACTTTATTCAATATTCTATATTTCTTAATTAATTAATTAATTAACTTTATTAACATCATGAAACGCGATATCCCAAACTCAGGGATATTTGCGCCAATACATTTCACTGCATTACAGCAATTCGGCTATATACAATCCTGTTCAATTCATTATTTTACATAAATTAACTAAAGAAAATTGTCCAAAGAGAAAAACAAACAACAAAGCAAAACACACAGAGCAAGCATCGCAGTTCTTTTTTTTTTTTTTTTCTAAGATTCCTTCTCTTTTTTTCCAATTCAAGAGAAAGTTGTATATGTATTTACAAAATTGATCAAAATTTTTATACTTTTCTTTTTTGTCTACAAATTCATCAAGCTGTCCAATACGACCAAATCTATTTTCCCTAAAATCCCGGAAAATTGGGCACTCCAGAAGTAGATGTCTCGCGTCTTGAATTTCACCTCCGCAGAAGCATCCTGGTTCCTTCACGGCGCCGATAGTTGCCAAAAATTTCCCAAAATTGCCATGATCTGTAATGAATTGGGAAAAATATTTCTTAATAATAACATTTATATATTTTTTGTTTAGAAACCGCAAACAATTAATATTCCAGCGAATTATTGGAGTTTTAGAAGACATGATACTCAAATGTATATATAGTGTAATCATGCTTTTCTAATGAAATTTACATTCATAGACAAAACTTGAGGAAGTTGGAAGTCTGATAACGCCGCGATTAATCTTTTTTAAGGAGACAGAGGTTGTTCCCACTTGGTTATCTCGTGTGTCTTCAAAAAAGGCCACTGTTTATCAATATCTTTCAGAGTTATTATCTAAATCCCGATATACATGCTCAAAGATACAACTTCCTCAAGTTTTGTCCCTGAGTGTATAGGAAAAGGTTAATAAAAAGTCCCAAGTATTTTCAGCCAAAGAAATACCAGAGTACTAGCGTGAGCCTGTAAGGCATAATAGCAGACATTTATATAGTGTAATCATGCTTTTCTAATGAAATTTACATTCATAGACAAAACTTGAGGAAGTTGGAAGTCTGATAACGCCGCGATTAATCTTTTTTAAGGAGACAGAGGTTGTTCCCACTTGGTTATCTCGTGTGTCTTCAAAAAAGGCCACTGTTTATCAATATCTTTCAGAGTTATTATCTAAATCCCGATATACATGCTCAAAGATACAACTTCCTCAAGTTTTGTCCCTGAGTGTATAGGAAAAGGTTAATAAAAAGTCCCAAGTATTTTCAGCCGAAGAAATACCAGAGTACTAGCGTGAGCCTGTAAGGCATAATAGCAGACATTTCTTTAGTTCCGATAAGCAATGAAATAGTTTTTGGATGATTTTAACTATGGAAAATTTGGTTAATTTTTTTTTATAATAAATGAAACTTTATATTAGGCACGATTTTTGAATTTTCTAAATGGAAATTTTCCCTAATGTACATACTACACGATAAAAAATATCAGAAGGCCTGGCGGACTCTTTCAGAGTTTTTGTCAATTTAAACGACACCGCTTAACTTTTTGAGATTTTCTATTTTATTGGACGATTCTGCCTATATGTAAATAAGACACTTTTCATCCCATTATAATATCTAATATTTTAGCTGTAAACAGTTTGATGCACGCCCACACATGCCAATAACACATTTTCAATTATTACTGTACATAGTTCATCTTGATATTGTATATAGAAGTATATGCCCGTTGAAGAGCAGAAAATTTGCTCGAAATCTTGCGAAAATCAAAATTGAAAGAAACCCTTTACCTTAATATTGTTTATGTTTTCTTTTTTAAATAAGACACTGTAGAGGGATATCTTGGTTATGGCATTTAAGAAGACTATGGACATTAGCTTTAGGGACATAAAGGACTGAAGGAAGTCTGTTTTCTATTTGAAACGAAAATTTCGGGCTTATTAATTTCATTTCGCATACATAGAGAGCGCGTTATTTCTTTTGTTCTTCGTTAGATATTTTTGCTCTTCAAATTTGAAGAAAAGGAGTCAGTTTCCAAATACATAGGAAATTATAAAAATCACTTCGTCTATTTCCTGATTATCTTTTGACCTACACTCATGAAGACAAAACTTAAGGAAGTTTCGTATTTTAAGTATAAACAACTATTTATTGCTTATATAACGGCGGATTTCCCATATATGTAAATTCAAACGCTCTCCCTTAAGAAATAAAATAATAAACATTTTGAAAATACATTCTTAAAGATACAACTTCCTTAAATTTTGTTCATGAGTGTAACTTGTTAAAGAATGTGCTGTTTGTATGTTTCTGATTCTGTTACATCTTTTATTTAGTAATTCAATCTACTTATATAATTGCCTTATTCTGTCTGTGTGAAGTTCACTGTGTGAAGTTCACGGATAGATTTTGGTCAGAATGGATAAAATAAAAAAAGTGTCAAGGGATGGGAATCAAACCCACGACCTTCCGCTTACCGGGCAGATGCCATGACCACTAGGCTACCTTGGACATATCTTTCCGTTCATAATATAATATAAATATTTATATAATAACTGCTCTAATTTGAAATATTTGGTAGGTTTTATTTATTTATATATTTTCATTTTTAGATATAACTGATCTAATTCGTCGTTTAAAATAACTAAAATAGTTCGCTTAATTACACATATAATATAAATATTCCCAATATATTTTTTCATCGCAGTAAGGACAGTAGAAGTTCGTTTCATGTATAGAAGAAACATTCGCGCTTTTAAATCCTTTTATTTTATATGTATAGATGGCGCGTTATTGTTTTGTGTTAATAAATATTTATATAATAGGGTTCTTGAGTTACGTGCGTTCTATTTAGTTCCGGTAAACAAATTTCTTTAATATTATATTTAACGGTTTTCTTTCTTTAAATTTACTCTTATATATTTAATATCTCTTCTCTAATTTAATATATTCATTTAATTTTATCAATTACTGGCACATATTTTGTAAAAATCCTTTCTTTTTCCCTCATGGTGTTGAACAAACATGGCGGCGGTGGAGCCTGCCAAATTCCAACAAGCGGCCCCGCCCCGAATATGATGAGTCTCCCCCATCTTCTCAGCACAAGTTCAAGTTTAACAGCACGGCAAATCTTTTCGACTTCGCCTGCCGCACTCTTGAGGCCATTCTTGCTGACTCCAGCCTTGACTCGCCTTCCAAGAAAAACATGGCTACCAGGGGTCTCTTGTTAAGCGTCGCTCAATTTTAAAAATTATATCTATTCATGTATAGATAATTTTGTAGAACGAAATTTGGCAATTTTACCGCAAATGTTTCTTTTGAACGAAAAATATAAATTTATTTTAAAGAGAAATAACGATTATTTCTAACCTTAGGGATGATGTATGATAGGATGCATTGTGAAGAGTAATGATAAATGAAAAAATAAAGTGTCCAGGGATGGGAAACGAACCCACAGTGTTCCGCCTACCGGGCAAATGCCATGTCCACTAGGATACCTTGGACATATTTTTCCGCTCGTGATTATTATATAAAGTAATTTATAATACAATATAATGCAGCTTATGATTGTTGAACGAAATTTGGCAATTATACCGCCAATGTTTCTTTTGAACGAAATCACATCTACAATCATAAGCCCCATTATATTGTATTATAGATAATTATATTCTCTAAAATCTCTCTTTAGGTTCTCGTATATCTCTATTCCTATTTACCATACAGATAAGATTAGCATGGCTCCTGCGCAATAATGCAACGAAAATGGTGAAACGTTCCATATTTACCTACTCCATGTGTGTAAATTTAAAGTGTAATTTTCTATATATATATATTATATGTTCACATTTAATTTCTCCATGTTTTACTAAAGTATGTGAGGAATAGTTACCCAGAAATTATTTGAAAAAGAATAAATTAATTTAATTTCTGTGAAAAATAGACACTTCGGCCAGTTAGAGGTTTTTATTTTCTCAACGTTTCAAACTGGCCGAAGTGTCTATTTTTCACAGAAATATGAATGCCGGCCAGGCGCAACTTCTATTTTCAAGATAAATAAATTTGGGGTAAAGAGTTTCTTTTAATTTTGATTTCGCAAGTTTTCGAGCAAATTTTCTGCTCTTCAACGGACAAATACTTCTATGTGTACATATAATATATTAAACTATACTAAAGTATATTTATCTTTATTCTCTTATGTTTATATTCCTCTTTACCCACCTATATGATAAATATATGTAATTTTAGAGTGTAATTATCTATTTCCACATCCCCATGTTCCATGTTTTATACTAAAGTATATTTATCACTACCAGATCTATTGCTTCCTCCTCCACTTCATGACAATGATCTCGAGCATTACGCTGATGTTGAAACACCTTCGCCAAACCTGATACTGAGACTGTGGGGCTGGTGATGTGGATGGCTGTTCTGGAGAACACCTCGCTCTTCTACTTCTGCTGGGACTTGGTGCTGAACTTCTGGGAAACTGACCTTCCTCTCCATCGCTTCCAACATTGCCAAGATCGCCTCCACCTCTCCGTGATGTACTACAGCATCGTTCACTACCACAACTTCCTGGACGTCGAGCTCTACTTCTATCCCTTCATGTATCTTGTGACCATCCTTTCGGGGCTTTCTGCACCAATTTTTCATCTATAAAGACCCATCTATCGAAGCCCTATGGCTGATTATGAAAGCTGCCACAAGGTTTGTAATATTCTTCACTACTTCTAAGAATGTTTCAATCTATAAGTTAGAACCTGATCGCTGACATTCGAATACCTCCATGGCGACATATATCTGCCTGGAATTATTAGTTTGTTTTGTGAACAAATTATCACATGTGAACTTTATTCGCAGAGAATCATTCGTAAAATAGAAAAATAGGTAAAAATAACATTCAAATATCTTGGTTTTCAAATAGAACCATGAACCTTTTAATGGAATTATCCCAAATTTACGCCACATTCTCTTTGGGTCAACTACCAGCTTCAGGAACAAAAGATACGTCTTTTATTTTTGTGCTCGACTCCAAGTATCTAGAAGACCCCAACCTTGACCTTCTACATAATTCTAAATAAAGAAATGGCCGCCTCTGACTTGAGGAACAGACTCCATGTGCAGCCGCTCCTAACATGGAGTACAAAAGCTGCTCATCCTGTATCCCTGGATTAGGAGCCCTTACAGGGTACTATCAGCCGGGCCAGCTGAGCCCAGGTTTTTTAGCGAGCTTGTTACTGCTGCCCCTCCTCCTTTTTCATCCGGGCTTGGGACCGTCAAAGGCGGAGTTACCATCTTTCTAAAGTCTCGGAACAACTGTCAATCGTTTTCAAATGTTCTCCCAATTATAGAATTCTTTAATTTACCAAAAAAAAAGTAAAAATCGGATGGATCTAGGTTAGGACTGTAAGCTGGGAGGTTATCAAGATGCTTTCACAACGTACTATCACGTAGTGTGATGTCTTGTCCTGATAATATGTAACTAGAGTATCTTTCATTTTTGTTGAAATTGCTATTTTGAGATTTTTCAATGAGTTTTTTGATAGAAAAATCTTCCCAAATTTTCATTAAAATGATCAGATGTTTGTCCCACCCCACGAGCGATTGCAAGTAACCAAACGGGGCTCTGGCACTGCTTTTCACATGTGTTGACATGTGGTGCACTTACAGTAAAAGCAGTCGCTAACTACCTACCATGATTATCATGGTCTGTACCACATGTACTAGGGATAAACAAAAAAAAAAAAAAGATGTTTGTCCCAAAACACGATGATGATTCTGTCTATGGAAAGAGAAAGTCATCGCTTTTCTTGAGATCTTTCATGCGTCAATGGAATCGATTGATTCTTCGACGAAAGGTCACGGGGATAGACCAAAGTAGAAAGGTTTACTATTTTACTTATTTTGAAAGGTAAACTATATGTATGTGAATATACAGTTAAGGATTATGTAAACCCATAGCTTGGTACAACAATACATAGAACATAAATATAGAAAAGACTTTAAATTTTAATTAGGTATTCGATCATTTGCTATCGACCCTTGTCTCTTCTTCAAATTGATATCCAGAATTCTTTGCAGTGCGTACTTCCTACATCAATAAATCGGCCGAGAAAGCTGATAAAGTTTGAAATTATACTCAGAGATTAAGATTAAGACGTTTTTCTATATTTAATTCATTTTGTCTCCTCTCTAATTGTAAATACGCTGCTGTATCACCTCATAAGCATAAATAAATAAATAACCACACAACAATGATTAGGCACAATTTGGATTATAGATTATAAACACAAGGTAATAAGACCAAATACAAATAAAGTGTGTGTGACGTTTCGGTAACAGCATTGTTACCATTTTTCAGACAAAAGTGCTGAATGAGAAAAAATATCACAGCATGTTTTAAATAGTTACTGTTACTATTTTGTAACTATATAAAACATGCTGTGATATTTTTTTCTCATTCAGAACTTTTGTCTGAAGATGGTAACAATGCTGTTACAGAAATGTCACACACTATTTATTTATTTGGATTTGGTCTTATTACCTTGTGTTTATAACCACACAACAATGAATTTTATCAAAATATTCAATGTTAACACTCTATGATAACAGGAGGAAGAGTCGATCAGTAATATTTTTGAATGAGATTTTAACTTGAAAATAATTTTATTGACATTCAGTTAATTGTTCTAATGAATATGAATAAAACATATAAATAAAATTAGAGTTAAATAATCTATAATATTCAAACCCATTTGTAGATTTCACACAGTCTAGGAATTCTCGAATATTAGAATTTAATCCAATCTAAAATGGCTGTTGCTTCAACTGTTTTAGAGAATTGGTGTAAGACTCTTTGCTTCAAAGCCGACTTTTCACAGAAATACCTCAAAATAATCACGATATATTTTTTATAAAATCTTTCATTTAATGGTGATTTTTTTTCGACTTAGAGCGCTATGTCCCCCTAGGGACACTTGCACTTTAAAAATAAACTAAACATTGAAAGAAAAGAAAGAAAGATATTTGAAATATGTACAAGAGTTAATTTTTAAATAAAAGCGTTCCAATGGAATTTAGTATTTTTTTTATAAAATTCAAAATAAATCTGCAAAATGAATTGAATTTTATATATTTGTCTTTTGTTGAAATTAGATCAAACGGGTTTGATACATTTAGTCCATTGTTGATTCTATACTCTTGGAATACGAGGCAATTTATCAGCAGATGAATAGAAGTTATTTAATGTTGATTATCAGTATTCGTTAGAAGTGGATGGTTGCCAGCACTGGACTTATTGTAACAGGGAAAATTGTCTGATGGTATATGAAAGCTATTATGTAACCAATCTAGAATTGCTTCATTTTTGCGCAATCTCCATCACGTCCTCGCGATGAATGGATATTTTCCTTCCTGTCTCTTCTGTTCCATCCATTGTTCCTCACATGGACAGAATGATTATAAACTGCCCCAAGGTCGGACTGATTGACACACTGGTCGGTGTTATTTTGCCAAGTCATATCCAACCATCTATGGCGATGATTGGATGAATTTCCTCAAGCTATCGTATTTTGATCCCGCTTATAACGTTATATATCATTCTATTTCAATCAATTACACTTTTGGTCTTCCAAAATGTATCACCATTTGCGATTGGCTTCAATTTTGTGCTATGAAAATAATTTTAAATGACATTGAAATAATTATAATTTTAGTGCGTATTTTCGAATTATGCACCTCATTGACGTAATCTAGAAGAGATAAATAAAAAGGTAAAATTATGTACGGTTTTATGGTGTGTATTTTTGTGTTGTTCCTGTTTCTATGCGTGACAGACTCCATTATATGTACTTTGTCGTTATGTATGAAAGTCATCAGGAAAGACTTGAATCGACAGAGGAAGAATTGTGCGGTTTATACCGACTGTTGATTATCCAATTGGAAGTCGATGTGTGAGGTGGACGCTCTAAAACAACAGAGTGAATATGGAATTGGCGGATGCAGGACAAATGGACGGGAATGATTGTTTCAGCCCTAGCACATATCTAAATTATGGATCCTGCTGTAAGTTTAAGAACTCGAGAGCAAGAATGTCTCTAACACAACCTGTACATTTTATAATAAACCCAATATAACAATATCCCTGACAAAAATAAGCTAAATATTAATAATTATTGGTATGTATATATTATTAATCCCAGTATAATATCTATTACTTTAGCTGGTAACAGTCTGATGCACGCCCGCGAGAGCACATGCCAATAAAAAAAGTTTTCAATTATTCTGTATAAATATTATTTAGAGATTGTTACATAGAATATCAGCCCGTTGAAGAGCAGTATATTTGCTCGAAAGCTTGTTACAATTCAATAAAATAATCCCATGTTTCAATATTAAGTAAAAATATCAGACTTCCAGACATAAGTTTCTTTTCAAAAAACCTTTTAATCTCTATCTTTCGGGGCACGAACTTTTTTCTACAGGAGAAAACATGGTATAATGATAATAATTTATGCCGTGTTTTCTCCTTTAGAAAGGCGTTCGTGCCCGAAAAATAGAGATTAAAAGGTGTTTTGAAAAGAAACTTATGTCTGGAAGTCTGATATTTTTACTCAATAGCATTTTTACGTTCATCACGTATTAGCAAAGGCCTTTAGATTAAAAGCAACCTCTATCAGCAAGCATCATTCGCTGTCGTCTGTTATAGAGAAGAATATTGGCAATTTGTCCATGGCTGAAAATATCTTTGACTGTCAAGTATACACTATGCTGCTGTAAAGGTGCGTTGGACGCCAGACATGGACAAATCAATGGCCGAGCATTCTTTTAAACAGATTACTTTTTTTTTATTATCCCATGGGTAATATTACACCAGGTCATGAAGGTTGAAAGCAATAATTCCATTATGGGTTAGAGGTGCGACTGCTTATTACATCATTACGATGTAAAACTACGTGTCGAATTAAGAGAATGCACGACTTTTGGATTCTGTTTCACTCGATACCTTTCTTATTTTCTTAATTGTTGGGTTTCAATATAGTTTGGGATACGGTTTAATTTAAGACTTCACACTCTCCCAGTACGTATTTCCAATTCATTCCTAGAAAGAGAGATATAATAGAAGTTTTGGAGCCTGTTGTCTTTTCTTGCCTTCAAGGTTGGACATCTGACACTTTTCAACAGAACATAGCACGACTAGTAAGCAACGTTCATTCAATTCTTCATAGCCCAACAGGTTGTATTGCTGCCTTTGGTGGACTACTCGCTCCCCCAACTACCAGATATTGAAGAGCTCTGTTCAAAGAATGCCAAACGAGTGTCACATCTAACTATGCTATATCAACCTTGACGACAAGTGGAAACAGCAAGCATTTACATCAATGCCGAGAACAGACCCAACGCCTCTTTCAACGCCGAACTGTTATATAGAATTTATTGCTGACCTTAGTTTTACACACAAAAAATTGGCTTCATGTTCTTAAAACCACAAAGGATTACATTTTCATTCATTACACCATTTCATCTTACACTATTTTCTGAAAAACATTCCATTGATTTATATATTGGTCGTCAATTTTTCCATTGCAGTAAGGGCAGTAGAAATTGTTTAATTTTCAAAAGAATCATACGCGTCTATAATAGTTTCGAATATTCATAACAGATGGCGCGCTATGCATCATAATATATATTGGTCTTAATAATATTTGTCTAGCCAGTAGGTTTTACTATTAGCAAGAGGGACGCGGATACTAAATGAAAATTTAAAATATCTTAATCTTTTTTAACTGCTTCTCTATTCCTATACATATTGTATAAGGTATCGACTGGCATTCATCTCATTCAGGAAACATTTACGTTTTGTTCGTAGCCTTGGTGGATAGCCCGCATCAAATCTATCACCACTAGCTAATGTAATGAGGTTTAGGCAAAAATAATACGTAACATCGCATTTATTACTGCGTGTTTATCACAATACGAAAAAAGGTTGTCACTCATAAACCTTGCGTGAATAATAAAAACTATTGGTACATTTGGAATCATCACAAAAAGTTATATTAAGATCAGATATTGTTTCTTGTTGGGGAAAAGAAAAAACTATTTTTATGTTGAACAGTGTAATTGGTATTGTCAATATCAATGAAATATAATATACTTTGTTGAAAATTGAGCAATCCATTTAAAATACATTAAATAATACTCTTATCTTGGATCAATCGTATTTATTGAAAACAAAATTCAATAATTCGATGAGGCTGTTCGCCTATCTTCTTCTAGTCTTACCTATTAGCTTACATGGAGTTTGAATCCTAGAAAAGATAGTCGAACATCCTCGTCGAAATATTGGATTTTGTTTTTAATAAAACCGATTGGTCCTAAATATAGGCGCGTTTTATTTAATAATATTATTTTCCTAAGGTTAACATGAAGCTATTCATGGATTTGAAGTCTCACCATTCTCAACATTGGATGGCAAGGTGCATTCCTCCATTATTGTAATATTGAGATTATTGTGTGACTTCTTACTTAACGAACATGAACTGTGATAAAGATAGAGGCTGCCTGGCCGGCATTTATAGTTCTTAAAATTAAAGATACTTCGACCAGTAAATCTTTTTTATTATTTCGACGTTTCGACAAAAATCTTTTGTCCTCGTCAGGAACGAACAAAAATTAAAACATTTGGCAAAGCGTTAAAAATTATTCTAAATATTTAATTTTAAGAACTATGAACTGTGGTGTCATCCATATTTCAAATTACACGTTGGTCGGAAGCAAGATTCCTTTGGCAGGATTGAATTTTATAGATTGTTCCGCCGGAAACATGAAGAATTCTTAGTATTTGAGGTACGGTCAAAAAAGAAATCTTTTGGAGGTTGCCGGCTTCATAAAATTCTAAGGATGCTTATTCTGGATTAATCTCTCAAATATGTTGTCATTATGATTAGGATTATCGATATTTGCTGAACGTATTCTCTAGTTGAAGTTGATATAAATCCACAAAGAAGGATGTCTCTTGAAGACAGCGAAGAACCTTTTTCCAAATCTGCAGCCTGACATTCCTTCAATCTGAAGAGAAACCCGGAGTATGCCTCACACTATCTTGCCATCCCCACTTATCACAAATACTATTTGCACCAAGAAGACCAGCGACTGACATATGGGATACTGAAAAAACAACGTTTTCTGAAAATGTACTCTTCCCGTAATATCGTGGATTAACCACTCCTCACAATGACTTGTGCCGTAGATAACGTGTAATCAATAATTCCCAGGAATAAGACTGGATCACATAAAATATTCAAAATAATGAAATAATTTTATAAGGACCTTATAGATAAAACATTTATCAATACGTAGAAAAATATTGATCACACAGACGCACGCGCTCACGTTTTTTTTTTTTTTCGAATTTATAAGCTCGAGTATATCAGAACATTTTCTAACTCCAGTATGGACTGTATTGATAAACAGCGAGCTATTCAGGATCCAGAAGTCTGTTATGTGATATATTGGCGAATAAGGATTTGTATTTTAGCCCCTACACCGGGATTATTTAACCGAAGAATCCAGTTAATTAGTCGGCAAAGAAGGTGGTTAGGGCGAAAATATCCACTATATATACCAAGCACCTCTGCAACTAGGTCAGGGCGCGCGCGGACGCTCAAAGGATTTTCTAATAGATGAAGATTCAAGGAGAGAATGGTTGTTAGTCACGAAGACCGTTAATTTCCTTTCTTCTTTTCTCAAGATAAATCAGAAAAAAATCTGCAGAACTTATTCAGGTAATATCGGCACTTTATTCTTGCCGGTTCATGGACACTGATGATTAACAGTAAGCTGCCAATGCAATCTAGGACGGACTCTCGGCGGACGCACCTGTAGTCCAAGCATTGCTCCTGGACTACGTATAGAGAAGGAATGTTGGTCTCGTTGGCTATATTCACTGAGTATTACCCTTAGAAATATGAAAATATTAGCATTTCTTTTAAAAAGTGGCAAATTCTAGAATATTCCGGGTAATTCACTTTGCCATTTATAATGAGGCAAAGATTTCCTTTTCGAGTGTTCCGGGGAAGTCATTCTGATTGTAGACTTCGCCCCAAAATCTTTATGAGAGACTGTGTTGTCGCCATCTAGAGTCAACTTAATCGTTCCAAGTATTCTGTGTCAGAGTCAATCAAATCCCCTTATTGCTCCTCTCTCTGTCATGCTGACACACCGAGCCAATGAACAGCTCTCTGTAACCTAAAAAACATATCTCACCTGACCCAGTTGCAGCGAGGGAATGTGGGTCACAATTAGCAGGATTATGCGTTGCGGGGCCACGGAATCAATTCCGGAAGTGCCCCGCCCGCCATCTAATAGATTGTGGCGGTTGTGTTGGCGGCGGGGCCCATGGCAACCCGCTCAGTCGGGATGGCGAACGGCCGGGTCTGCATCTGCCAGATCTGCACGTGCGGGTGAGTGGCAGTCATGGTTGACAGTAATTCTATAGTTGGACCTGATAGTTCTGAAGACCATTTGTTGCTTGGAAGTAGATTCAGACACAGCCACATCAACCAATAGTTTATTTAATTCCTGACATTTCAGTGACTTCCTGTCATTCTCTTCAGGCGAATGATTACTTTAAATCCTAGAATATGGATCTACTACCATGGCACGGGCCTTGGATAAAAACAGTCCGTATGGCTGTCATCCATGACTTTAATTCTCTAGTTAATCGTTACGTGGGCCGTCTAGAGAAATGCCTAGCCTAGACTCTAGGCTAACGTTTACAAAACCAAGATGTCATTAGACATGTAGCATAGTATGACATGGCTTGGATCATTAATTCACTTTATTATGAATAGTCTTGACTCGCCTTTATTTGAATCATTTATTCCGACTTCTGCCAGATTTGCATATGCGGGTGAGTGGCTGCAGTCTTGACGGTTGCCTTGCTAGAGATACTCAACGCAATCTTTGCTAAAGACAGGCCGAACCTCTCTAGAATACGAGTATAGTTCTTTCTAACATGGCCTTGGATAAAACAGTCCGCATGGCTGTCATCCATGTCTGTAATTCTATAGTTGTGTCTGATAGTTCTGAAGACCATTTGTTGGTTGGATTTGATTCAGAGACAGCCAAATCAACCAATAGTTTAGTTCAACTCCCAACGTTTCAGTGACTTCCTGTCATTCTCTTCAGGGGAATGATTACTTTAAATCCTAGTTCTACTTATATACATACACGATTTTCTGAAATACAGCGTCATGTATATGCATATATAAAGAATTCATAAAAGTCTAAAAATAAGAATAAAACTGTAATTCTATAGTTGTGTAGGCCCAGTATTTGTTGAAATTGTAGTCATGTCTAGAGAAATGTCTAGACTAACGTTTAAAAAACCAAGATGTCATTAGACATGTAGCATAGTATGACATGACTTGAATCATTAATTCACTTTCTTATAATTAGTCATGATCGTCATTATTTGATTCATTTATTCTTACTTTTCAATAACAGCTTGATTCATGGATCTACATAGGTTCTCCAGGGATTTCTATTCTTGGTCGTTGGTATAAAGTTTTTTTGTGTGTTTTTCCTGGTTTCCTGGTCTCGTCTCTTCCTGTTATGTTTTAGAAGTTTGTCAAGAAACATACTGACTACATGACCTGACTGTAGTTTGTATGTTTTTCCCCAATATTTGTTATTGGAATATTTATTCGGAGTTTTTCTTTGTTTTTATCATTTCTGTTGTACTTTGAATAGATTTTGTTAGCTATCATTCCGAGTTATTGGTATCAAAATCCAGTATCATCTATATTTTGTTGCATATACATATACAGTATTCATTCAATGTTCTTATACAGTTTATTTTTAAAGAGAAGTTCAATTTTTAAGAGAAATTCATAAGTTCTCTATTATTGTATATCCTATTATTGGATCTTATTTGTGAAGAAGTTTTGTTTATTATTTACTACATATTTATTTTGTCGGTAACTTTACGAGAAGATGCTATTTATGAACTTATAATTTAATTAAAATAAAGTATATTTCATATATACAGTTAAACCTGTCTATAGCGCCCCCTCTTGGGACTCACCAAAATAGGGTGCTATAGAGAGGGGGTGCTATAGACAGGTCACTTTTAATGTAAATCGCATCGTACTACGTATTTAAAATTGGGCCCTATAGAGAGGAAGTCGCTATTTAGAAGGGGCGCTATAGACAGGTTTAACTGTATTTTCTGCTTATAAAATATCTCTATGGATGAAAATTTTTGGTTGATTAAAATACTTTTCTTTGTTAACGTTTCGTAGCCCTGATTCTTGTACATAGAACCTATACATCAATAACTCTCTCCCATTGTGAGTCATTAGGAAGTATCGCTAAAGTTCAAATGTCAAGATATCAGCGGGATGTTCAAGATTGATATGAGAATTCAAAACTAATATAGACGCGTATGATTAGTTTAAAAATTAAACAATTTTCTACTGCCCTTACTGCAATGAAAAATTATTGGAAGGGTTCACCACTGATGAACTAGGCCTTCCCATTAATTTTTCATTGCAGTAAGGGCAGTAGAAAATTGTTTAATTTTTAAAAGAATCATACGCGTCTATATTAGTTTCGGATTCTCATAACAGATGGCGCGATAATGTATCATAATATAAGAAAGATATACAGAACCTACGGGTAGGTGTTTTATTAAATGTACATAGCCAACACAAAAGCTGCCTTTGTTTGATTTGATTTGACAACCATCATGATTGGGTGGAGTAAAATGCGTCTGCTTTTGTCATTAAGACTGGGAGCACTACTCAGTGGCAGGCCGACTTAGCTCCAAAAGAAATTGCCGCCTCTGACATGAGGAGCAGACGCCATGTGCAGCTGCTACTAACATGGAGTACAAATGCTGCTCATCCTGTATCCCTGGATTAGGAGCCCTTTCAGGGTACTATCAACCAGGCCAGCTGAGCCCAGGTTTTTTAGTGAGCTTGTTACTGCTCCCCCTCCTCCTTTTTCATCCGGGCTTGAGACCGGTAAAGGCGGAGTTGCTGCCTTTGTAAATAATCAAATACTTCTGACTCAAAAGATATTCGATATACAGACGACCAGAAAACAGTAGTGTGAAGTATAGAATTGAACAAGAACGATTCTCTGTGAAACAGGAACATCAGATTTGGCTTTTCAGATGTGGTGTTGGAGAGGTTTGTTGAAAATACCGTGGACTCCACATGTTTCTGATGTCTAGCGGGAAAGAATCGGGTTCTCATTAAAAGTTTAATAAAACGAAACTGAATTAGGAAGACCATGTAGTAATATAGGATGATTGCAAAAAGACATAAGACTCCGCAACTCTTTTTTATTAATTGTATAAAGTAGCTTTCAGGAAGCCCTTCTTCAGCAAACTAAAACATAAAATATTTTTTATAGTTTATGTTTTAGTTTGCTGAGGAAGGGCTTGCCCGAAAGCTATACACCTATCCCCTGATTTACACGGTACTTGTTTTACACGTTTTCGCTTTTACACGGTTTTCCAAATAAGTTTTTTTTTTTGTTGTTGTTTTTATTTCACTATACTAAATGCTACTGTGATTGAACACATGCGCTGTGTACACATCTCACGAGGAATCCCGAGCTTATGTGCTGACTTGCTACACACGCACACTGTGTGTCTGTATTTCTAATTTTAATTTTTTTTTTTTAATTTTCGATTTACACGTTTTTCTCAGGAACGTATCTACCGTGTAAATCGGGGGATAGGTGTACTCTATATAATTAATAAAAAAGAGTTGTGGCCTCTTATGTCTTTTTGTAATTTGTCGAAATCCGAAAACTTATGATAGTGAATAGGATGATTGGTTGAAGGATGTATTGAAAGCAGTACATTAAGAGAACCGATATGTAGGAGAAAATATAAAAACGATGTCAAAGGAATCTAAAAATGTTGTCTTTCCAAACAGGTAATCTGCATTGGCGTGGGACCATCTGACCGATGATCACGATAAAAATGTCATAAACAGGCCGTCCTCACGCTATTTGGGCAAACATTGGCCTTCTGTAATAGCCATAGCGTGTTGACCATGTCGATGGGGCGCTTGTTATTCTGAGTCTCTAGTACCAGCACTGGAGAATTTGTAACATGTCTTACATTCTTTTTTTTTTTTTTTGTAAACAACCTTCGTTCATATTTCTTGAAAAAAGAGATACTTCGGCCAGTATAAATCTTTTTATTACATCAGATGTAATAAAAAGATTTATACTGGCCGAAGTATCTCTTTTTTCAAGAAATATGAATGCCGGCCAGGCAGCCTCTATCTTCACGATAACCTTCGTTCAATTAGTATAAATAGCCTTTTAGCTCACTTATTATAAATCCATGTATAAATACTTGTATAAGTATCCTTTTAATCCTTTTAACAGAGTACGTATTTTATTGAAATGTCAAATTTTAAAGGAACAATAAATTCACTACGATACACTAGCGCGCTATCTGTTATGAAAATTCGAAACTATTTTAGACTGTAAGATTTTTTTTGAAATTAAAAAATTTATACTGCCCTTACGGCAATGGAAAAATTAATGGGAGGGCCTGGCTCATCAGTGGTGAACTCTCCCAGCGGTTTCGCCAGTTTAATCTATCATTTAATGGGTATTTTAGATGTACTATGGACATAAGCTTTCAGGACAGTAGAATTACATACAATTAAACTGGCGAAACCACTGGGAGGGTTCACCACTGATAAGCCAGGGGCCCTCCCATTAATTTTTCCATTGCAGTAAAGGCAGTAGAAATTGTTTAATTTCAAAAATAATCTTACGCGTTTAAAATAGTTTCGAATTTTCAATTAATTCACTGTTGTCTTTTTCGAACGATTTCTAGTGAAATTTACAGAGACTATTTAGTTTCAAGATATGTAACTTCTTTAATTTACAGAATGATCTCTACATGCTGTCGTATTCTAGGTTTATTTATAGAAAGGAAATCATTAAAGCACGAATGCCTCTTTTACACTTAAAACAAACACTTCTACTGTTCTTTCTGCAAATAAAAAATATTGGAAGGGCTTGACTCATCAGTTGTGTTGTTTCTTATCCCCTTGTGTAAAGAGTACACGAATTCCATGAGTTCATGATCTCATGGAATGGGGTATAGGGGTGCAGCTTTCGTTGATCATGGCACCATGATCCAGGCACACTTTGGTGAAAGTCTAATTTTGCCTGTAATTTGAGGCCGTTCCTAACATGGAAGCCTTTGCTGCCGACTCTAACATAAGTACAGACACAGCTCTTCCATATCCCTGGAGTGGGACCCTTGCTGAGGTCTATCAACCGGGTCAGTTGAACTCAGGATTTTTAAAGAGTTGTAAAACCCTTGTAATATTCTTTCATTCTAGAATGGACTATCCTTTACAGCCTTAAATTGTTGTAAATGTTATAATAAACTGTGTGATATAAAATTTAGATTGAAAATATTTCGGATTAGTTTCTGGAAAGAAATTTTGAAATGTGTCATTTGTGTTATTCTTCTATATTTCATACCAATCTAGATTTGGTATAAGTTTCCACTATGTAGGGGATATTTGGATCAAATAATAGCCAATATCTTCTGTTGACAATTTGTAATACCATTTTATATATATTATTCTAGATTCTATATAATCCGTAGTGTGTGTGTGTTAATAAAATAATGGTGAAACTGTGTATACAATTATGGGATGTCGTTTTGTTAGCTTGTATGCCCCAAAGTAAGATTTGATATTGAAGTAAATTAAATTTATATATATATTTTTTTCATTTTAAAAATGTAAACAAAATTTCAATCCATATGTAGGTATTGGTCTAATAATAGATTGGTTAAAAAAATAATAGTCTTTATTTGAGTGCTTAAACCCCAAAGTCCAATAATTTCATTTTGGCAAAAAAAAATCACTTAGGGAAAGCTTCTTCAAAATAATTTTATTATAGCTAGGTTTTTCGGCCTTTTTTACCTTTTTATAGGAATAAGCTGCGTTATATTTAAAATACTTCGGTAGAAAGGCGTTTTTTTTTTCTTGTCCTGTAGAAGGGCGTAAAAGTCCGAAAGCTAGAGATAATAAAATTATTTTAAAAAAGTTTTTTTCCTGAACGATTTTTTACCAAATATTATTGGCGCATGGGATTATAATTTTCTAATATCGTTTTTAAATTTGTTAGGGACTTTATTTTTGTTTTGTAAAATGTTGGGTTTTTTTTTCTAGAGGAGAAGATATTCAATTTGCTTTCGGTGCCATCATAAGTCTATCTTGTCTAATTCAATTTTAATAGAAATTTTGTGACCTGGTTGTTGTTGTTGTTGTCGTGTCCAATAAAGAGCCTCAGATGTCTCCATACATCTCTATCACAGCAGTTGCATATTCACTATCTTGGGTGTGTAAAGCTGCTGATCTGGGTCTATGTCACTTTTCTGTAAGGCTGCAGCCATTGCTGGGCATGAGAATATGTGGGTAGGTGTTAGTTCCACACCAGGACAGTTGTTGCATGTCCTGTAAGTTCTTGTGCCATCTGGATGTATTGTCATTCCTTTATAGTGTGACCTGTTAAAAACCTGTTCTAACATACTCTTTAGACTTCATCATACTAGAACTTTGAATATTTTACAAAGATTTATGTACAGTAACGCAAGCATAGGTCATTTAAATGTATATCAACTATAGTAAATTAAATTTTATTGCCATCTCTATCGTTAAAATTTTACACAAATAAATTTACTGGCAATGCGTTTCTTTTAAATATCATCCAATATTATCTCTACAGACCTTACTGCAATGATATGAGTTATCGAATGAGAGGGCTTGGCTCATCAGTAGTGAACCCTCTCAGCGGTTTCGCCAAATTATGAGAGGGTTCACTACTGATGAGCCAAGCCCTCTCATTCAATAACTCATATCATTGCAGTAAGGTCTGTAGAGATAATATTGGATGATATTTAAAAGAAACGCATTGCCAGTAAATTTATTTGTGTAAAATTTTAAGTATATCAACTATCTTTGAAAAACCTAAATGTGTCATAAGCAATTGAAATTATTTTAAACGTATATGATTCTTTTCAAAATTCAATGATGAATTAATGGGAGGGCTTGGCTCATCAGTGGTGAACCCTCCCAACAGTCGCCAATTTAATGTATCAATTAGGGAGTCGGTGAACCGTTGGTTTTCGACCGCTACGACCCGGGTTCGATTCCCGCATTGGGCATTTTTTTCTGATAAAAAAAATGCTCCAATGGCCCCCGATTCTTGCAAAAGTCCAACCCCACTAGCGAGTGCAAGTAACCAAACGGGGCTCTGGCACATTTGTAAGTGCAAAGTCGAACTGCTTTTCACATGTGTAGACATGTGGGGCAATCACAGTAAAAGCAGTCGCCTACTTCTACCCACCATGATTATCATGATCTGTACCACGTGTACTAGGGATAAGCAAAAAAAAAAATGTAGCAATAAAGTTTTAATGCGATTTTTACGTCTATATCTTGTATATCAGATATAAATTCATAGGGTTTTTTTTTGTTTTTAACTTATTCCAAGTGCACATGATCTAAGCTATAATAATCGTGTTCGAATTTACTGTGAGTACATGACATATCGACATATCTAGGAAACATAGACCCCTTTCAATTTACTAGTATCTCTTTTGGTCATTCGCATGCACCTGTGGGGTTGGAATTAAATTATTTCTGTATTCGGTATTTGTAGTTTGGTTAACAAATCATGTCGTTGTGTCAGATTTTACAGCAACGAGTGTGGTGGTGGTGTCTTGTCCATCCATGGAAAAGGGAGTGCCATTGCCCCGTTAGTCAGCCACATTTCAGAGTTCCCTGTTCACTGTTACTGTAGCGGCTCGGGGCTCACGACACCGTACTTCACCCTACAGGGCAGTCCCTTACTTGTGTTGCTTCTCCCGCCCGCCACGTAGAGGAGGGGTTGGACTTTTGGGCAGGGAAATGAGAGTGTTCTGTCAGGATATGTAGGGGTACTGTCCCCATTCTCGCCTGCGTGCTACCTGGCAATCTTGCCCCAGCAGGTAAATAGGTTAATATGCTCTCATCCATGTTTAATGCTCTCAGCGGAATTAATCAGCAAATCTGGAGTAATTAGTTGTCTATATTGGCTCCTGGTACCACACTGAATGTTTAATATGCCCACTCCGAGAAGTGAAATATGCAGCGCTCTGATTGTTTTGCAGTTTTTTTATACTTCGCTTACCCCACTTTACGTTTATACTTCTGTTATCGTGCGCCTTCTCCATTTAGAAGAATATGCGTGCTAGCGTGCATATATATCGATATATCATCTCACTTTAGAATAAATTCATTTGTGTCATTTACAACTTTTGAATGTCATCAAATTCTGTTATTATTTCTTCTTTTTGATGTGTGATGGGGAGAAGCGATTCTATTTTCATATCGGTAACTGTGAGATAAATGTATTTTGCTTTTTACTTAGTATCAGAAATTAATTAATTAAAAAGGCTTATTTCAAATTATATAACTCTCTAATGATGTGTGTTACCTGGATTTCAGGAGCGAATTAAAGTCTCTCAAATTTAACTTCTTATCCTGTTTTTAATGGTTGATTAAACTTTGATTAACAATTAAGAAAAGGGACATTTCCTGATCGTACAACAAAAAAGGTTGCTGAGGGTTGCGCCATCTATCGGAATAAATATCAACTTATCGTTGATTTTTTTTTAATTATTCCAGAATTGGCTAAATTTGAAAAATCAACGATTAGTTGATATTTATTCCGATAGATGGTGTAAGCCATCAGCAACTTTTAGTTACACCATCAAGAAATGCCTTTTTTCTTAATTTATCTACCTGATCCAAGTACACATTGACTTTTGTTTTATTTTTCTCTTTGATTGACAAGTTTTAAAAGGGCTGAATTTATTTCTTTTTTTATATATATAATTTGGCCAATATATTAGCTTTACATTCATGCGCTGTGCTTCATGTTATTCCATCAGTTATCTATTCCATTGCCCATTCCTACATGAAAAGAGACTGGAAATTCGCGAAATTTCGGGGCTAACTCACTACAATGAATAACATGTATATAACATCTTTACTGCTCTCCTGCTGGATAAAACATTTGTTTATAAATATTTTAAATTTTTCAAGGCGATTTATAAAATGAGAGAAGAAGTGTTCAATTCCACAGACAACGGCTGATTGCTCCCCCTCCCCTCTAAATTGCTTTTCCTCCTCACTCATGTACATATATAACCATTTAGGGGAATCCCCTTGTAAGACAATAGTGTCTTAATAAAGGTTTTTGTTGTTGTTGTTGTTATTCCATCAGTTAATTCTGGGTATATAACTTTATATTTCCTATCGTGTATATTATATCATTCATAGAGTAGTAGAGAGGTTTTGAATGTTTTAGATCAGAAATAAAAATATAAATCTTTGAAATAATATTATTGCATGTACAATAGCACTGTTATTTCTTTCTGTCTATTTATTTAAAGTAAAATATTGGCTTCTTTCTATGTTTCATTTGCCACATTTGAATTTGAGTTCCGCTCATTTGGAATATGGAATATCCTTGCTTACATTTTAATTTCTTTGGAATATACATATATATAGGGATCTGCCACACTTTTTTAAAAATAAAAAAATGGCATAGCCTGACCAGGAGCACATGTGCTTTACAGAAGGCAGAGCGCTATCTGGTGGAAGAGAAATCAACTAAACATTGATTTAGCCTGTTCCCTGATATTTGGCCAACCCATTTTTTTTTTTTACATTTGACACACATGCAAAAACTGCACTGGTGTGGAACTAACACCTACCCACATATTCTCATGCCCAGCAATGGCCGCAGCCTTGCAGAAAATTGACATGGACCCAGAGCAGCAGCTTCACACACCCAAGATAGTGGACATTGCTGCTGCTGTGATAGAGATGTATGGGGACATCTGAGGCTCTTCATTGGACACGACAACAACACACTTTATTTGAAATTCTTATTCTGTAATAGATAATTTAAACGGAGCAAGTAAAGGTCTATTTCATGACATCGCTACTATTTTGTACAATTTAATGGCCAAATATAATTATTTTATATATATATGTGTAAACTAGAAAATTCACAATTTAATTATTGTATATTTATTTTTGAAAATTTTCCGTAACACGCATGTGTGATATATGAATTCTATATTCCATATATCGAATTTTTTCTTTATATAGCATTTTTTTCATTGAATCTTCAATTACATGAAGATACAGTAGTATGTTGACACACATTAAATATGTTATAACACCTTTATAAAGGTTCGCGTTCAGCCAACTGAAATATTGGTAAAATAAATGATATTTTGATCCAATATATGTATTTTTGATTAAATACAGCAGTATGTAAATATGAGGATTTTCATCTGGCTGTGTGGACAGGCATCATCACTGCGTCCACCATCCCAAGGAGAATGGAGACGACAACCTTTCCAAAGAAGGTAAGCACGTATACAATATCATACTCTATCATCATTCATATTGTCATAACCAAAAATGTACATAGCGTGTAACTATAGAGAATACATCGGCAGCTTGGCGAATGTTATGTACTTAAGTTCCAATAGATGGCGCGCGCTAGGCGGGAAGTTTGTAAACAATAGCCGCCATCTTGAGGGGTGTAGCCAATCGCCAGCCGTTTGTGTCTTTGAAATTACTTCCTTAATTAACCATTATTTTTATCCATTTAACGTAGTTTATCCCTATTTCTTTTCATCCCTCAAACTATTTAAAGTCATCTAATAAATTATTATTTTATTCTACCCAAACGTCACCTTCATTACTGTGACAATATATATAAAAATATTTGTGATAGAGAGAAACTTTATACAATACTACACATACTTAGAGATCTGGTTGTATCAATAATTTACCTCCAACTTCTTCTAGAATGCTCTGCGCATTCCTGCTGGTAACTGTGGAAGAGATGTAAGATCTCATTTCATGTATGGCCACTATTAGATTGGTCTTCCTCTTTTCCTTGCGTCGTTGGTAGGACAGTAGAGGGCGTCAACCAAGTTGAAGTGAGATATACGATGATGACCTAGGAAAGGTACAAACCAGTTTTTTGTTTTTTTGTTTATTGAAGTCATCTATTGGGTTGGATAAGTATTGATATCAACTATAATGGTTTCTTTTATTAGAACAATTATATTATGATGCATTAGCACGCCATCTGTTATGAAAATTCTAAACTATTAAAGACGCGTATGATTCTTTTGAAAATTAAACGAAAAGGTAGATTAAACTGGCGAAACCGCTGGGAGGGTTAACCACTGATGAGTCAGGCCCTCCCATTAATTTTTCCATTGCAGTAAGGGTAGTAGAAATTGTTTAATTTTCAAAAGAATCATACGCGTTACGAATTTTTATAATGGTTTCGTTTGTTACTTGAGCACGCCAATGTGCTCCTTAAGTATACCATTATATTCATTTTAGATCATTTAGCTCAACTAACTAAATATATCCATTATGTAATTTAAAAAAACACGACTCATTATTGGAACACCACATGTTTTTCTGTTTAAAGTTAATAAGAGAAAGGAAACATATTTTTCATAAAATTGGATCAAATCATCTTTCTCTGGAGGTTCTGGTTTCTAGGACGATAAATAATAAATCCGATGCACCGGCCCTGTACAAGTTTCAAGACAAACAATTCTTTCCGGATCAAATTAAAGAAATAACCGTATTGTATATGGTATGTCACACACGTGGTTATGGTTCATATATATATATATATATATATATATATATATATATATATATAGTGTAGAAACTATATAACAAAATTATAACAGTGATTCTACTTTTAAAACTTAAGGAGCAAACTGATAATAATGATAACTTATATCAATTAGATTTGATTAGATTAGCAAGCTAAATCTAAATTAATTATAATAATAAATAGTTATTTAATTTTATAGTCCAGTTTTGTATTAAGATTATCTTCACTATTATGATCATTTAAATTCAAATTATAAAATTTGTAAAATGTTATTAATTTGTAGATAGAGAGAGGAAAAAAAAAATCCTTTACTTCTAATACAAAATACGTTACGTTGTTAATTTTTTATTGTTATTAATTATAAATATATAATTAACTTGATGATGTATTAGAAGTAAAGGATTTTTTTTTTTCTCTCTCTATCTACAAATTAATAACATTTTACAAATTTTATAATTTGAATTTAAATGATCATAATAGTGAAGATAATCTTAATACAAAACTGGACTATAAAATTAAATAACTATTTATTATTATATATATATATATATTAAAAATATAGAAAGCATATCCTGACCAAAAGCACATGTGCTTTTTAGATGGCAGAGCGCCATCTAGTGGAACAAAAAAAAACTAAACGTTTATTTAACTTGCTCCGTGATATTTGGCCAATCCAATTTCTTGTTAAATCAAGAAAATCCATCCACGAACGCGTTTCGCGCTGTTGTCGCTCGTCAGCGTGGAGTAGGCTGTACCACTAAGACCAACGATATTTTTGGTCCCAGAGGCTTCTTGAAAAACCAAGAAATGGTTATATATATGTGTGTGTGCATGGGTAAGTGTGTCCTAGATATAAAATAGATTTCTGCCCTACATATCTGAAATACCCTAGTTTTCTAGGGGTAAAAAAGTATACCTAGGAGAGATAGCTAACAATAAAAGAAGATTCTCACTCCAGTAGTGACGGAGAGATTACAAAAAAGAAAGCAGGGCGCCCCAGATCACAGTTGGGAGAGAAGAAAGGAATATCGAGGAATGTAAAAAGACGTCGGAATATCCAATTACTGGTCTTGTCAGCTTAAGTGGGAGCAGCACGCCAGCGCTTCTGGGAAGGTCACGTGATTGCTCCATATTGGAAAGGTATTTCTTCTAGACGTGCAAAAAAAAATCTTGTATTTTCTATAAAATTACTGTTCTAGAGTGAAAGATTGAAAAACACTTTGATATATTTAATGTTTCCTCATTTTTTAAACCTCTAATCACACACAATTCTATAAAATGATATATTTTCTTTGATTATAACTTTCAAACATATCGTCTGATGTGTCCCACGCCATTTTGAATTTTAGAAATATGAGGGAACACTCACTAGATTAAAGCCGTTTTTTATCCATTATATTACAAGCAACTTTTTAAAAAATGCAGAACGTTCATTGGTCGCTTAATTGGCCTCGTGTTGTTACTTCGCCTCGTATTTACTCCGCGTAAAAAAATATTCTTCAAATGAAAAAAAATAGCTAAAAATACTAATCAAAATGTAGCCGAAAATTTTCCTCGGGTTTATAAAAAGCGACATGCAAAATTTGGTACCAATTGGTTCAGTAGTTTTTAAGTTTATCGCGAAACAGACATTGACTTTTATGTATAAGATAATATAAAATACCACAGCTATAGCGTATTGTAGCATATTTGTAATCCAATTAAACTAGGTAATAAGAAACCTTCAGTTGTACGATCAGAAGAACTCCTTTTTCTTAATAAAATTAAAGGCTTTTCACTATATAAGACTAAATCTGATTCAAGACTGAAAGATTCTGGTTCCTTATATTAATTCTACATCGCTATTTATTATTTTCTCTTTACAACCATTTTAGTGAAATCCCAGTACAGCCATTCTGTGTTGTATGAGACCTAGAATTCGTTAATTCTCTCATCCAGTAAAATTACAAACTCTACTTGTAGATTTGAATCTTCCTTCTGTTTCTCCCAAAGTTAGAAAAATAATTAAAGTTTCAATCAATGTCCGTGTTCGTACACCCTTCGATTTTCTATTCATATCGACTTTCTTTTTATGCCTCGCTTCGATTTTCGCAGCGGAATGCCTGAAAGATCAAAGTTGGACGTGCTCTATTGAATCATGCTTTCAGTTTTGTAGAAAGGCCGCGGTAACTTTACAGTAATTCTAAGGTAAAGGTCGAAGGGCTTATAATAATATGCATAGTTTTTTTATGTATGGAAGCAATCTAATATAATAGTAGAGCGGTCTGGAGATTAAACCACTGTAAAGGTTCACCACTGATTAGCCATGCCCTCCCTCTTTCAATTTTTATTTATTGAAGTATAAGGTCTCTCTGTAGAAATAGCGTTTAATTATAAGTATTTAAAATAAATGTAGCGTTAAAAATACTTCTAATTTTCAATGATATAGGGTGCCAGGATGATAGGTGTAATGTTAACTTGGCGTTTCAATTTATTTAAAGGTCAAACACCATCTCTTAAGCATCCAAACAATTTATTATTACATTACAAGCGAAGAACAGTACAAAGACATTAACTGATTGTTATGTTAAATTATCCATATGATTATTATTGACTTTAGAATAATTATTTGAATATTTAAAAATTATATTTCTATTTACAATAGGTTTCAATTCTATCGTTAGTTTCTACAATGGCATCCCTGTATCTTATATGTGATAAATCAACGTGTAGCTAAACAACAAGTTTGTAAAGTCAATATAATGTGGGAAGGTATATCTATAGAACGAAATGTCCTCAATATAAAGCTGAGCATCAACAGCTTCCATCTATACAGAAATCAATGGCAATATTTTAAATCAAAATGCTAATATACATTCTCCAAGGTAAGTTTTAAAACCTTGTATCACACGACATGACCTACATAACTAACTTCCACACACGCGCTGCAATTCCATAACCTTTCTCTGAAAAGTTCTATAATAAGACAAGTTGGTCGATGGGGCGCCACAGGTGCGGCGGTGGTGTGTCAGCAGGACTTCAGCGAGACATTGGAACCTTTGTACAGTAGAATCTCCGTGAGAGGACACTCGCGCTTGAGGACACCTCTCTACAAGGGACAGTTTTCATTTACAAAATCACCATTTTTAATATTTAGTAGCTCTCCGGTAAGACGACACTCGCGTTTAAAGACACCTCTCTATAAAGAACAGTTTTCATTTGCAAAATTACCATTTTTACTATTTAGTAGCTCTCCGGTAAGAGGACACTCGAGCTAGAGGACACCTCTCTACAAAGGACAGTTTTCATTTGCAAAATTACCATTTTTACTATTTAGTAGCTCTCCGGTAAGAGGACACTCGCGCTTGAGGACACCTCTCTACAAAGGACAGTTTTCATTTGCAAAATTACAATTTTTACTATTTAGTAGCTCTCCGGTAAGAGGACACTCGCGCTTTAGGACACCTTTCTACAAAAGAGAGGTTTCATTTGCAAAATTACCATTTTTACTATTTAGTAGCTCTCAAGTAATAGGACACTCGCGCTTGAGGACACCTTTCTACAAAGGAGAGTTTTCATTTGCAAAATTACTATTTTTACTATTTAGTAGCTCTCCGGTAAGATAGGACACCTCTCCCTAAAGGACACCTCTCTATAAAGGACAGTTTTCATTTGCAAAATTACCATTTTTACTATTTAGCAACTCTCCAGCAAGAGGACACCTCTCTATTGGACACTTTGGCTCTGCAATTAGGTGTTGTTCTTTACAGAGAGGTTCTACTGTACTATAAACACTTCATGTGTAGAATTGTGGGTATCTGAAGTTCTCAGCGCCAGTGAACCAACCAGTAGAATATTTAGACTGGATCTTGGCAGTCAGACAAAACAAATTGATAAATAAACGTTTTTCCACTGTTACTTATAATTTAATAAAATCAATAAAGCATCCTAGGTTAAGTTTCTTGTATAACTTTATTTCCTTATCTTTCGGGCTAAAATGCCTTCCAACAGGAACAACTAGGAGTGCAACTTACAGATAACTATATACGTATAGTTAACTAGAAGTTATACTCCTATTTGCTCCTGTTGAGAAACATGTTAGGCCGAAAGCTAAGGAAATAAAATCAGACAAGAAACTTAGCCCTGGATGCTTTATTTTTTTTATTAAATTAATTCTATTACTATACTTTTTTCGAGACGGAAATGTATCTATATAAAAATAAAGTATACCTCTCTCGTGAAGATAGACGCTAAAACTGAAGCGTCATCTATTGATTCTCTCGTCTTGAATAATCAGAATGACAATTTTCGTCCCCTTCTATTGAGCGTCGACACTAACTAGCGGACTCAGGGCGATGACAAAGCCACAACTCCAGCTTTGGCAAACTGAGAACTTGGTGTCTCCGGGTGGACACTTCTCAGTTTTACAAAGTTGATGTCGTAGCTTTTTCACCGATCTGAGTCCGCTAGTTTGCGAATATGATCAATAAATAAAGCTTAGTTTTAGTTTTGACGGGAAAAGACGACATTTATGTTTATAAAACAAATTTAGTTACTACGCTCAATGAGTAGATATATTAACAATGATAAACACACGCTAACAATGAAGAAATAATCTTAGAAAGAAGGAAATAGTGAAGCTACAAGGCTTTTGAGATGTGGTGATGGTACGGTAGGGGAATGATGATGGTTTGGTGGTGGTGTCTTGTCCATGAAGCAGATAAATTCTGTCCCTGCACCCTGATCACAATATCAGCCAATTGAGGTGGTGGTGGTGTCTTGTCCACGGAGCAGATCAGATCGGTCCGTGCACCCTGATCACAATACCGGCCAACTGAGGTGGTGGTGTCTTGTCCATGGAGCAGATAAATTCTGTCCGTGCACCCTGATCACAATACCGGCCAACTGAGGTGGTGTCTTGTCCACGGAGCAGATCAGATCGGTCCGTGCACCCTGATCACAATACCGGCCAGCTGAGGTGGTGGTGGTGTCTTGTCCATGGAGCAGATAAATTCTGTCCGTGCACCCTGATCACAATATCAGCCAACTGAGGTGGTGTCTTGTCCATGGAGCAGATAAGATCGGTCCGTGCACCCTGATCACAATATCAGCCAACTGAGGTGGTGGTGGTGGTGTCTTGTCCATGGAGAAGATAAATTCTGTCCGTGCACCCTGATCACAATATCAGCCAACTGAGGTGGTGGTGGTGTCTTGTCCATGGAGCAGATCGGTCCGTGTACCCTGATCACAATACCGGCCAACTGAGGTGGTAGTGGTGTCTTGTCCATGGAGCAGATAAGATCGGTCCGTTCACCCTGATCACAATACCGGCCAACTGAGGTGGTGGTGGTGTCTTGTCCATGGAGCAGATCGGTCCGTGCACCCTGATCACAATACCGGTCAACTGAGGTAGTGGTGGTGTCTTGTCCATGGAGCAGATCAGGTCGGTCCGTGCACCCTGATCACAATACAGGCCAACTGAGGTGGTGGTGGTGTCTTGTCCATGGAGCAGATCATATCTGTCCGTGCACCCTGATCACAATACCGGCCAACTGAGGTGGTGGTGTCTTATCCATGGAGCAGATTAAATCGGTCCGTGCACCCTGATCACAATACCGGCCAACTGAGGTGGTGGTGGTGTCTTGTCCATGGAGCAGATCATATCTGTCCGTGCACCCTGATCACAATGCCGGCCAACTGAGGTGGTGGTGGTATCTTGTCCATGGAGCAGATCATATCTGTCCGTGCACCCTGATCACAATACCGGACAACTGAGGTGGTAGTGTCTTGTCCATGGAGCTGTATGAACATAACGATCATGGTTTAATCATATTAAGAGAAACATATATAGCTCCAAGTTTTATTTTATACAACGAGGAGCTTTAGGACGATTTCTATATTTCTTTTCATTTACAAATTTTATTGTTACACAGATATTATATAAAATACTTAGTCAATTGCTGAATTTGTAACAATAGGTTTTGTGGTTGAGTGAGTCGAAATTTGCATGTGAAATGAACCCATACAAAGTTTTCTCAAAAGTGACCCAGAAGGAAGAGCCCGTGAGGTGACAAGTTATGTCCATAGCGTGTCTCACACCCCGCCAATCTATCAATCCAACCGGGTCATCGGCGTCGATCGGCGTGCTCCTCTGGGGTAGGTCCTCTCGGTGTATAGCTGGTGGCCGTACCTGCTGTGAAGGCATCACTGGGGTAGGTCCTCTCGGTGCATATCTGGTGGCCCGTACCTCTCGGTGGTGGCCCGTACCTGCTGTGGAGACATTACTGGGATAGGTCCTCTCGGTGCATAGCTGGTGGCCCGTACCTGCTGTGGAGACATTACTGGGATAGGTCCTCTCGGTGTATAGCTGGTGGCCCGTACCTGCTGTGGAGACATTACTGGGATAGGTCCTCTCGGTGCATAGCTGGTGGCCCGTACCTGCTGTGGAGACATTACTGGGATAGGTCCTCTCGGTGCATAGCTGGTGGCCGTACCTGCTGTGAAGGCATCACTGCGGTAGGTCCTCTCGGTGCATATCTGGTGGCCCGTACCTCTCGGTGGTGGCCCGTACCTGCTGTGGAGACATTACTGGGATAGGTCCTCTCGGTGCATAGCTGGTGGCCCGGACCTGCTGTGGAGACATTACTGGGATAGGTCCTCTCGATGCATAGCTGGTGGCCCGTACCTCTCGGTACATAGCTGGTGGCCCGTCCCTGCTGTGACAATATCACTGAGGAAGAGATTTTCATATCTTGTGGTGAGGTCCGTACCTAGGAACGACATCAGTGGGGTAGATCTTCCAGGTACATCTCTGGTGCGGGAGCACAACCCGTGCTTGCTTTTATATTTTATTTATTTAGTATGTTATATTTCAAATAATCAATATCTTACTACTTTACAGCGATGATACTTTTCTCACTGCAGTAAAGGCAGTGGGAATTTGTTTTATTTGTAAAAAATATACAATTGCGAGAGATAAATGCGTGGGGAGAGAGAGAGAGAATGGTCAGTGTATAAGTACTACTTGTATCAACAACAGATAGCCCATCCAGTAAAAGCAGAAGTTATGATAGAGAAAGTGAAGATAGATTGTGATGTAGTTCAAAGGTAATACCAACGTGTGGAAAAACGTTGTGAGGAAGAACTAATATATAAAGAACAGATAGACAATCCAGTATAAGTTTAGATAGTGTAAGATAGATTGTGATGTATTTCAAATGTAATACCAATGTGTGAAAACAAGGTGGTGCTGTGTGGAAGTGCCAATGTAATGCCTAGACATTCCCAATACATCACAGGTTGGAATATTTGTTAAGGTATTCAAATTTCGCCCTTGTTGCTTCTTATTAAAGCCGGCACGTCTTCTGTCCGTGTCGCACGCCAGTAGCTGTGGATCCTTGAGTAATCTTGTTTCCGCATATAACGGTCGCGAACTAAATAATTCCATCTTGACACACCTTCTCAGGAGATAGAAAAACATCTGTTGTTTACCAAGTGGGAGTGGATTAGTATGTCGTCTACATCATCGGTCGATCATTAATTTCTTTTATTATTACAAAACCCTGTTTCCAAAATAACTTTATTAGGTACCCCTCAAAAAGAGAAACCTATCTTATGTTATTTACATGAGAAATATGAATAGGTTCTTCACAGAAAAAAGTGTACAATGCGGGATTCAATCCCGGTTCATGGTGGTCGGTAATCGAGGGTTTTAACCACTCATCCACCGACCTCTATTATCCCACAAAAAAAGGCAAAAGACGCCAAACTCTTTTCATTAAATGATTAAAGTAGCTTTCGGACATGTTCTCCTTCAGAAAACTGAAACATACAAAAAACTTAATTGAGAAAGATTATATATCATTTTAAAGATAACTCTATTTTGAAAATAGAGCAATCCATAGATAAATCTTTAATTAAAAAGTCATATATTGGATCAAAAAATCATTTTGTGGCGGTGATTTTGTTGTTGACACACTTTAAAATGTTATAACACCTTGATAAAGGTTGGCGTTCAGCCAACTGAAACATTGGTAAAATAAATGATTTTTGATCCAATATATGCCTTTTTAATTAAAGATAACTCTATGTAAATGTAGGACAAAAGAATTTACATGTTTATTGTGTTTATAACGTTGATTGAGATCAAGAGGACCCTCCTAAAGCTTGTAACTAAGAAATAATAAAATATTCAGCGCTTTCATATACATACTTGTATTTTGGTGGATCCTCTATTTGTAGAAATTGTTAGGCAACAAATGCAGCCTCAATTAGAATTGATTAAATCTTAATTTATAATATTTTAAACAGTTTGACAATGTGTTTCTTTTTAATAATAACCACAAATATTTCAATTGCCATCTCTACATTGCAAACTTTGTATTAAAATGTGATATGCAGTTGGCTTAGAGTGAAAGTTAGACAGAAATATAATATGATCAAATTCGGATGTAAATTGCATTACAGTAGGTAGAGATATAGGATGGGAGGTCTGGCCGTTTGTGGAGCAGAGATCAGATCCTGGCTGGTTGTCACTTAAGCGTTATTGGCAGTTGCGGGGGGAGGTCCGATAGCATGGCTGCATCAGTCTGAATTGTCTTTATTTTTTAAGAAACTGCCCTTTCTAAATACTCTAGGTAGACGTAAACTGTCATTACTCTGAGGGTGACGATAAGATGTCTTCCCGTTGATTTGCATAACTATATCCCTGCTTAGGTTTATAAGCCTAATATCCCTTCTCTCTCCCTTCCCTTTTCTACCTCACTCTAACGCTACTTTATTAGACGATTATAAATCTCATTTAGAGGAAATATTAGGATGCGAAAAAACGAATTAGAACTGAATTGAATTAAACTTTATTATTAACATGATGCATTAGCGTGCCATCTGTAATCAAAACTATTTTTGACGGGTTTTATGTTTCTTTAAAAAAAAAACAAATTTTCTACTGCCCTTACTGCAATGATGTAATAATGGGAGAGTCTGATTCATCATTGGTGAACCCTCACAGCGATTTCGTCAGTTTAATCTACCATACTACTGTGATATTGCATTGTGTTGTTTGGCTTTATAGCGATATAGAAGCTAAATTCTTGGAAAAGGTATTTCAAATGAAATTATGTATATTAAAACTGTGTGTGTGTGTATTCAATGACAAAAGAAGGGGAATAAAGGACAGGGGGGGTATGTAAATAAGGATTTGCTACCCTCCCACTAGACATGGTACTGCGTGACGTCAGCTATCGACCTCCCGTCAACCCACAAATTGACAGTTCGTGACTGAGCTGTGCTCAATAAAATATCACCGGCCACTTTATCAACGCCCAGAGAGAGTGAGAACAAAGGACAAATATTGGACCTAATCTATACGGAATGTCCTCAAGGCTGATCACCCCGGGGACTCGCCATGACTTGGGACAAAGAACATTGATCTGCCTTTGTCTATCGTTGCTCCCAGATTCGACTGACCGGCCTTCAACGTAAGTCGACCGTTTTTCTCTCTTTCGTCCTCTCTACATATAAAACTTTCATTGGCTTTTGATACCATTGGGGCATCCAAAATGACATTCTCTGTTTCGCTCGTGTACTTTATGTGCTACCAATATCAACTACAGTATCAAAAGCTTGATCTTCCTCTCCCTCTACTGATGGTGACGTATTTAAACCCGATATTGTTTCATGAGTTCTTTTCTGTGTGTCCTATCTACAATGTTAGGCAACCATATTAGTATTGTTCAATATTCACTCATGGACAAAACTTAAAGAAGTTGTATCTTTTAGCATGTATATCTGGATTCAGACAATAGCTCTGAAAGATATTTGATACACAGTGACCTTTATTGAAGACACGGGAGATAACCAAATGTGAACAAAATTACCTATGTCTCCTTAAAAAAATAGATGTCCGTCGATATCAAAGACTATCCACTTTCTCCAGTTTTGTCCATGGGTGTATTTTAATCGAACTTCCCTCCCTCTCGGTAGAGCCTTGCCAAAATTTACCCACAGATTAATCGTTGTTCCACGGGTCTCTCTGTACCTAGAGTTTCTTAGATGAAACAGGGGATCTTTACCTCTCATATTTTACACTCTTCTGTGTGGGTATAGTGAACCAAATCTGGAAATTCAAAGTTTAATTGGATAGGTCTGGTGAATATGGTGGATGAGTGACTAATTGGACACCAGAGTTGGCTAAAAAGTCTAATGTTTAGGCTGAGGTGTACGGTCTTTCATTTTCATGGTGAAGAAGGACTCCCTTAAGTTGAGCTCTTGGTCTGCTTTGCTTGATTTTTCAAACATTGCCGGAAGGCATTTAGTTGTATGCCAGTCACTATTAACTGTCTTTCGATCTTCTAACTTCACAATATCAATGAAAAAACTTTTTCTGAAAAATACAAGCGACCATTTGTTTTCCAAAACTTCGAGCTCTGTGAACTTTCTTAGGAGGTGGTGATTTTGAAGAGCACCAAAGAGTAGATTGCCGTTTTGTTTCTGGATAAAAATTGTAAATCCAAGTTTCGTCACCTGTAATAATATTAAAAACAGCCTTTGATTTGCCTTCATCAAATTTTTTCAACATTAAATTACCCCATTCAACGCGACCAAGTTTTTGTTCTTCAGTCAAGCTGTGAGGTACCCATCTACTAACAAGTTTTCTGTATTTTAAATGATCATTAATCATGGTATTAATTGCTGCCGATCCAATGCCCACGCTTTTCTCTAACTGCTGATACGTAATTCTTCGATCTTATCTAGGTAAAAATCTTAGCAGCTCAATTTTTTCTTGGATCACTGCTGTTGGTGGTCGACCTGAACGAGGTTCATCTTCAAGGTTGGTTTTTCCAAATTTAAAAATTCATTAAACCAATTAAAAACTGTTCTAATAGAAAGAGCTTTATCCCCTAAAGCTTTCATCAATCTTTCATGAGATCATTTAGAAGTTAAATTACTTTTATAATCATAAAAGATAATGGCGCGTAAACTTTCTCTAGTCAATTCCATTGTGTCTGATTCAATGTTTAGAAATTACCGCTGCCGTTGTAAACAAAATCGCGCCCTCTATGTGTCATTATTGTTACTATTTAATGAAAATGTTTATGTTAGGTAAAAAATGCATGTAGATTTTAATGGTTTAATTTATTTTTTAATATTTTAATTATTTAATATTGATTGCAAAGACTTTTAGAGTGACCTTTGTATTATACGAGGGATTAATTATTATTTATAAAATTATTTATTTTTCCATTGAGTTAATTAGCAGGAATTTGGAGTTATCGGTATTTTGGGATATCGCGATTTCGGCTGTCGGGATTTTGAAACAGTCATGAACTCTATAAACTTCTATTTTTTTCACATTGTGTCGCGGTCTCACGAAATTCTGGCCTTAACTACCCGTTTCATGATTTTTCAGGATGCCTGAATGACCAATATTTTGGTTGTTGAGGTACAGCTTGCACCACGCTGATGAGGGCCAACAGCCCGAAACGCGTCCGTGGTTAGCTTTTCTTGATTAATCAACAATGGGTATTTGGCCAATTCTGGAATAATTAAAAAAATCAACGAGAATAGTTGATATTTATTCCGATAGATGGTGCAAGCCATCAACAACTTTCAGTTGCACGATAAGGAGATGCCTTTTTCATAAGTTATAAACTCACTATATAAGAAAATAATAATAATAATAAAGAAACAATAAGATAGATTAGAAACCTGATCCTTTCAGGTTAGAATGATATTAAAACGACATTTGAAATACTATCTCGCATGTGTTTCTTTTCAACGAAAATTCAAAATTTATTTCATGGAGAAATAACGATTATTTCTAACCTTTTAGATGAGGAATGAAAGGGATGGGAATCCATGGACACTTTTATTTTTCCGTTTATCATTACTCTTCACAATTCACCCTTTCATACCTCATCTAAAAGGTTAGAAATAATCGTTATTTCTCCTTGAAATAAAATTTGAATTTTCGCGTTGAAAAGAAACACATGCGGGATAGTATTTCAAATGTCGTTTTACAATCATAAGCCGCATTATATTGTATTATATTAGAAATATATTCATAAATATATTTACAAAAATTGTTAAATCTATGACAATTATCTTGACACAATTATAGTAACTTTTATTGACCTTTAGTCAATTAGGTTGGTGGCCTGTTCACATATAATGATGAACGGAATATGATGATGATAAGTGAGACAATTGACGGTTCCAAGTAATTGATTGACATTCTGTCGATACAGACTTAAATTATACAGAGTAATCACTGATTGATTATTGATTATGACACCTATATATATCACAATAAATCAATAAAAAATACTACATAATTGTACATCATTGTTTTTTATTATTATTATTATTACAGAAGCACGAAGTCTATCAGACTATTGTGCTACATTAGAATTATTTACATATATAACTTTAATTATTTACACGATGAATTAGTAGTGATTTATAAATCTGTGTACAAATTGCTCTAAACTTGCCAAAGTTTTCATAAGATTGAGTATATACAGAAATATGACATTATGTCAAAGTAAGCAAGTACAATTTGGTTAGTCAGAGGGCAAGCCAACAAAAGATGGTGTTTCAACATCTAGACAGCATTCACATGTTGGATCATTTATAACTCTCAGGTCAAAGAGAAAACTTAAAAAGGGTCCTTTGCCTGTGAAGAACAAAGTAGTGTATTTTATCAGGAGCAATGAAGCTTGGTACATCTCTCAGAAAAAAAACTCTTGAACGTTGGATTAGTTTGAGAAAGATAAAATCTAAATGTTGTATTGATATATAATTTATTCAACTCATTTGAAAGGGGCTTATTTAGTGTTTGGTCTGTCAGAGAATTCTTCATATTGTATCTAATTAATGATAATTCAAGGTCAGCATAGGAGTTTTCACTAGAATATGAGTAATGTAAGAAGATGAACATTTGTAAACATGAATGCACCTAATTAAAATTTGTACATCAGGTTTGATACGACATTTTTAATAAACAATTTCCTAATATTAAGAAAAAGGAATCTTCTTATCGTGTAGCTGAAAGTTGCAACTGATGGCTTTGTGCCATCTATCGGAATAAATATCAACTGATAGTGAATATTTATTCCGATAAATGGCGCAAGCCATCAGCAACTTTCAGTTTCACGATAAGGAGATACCTTTTTCTAAATTTATGAATCTTATCCCAGTACAATATCACATTTTTACTATTTTTTTCACATAATTTCTTAATATATTAATTGATTTTAAATCTCCTAAACATTAATTAAATACTACTCTGATCAAAAAGTTTCGACACTTTGCTCATAAGTTTAAAAAAACTTTTATTATTCTACCAAATTCAAATTGTCCCCTTCAAAGTAGTCCCCGTTGGCCGCGATGCACGAAAATATATTGAGTTTTCAGGATTTTATGAGCAAAGTGTCGAAACTTTTTGATCAGAGTAGTATATCACTGTGCAATAAATTGATAAAGAAAGAGCAATCTCTCGAAATATTTTAAGATTTTTTTTCTTTACAGATCCAGGTACGCCCTTTTATATAATCTTAATTGATGGATCGCCTTTTGACTCAAACTAATTAAATAATTGAAAAGGTGTCTGGAGATTTTTGTTTCTTTTTATTTTATTCACAAGTGTAATCTCAAGATTTCAGTCATTTCTGCCCTTCTCTCTACAGGAGAACTTATATAAAAGAAAATAAAAAGAAACTCATCTCCAGAAACCTTTTTAATTATTTAATTTCTAATATAATTTTTATATATTTTAAATATTATAAGTCACTATTTTATATTTCGATGCACTAGCGCGCCATCTGTTATGAAAATTTGAAACTATTTTAGACGCGTAAACTTCTTTTTGAAATTAAACAATTTCTACTGCCCTTACTGCAATGAAAAAATTAATGGGAGGGCCTGGTTCATCAGTAGTAATCCCTGACGAAACCGCTGCAAGGGTTCTCCACTGATGAGCCAGGCACTCCAATTAATTTTTCCATATTGCAGTAAGGCTAGTAGAAATTGTTTAATTTCAAAAAGAATCTTAAGCGTCTAAAATAGTTTCTAATTTTCATATTTTATAATTATTTATTTTTATAAATAGATTATATATTTATTATAAAATCATTCTTTGCATTTTTCAATATTGTAGCTATTTACATCTTTGAAGATTTGTTTTTATTATTATCCCTAGTACACGTGGTACAGGCCATGATAATCATGGTGGGTAGAAGTAGACGACTGCTTTTACTGTAAGTGCACCACATGTCTACACATGTGAAAGCAGTTCGACATTTACACTTATAAATATGCCAGAACCCCCGTTTAGTTACTTGCACTTGCTGGGGGGTTTGGACTTTTGCAAGAATCGGGGGCCATTGGAGCATTTTTTATTTTATTTTTTATTAGAAAAAGTGCCCAAAGTGGGATTTGATCCCGGGTCGTAGCGGTCGAAAACCAACGGTTTAGACCATTCTTCCACCGACCCCCTTTATACCTGAAGTATCTAATATCCCCTAGATACCTAATGTAAAGGTAATCAATCAATATCTTTATTAAGATCTTTGATCTTATATACAAATACCCAAATATAAATTCAATCAATCAATTAATCGATCAATACTCTTTTATTAAGACCTTTATTCTTATATGCAGATATACTCAATGTAAATTGAAAATCTTGAAACCTCAAACACAGTCAGAAAAGTTCAATTTTCTACCCAGGTAGTGAAGTGTCATGCCGTGATGGCCCTCTGCTGACTGACAGATCGAAGCTGGCGACCTCATTTATCATCCTGGGTGGAGAGAGGTGAGTGGCGCCCGTGGATACTGGAGACTTTAGGTACCTCGTGGTTATTGATTTGGATTGGTTCAAATGTACCCGGATACCTGCAAACATCTGTACATTGCAGGAGTTAAGTATATTTGATTGATTGAGATATTGAGTGATAGTGTTGGACATATATTTATATTTAGATAGTAAAAAGGCGCAATGACCGCAGCCTTGCAGGAAATTGACTTAGACCCTGAGCAGCAGCTTTACACACCCAAGATAGTGGACATTGTGACTGCTGTGATAGAGATACATGGAGACATCTGAGGCTCTTCATTGGACACGACAACAACAACATAGTAAAAAGGCATATATTGGATTGAATAAAATATTTATTTGCCAATATTTCGACTGGCTACAGTGTATACAAAAATGTAATGCCTTGATAAAGGTTGGCGTTCAGCCAGCCGAAATATTGGCAAATAAATATTTTATTCAATCCAATGTATGCCTTTTTACTATCTAATGATTTAAGTATGGATTGCTCTATTTTCAGAACAAAATATTTATATTTGAAAAAAAACAATGGGACTAGGCAAAAAGAGGGAACAAGCTAAATCAATGTTTAGTTGATTTCTGTTCCACCAGATGGCGCTCTGTCTTCTGAAAAGCACATGTACCCCTGGTCAGGATATACCTACTTTGTTTTTAATATTTATAAATTTAATTGCCATCTATCGATAAAATTTGTAACAAATAATTTACTGGCAATGTGTTTCTTTTCAATAATATCATCAAATATTATCTTTATAGACCTTATTGCAATGATATAAGTTAATTATTAATAAAGAGCCAAGCCCTATCATTCAATAACTTATATCATTGTAGTAAGGTCTGTAGAAATAATATTTGATAATATTATTGAAAAGAAACACACATTGCCAGTAAATTATTTGTTACAAATATACTTATAAATAAAATAAAGAAAGCCTATCCTGACCAGGAGCACATGTGCTTTACAGAAGGCAGAGCGCCATCTGGAGGAACAGAAATCAACTAAACATTGATTTAGTCTGTTCCCTGATATTTGGCCAATCTTATTTCTTGATAAATCAAGAAAAGCCATCCACGAACGCGTTTCGCGCTGTTGGCGCTCGTCAGCGTGGAGTAGGCTGTACCACTGCGACCAAAAAGAATTTTGGTCTGTACCACTGTACCACATTTATATGACCAACAGGAGTCCGTATTTATGGTGTCTATTTGAGAACGTGTCTAGGTTTCGATAGAGATCTGCTATCACTAGAAGTCCGTGCTATTTATATTTAATTGATTGAGAACATGTTCTGATAGCTGGAGACATTTTTATGCGTCAGGAGATTGGTAGAAAGCGTGCCTGGACGACTAAATAGATTTGTATGCTCTTGAAATCCGGGTTACAGTAGATGATTGATCATGAATAATGATAGTTGTAGACAAATGCACGCTCTAATAGTTCAAGCTAAATTGTGTTGATTGATCAAAAGAGTGTCCGGACGTCTGGAGAATTTTATATTCTTCAGGCGTCGAAATAACGAATAATTCACGAACAGGTTTTGATAGCAGTAGACATATACATTCCAGTAGTTCAAGCTAATTATGTTGATTGATCAAGAGCGTGTACGGGTGTATGCATAGTTATATATGATCAAGGACTCACGACCATTTGGTTGAATGAGCATGTATCCATACATCAGAGTCAGCTCTGAATCGTGAAGTCCATGTTACTTGAGCTGTTTCCATTCTAGTGATGACGCTTGTCTGAATAGAGTTGTGAACTTGTAAATACTGTAAAGTCAGTCAATTATGGCAAGTTTTACGTTGTTTATCTGTGTCATATCAGACCTCAGCAGCTGTATTCCGTCACTGACACGAACGCTCCAGGATTATCAAGTAGTATCAATGGTTTTGGGCAGGGGTCGGCAATCTTTTGAGTCGGAAGAGTCAAAAATTACAATTTGAAAATTTTCAATGTTTTTTTAAAGAGCCGCCATATGTTTTTGTTGCCAACTATAAATAGTATATTCCCGCATAAATAATATCTGCGCATAGAACTAAAGAACCGTAGTTTCACATCCAAAGAGCCGCATGTGACTCGCGTGCCGCAGTTTGCCGACCCCTGGTTTAAGGAAATGTACAGATAGAAGTGTCTCTAGTGGGTGAAAGCTAAATAGACAATCTTATTTACTTGATGGATCCGTGATTTCAGAGTGGGTTCTCTACTTCTGTCTATCTCCACTCCTCACTGCTTCTCGCCACCTTTCCTCAGCAACCACCACATGTCTTAGTCATGGGATCGTCCCATCTCACTGATGGTCTCCCCGTCCTCTCACCACCTGTCCTGGGTAATTCTCAGTGACAGTTGTCGAAAATCGCCAGTTCCTTCTATAGTCATATTGTGGCGAAAGAAATAATCTAATAATTCATTTTAATCGCTTAAAGATCTTAGATTTAACTGAAGAAGGGCATGTATCCGAAAGCTTTTGTAATTTATTTTAATTTTTAAAAAAGTTACGACGTTTCCCTTTACTCTTCTTGTAATTATCTACAATTCTGTAGGATTCTGACTAGGAAAGAATATATTGTCAAAACAAAACAAATATTTCAAAATTCATTCAAGATTAACTCTTTTATTTTATGCTTTTTCTGGAAAGATTCTTTAGTTCTTATGAACTTCGATATTCAAGCCTTCTTGCATGTATAATACATTCACGTATACAAAACAACCTTTATAAATGCATAGAGTTTTATACTGGATATATTTTATCGCCTCCTGCAAAGGAAAAAAAGTAAAAGTTATGTATATTTAATGTGATAATGATTCAGATTAGATATTGTCAGGGAAACTTAATTAAGACAAATAGTCTCACATACACGGATTTAAAAGATAATACCAATTTTTTTACTGTGCTATAGGAAGGAGCATCTTCCCTTAATGTATCCACCATATCCTCATAAAGTTCCTTCGGCGACATTCCTTTCTTACATAGATATTTTATTACAGCACGAATCTCTTTTGTCTCCATTTTAGATGATTCCTGTTTCTTGTCCTCTTTCAGAACCTATAACAAAAAAAAAAACGGTTAGTTGTAGAAACTTAAAAATGTACATACCTTTATACAAGGCTTTAAGGTATATATGGTAAAATTTATTAGTTTCTAATATTTCGTTCTCATGGTCGGGCCACGGACTTATGGGACACCCCTCGTATGTTATCTAATAAATGATTATCAGGGATTTACGTTTAAAGAATTTGTTAAAATATTTGTTGTGCGTGTGTATCTACAAATTACGCTAATATATATTTGGCTGACTATAGTAATTGGAGAATCAGTAGACGTGTCAACACACGCCTTGACAAAAATAGCAGACGATGTTATATCTACGGCGGTAAATATTTGTAGAACACATCGACCGGCTGCTACCACAGAATAAAATATTCACGGACTGCTTCCGCGCGCGGTCAATTCTTGATTTAGGACCTACAGGATTCAAGATCTATATAACTAAGTAAAAACTAAAAATGTTTTTCGATCATTAATTCTCCATACTAGTTTTAAAACTAATCACATATATAACAGTGATTTTAGATTCTAAATAAATAAACTTACTATATACGACACGCTGTGCCTTATATAATTATATGTAGATTAAGGAGGTTAGTGTGTATTAAGGTAGTAGTTTGAAAAGATTAATGTAGGTTAAGGAGGGATTAAGAAAGTACAGAGGGTGTTTCCTTTCAAATGAAACGATTTCAAACGTCCGTTAGAACTTTATTTTTCGAACGTGAATTTTTTTCATGTGTTCTATGTGCTTCCCCTTCTTCTTGGCTATCTCCCTGCATCGGACTTTCCAAGCTGCGAACACTTCCTTGACTTTGGAGAGCGAAACATTCGACCACTCCTCTTGTGCGGCTTTCCAAAGTCCGGCCTCAGTTTTGGGACGTCGGTTGAAGAGCCGTTGTTTCAACATACCGAACCCGTAAAAATCCAGTGGGCTGGCGTCGGGAGACTTCACTGGAATGTCCGAGTTCCTGATAAAATTTAGGCCTAGGGTGTCCTTCATTTCTTGTAGGAACTGTTGGGTTTTGTTGGAGGTATGGGAAGAGGCTTTGTCGTGATGAAGGAACACTTTGTCCATTTCCCCTGGGTAAAGGTCCTTCAGTTGTTCGATGACAGGTTTCAGAACGCATTCTATATAGAATTCTGAGTTCACCTTCACCTTCGATGGAACCTTTATGAGCGGAAGGACTCCACGGCCAGTCATTACCCCGACAACCATGAAACCTTTAGGGAAAGTTTCGGAGCATTGGTGAACCCAATTATCCGGGACCTGATTGCCTCTTTTGATGTAACAGATCTTCCGGATTCCATTGCAATACGTCACATACATCCATGCTTCGTCCAATGTTGCAGTATATTCCGATCTGGAACCGGCCAGGTGTTCCTCGTAGAGCTTCCGGGCATTCGTTGCACGGTTTTTCATGTGGAAAGGGGTGAGCTTGTGAACCTTGCCTTTTCGTCGGGTATCCAGTTCCAAATCTTTGTGAATGATGTTATTTATCGTTTTTAGCGATGTTCCACACATTCTGGAAAGTTGGCGCTGAGATGGTGGATTTTCAGTAGTTGCTAGCCGCTTTACCTTGGAAACCGTGGCGGGGGTCCGCACCGGACGTGGTCGATCGACTTGAAATTTTTGCCCATTGGATTCAGCTTCCCTTTTCTTTCCGATGCCATTTACTACCCTACATATTGTAGCTTTGCCAACATCTAGTCCTTCTGCTTTTAGCTTTTTCACTATGACGCTATAACTGTTTCCTTCTTTGGAAAGGGTCCGAATTGTTTGTTCGACTTGGAGCGTTAGTCTCTCTCCCCCCATGTTGCAAAAATCATGATACCTGATGAAAATGAATTCTCCAGAAGATTCTAGATCTATTGGAACCAGTGTCGTGTGCAGCATGCCTGCACGTGCAAAACGCGAGCGCTCGAAAATCGTTTCATTTGAAAGAAAACACCCTCCGTAGATTAAGAAAAATAATGTAGGTTAAAGATTAAAAGGAAGTAAATTAATGCGATTAACGTATATTAAGAATTAAGGAAGTAGGTTAAGAAGATTATAATATAGGTTAAGTGGATTAAGGAAGTATATTGAGAAAATTAATCTTGTAGGTTAAGGGGAGATTACGATAGTAGAATAATAGGATTAATATAGGTTAAGGTTTAAGGAGAAGTATAGATAAAGAAGATTATTGCAAGGTGTTAAGGATTAAGGAAGTATATTAAGAAGTTTAATGTAGGTTAAGAATTAATTAAGTAGATGAAGATTGGAGTAGATTAAGTAGATTATTTTAAAGTCCAAAGTTTTAGTTTTGCAGCAATAAAAGAATTTGAGGCGAATGTAAGGGGTATGAATTATTTATTGTATAAAAATATTGTGTTTTTGCTCAATTATATATATATAATTTATCGCATTTTTTTTATAAGAAAATGTTGTATTTACAATTTCTTAGCTCTGTAAACATATAATAAGGCGTCTGTTACTATTAAAATATTATTAAATAATTATTGGTTGTAATTATAATTTATAATGATGACGAAACCCACATATAAACAATGGTTTAAAAACAAACTGGACTCCTTACAATATAAAATCCTCAAACACTGTATACATGTGCTTACAATACAACATCATCGAACTGTATACGTGTTCTTGCAAGAATACCTAAACTTACGGATTTCATTCTGTCAAACATAATTAAAGTTAAAATAGATCATAATGGAAATTAGTGATCAAGCAAAAAGTATAATAATATCTAACTTTATAAATGAAAAATTACAAAAGTACTATAAAGATTCTAATGATAATTTAAAAAAATATCTTAAAATTTCAAGATAACCTAAATTTATCCAACCAAATATTTATAACACATACTTATATATTCAACAAAGATGCATATATTGGATTTATAATTATTTTATTGTTCCAATATTTCTAGGGGCAACTCGCCTCTCTTTATCGAGGATGTTTGTGTTTTTCACTAAAACATGCGAGCACGCGTACACCACTCTCGTTCTACAAGGCCAATGAAAGAATTGTATCTTTGATTTAAATATTACATTCAGTATATATGCAGCTAACAATCATATATAATATTACAGATCAGCACCATTATTATTATTTTGTCCACACATTGTGCGTGAAAGAGAGAGAGAGATTTATATGCAACAGTGTAATTGTAAATAATTGTGTGTATACATATTAATTTTGAATTAATGATAAGATATTTATGTAGAATTGGTAGAGTATATTATTCACTATGCTTATACTACCAAGAAGATTATAACCCAGAGCATATTTCAATCTGGTGTCCAATTGTTACAGATCTAAGAGAACGATGTCAAATGAACAGTTACAGTTTAAGTCAAATGGTTTATATTAATAAGAATATTTTTTAAATTTAACAAGTTCTGCAGACTCTAACTCAACTGATTGGATCTAAACTAAACTAATAAAATGGAAATTCTGATTCAATTTGTATAATTTTGTAGTGGCAAGGATAAAATACTCAGGAGATAAGTTTCTTCATGTGTCGAACCGTGGGAACGTCCTTTTAGTCTTATTACGCTTTTATCTTAATACCTTTTAATATTCGTATATATTTTTTCTTCTTAACAAATTTTATTAATTTGCTTAAGTCTCGATGTTCTTTTTAAACAAAAATCCTAAGTGTTACCGATTATTTCAAAATTTTACAACTAATTTCTAATAATACATATGCAAATTTATTCTTCGTGTATATAGTGTATCATTTTTCTTATACAATTGATCCTGTAGAAGGGCCACGCTGTGCCCGAAAGCTTGATGTCTTAATAAATCAATGAAGAAACTTATCTCCTGAGTATTTTATCCTTGCCACGCATGTAATTGGGAAGATTTTACCGTTTAGAAATAATTTTGTAGTTGTAAATATAATTTATATTTCCGTAATTTATTTATTTAGTGTTTAATTATAAATATATAATAATATTTATTATCGATTGATCACAAACACTATTAAATTACGAAATGGAAACATTAAAAGCACGAATTCTCTTTTTAAATATGAAACAAACTTCTAATATTCTTAAGGCAATGAAAAAATATTGGGAGAGCTTGGCTCATCAGTGGTGAACCCTCGCAGCGGTTTCGCCAATTTAATCTTTCCAGACCTCTTTTCTTAAAGTCTAATATTGTAATTGACAATTCTGCATATATATTGCCACGTGGAAAATCAGGGAAGACCAACTTCGGGATGACACAACAATTTATTTTTGGCAAAAACAAACTATGAGTGATAAACATAAGATAAGCAAAAGAGGGAAGTGTACAGAGTATAGCAAAATATAAACATAAAAAAATAGTACTCTGTTAATGAAATAATAAATACTTTGTTACAATATACTAACTGAAGGTTGGAATCTTAGAATTGGTTCTCAAGAAAACTATGGACATAAGCTTTAAGGACAGTAGAATTACATATAAATATATGATCATCGCAGTAAGGACAGTAGAAGTTTGTTTTATGTATTAAAAAAGCATTAATTCTTTAATGATTCCATTTCTTATCTATAGACGGCACGTTCTCGCCTTATAACTATTAAAATTACTCCAGTATTTGGTCAAGTAGAATTTTCCTTAGTTATAAATGTGACAAAGACTCCTCCCCCCCACAGCAATATTGTTCTAATATTGAGGAAAGAACGTATAAGGCACAAAAAATGTACATAAATATACACAGATGAATAAATATATACGTTAATATTTATATTAAAATGTTCTGAAACGTTCAAAATCAAATATTTAGGACTTTTTACTTCAGAATTCAAGCTATCTACTTCATAAAGAAGGCGAAACAAAATTCCATTTATTTAATTTGTTGTCCCCCCCCCATTGTTATAGACAGAGTTGAAATAGTTGTGGAATTCCCCCATAGAGTTTAGTGTCCACTTGTTGCCATGACAACCGCCTTAATAATTCACTAACCCCATTGTGACAGTAAGGATGGCCCAACAATGGAAAATCCAACAATCAAATGTAATATCCAAGCATAGTCCTATAACTTACCCGATTATCTCTCGTTTCATTGTGTTGATCTCTGTTGGATGGAAACTTAGTTTACTTAACTGTTTATTGATAAATGTACACAATATTTTAGAAATGGAATTAGTAAAATCTTTATGTTAAGATGAACATGAATCGCTGATTCTCCATTTAATATACGATAATATATTAGACAATTGACAATTAAAATAATTTTATTGACATCTTGTCAATACATGCAAAAGTGAACACTCTGCACTATTTTAAAAATATAATTATATTTATGTTCCTTATTTTTGTACCTTCAATAAAAAAGATTTATATTTTAGAAGAAAATAATTATTGTGAATAACCAACACAGACCACATTTGAACTCATTAAAGACAATAAAAACTGTTTCAGATAAGAAAAGTTGGGCAATAGAACTGTTCAACTACCAAAAATCGGTTGTAAATAAAATTGCACTCGTGGAAGAGAGAAGAACAGGGGCACAATAAAAATATTTGCCATACTTTAATTGTAAATACTCCATCTCTCCTTTTTCTCTTGTGTTGAATATTGTCAGTAATTCAAAGGCGAATCTGTACAGGGCAAGATGCCCTAATAAAGCTGTTTTGTTGTTGAATAACCAACATCTTTCCAAGGAATGGACAAGACACTACTACCATGTCCATGAACAGGGAATGAAAACGTCTCTAAATGAAAGGAAATGATAGTTAGTAGCTCGCTGTGTGGTTACTCGGCAATGAAGATTCAGCAAGGTGATGGCGTAGCAAGCGACACATGTCCCCGGGTCCACAAGGTCCAGTGATTTAATAAATTCCACACTGTGCGTGACCACATCTGTTTAGCACCGAGACTGACTCCGCACGCCACAGTTTAAATTTAAATCTCCCCTGTTGTAGTTGGAAGAATTTCAGGAATAATAACTTTGAAAGAATGGCCTAGCAGGTGAACAAAATTATATATAATTACCTTGTTTCTTAAATATGTATATTAACAGACTTACCCAGACCAATCTATTTATGAGCTTGATTGTCTTAATTAAGTTTTCCTGTATATATAAATTTCATTATTACAATTAAAACTTTGAGGACGGACGATTCCGCAGTTGCATGGTCCACTGGCCCGTATGAAAATCGAGTTGTTTAAAAATAATAATAAATAAAAACTCGTTTCATAAATGCAATTTTCATTTTAATATAATCTATGCACTTTGAAATAATAAAGTTCACATGTACATTAGGTCAGCTGACATCCCCCCAACCCAATGATAGATAGACAATAAGGTATGGGACAAGATCCCTGGTGGATGCGAATTCGTGTCGGCCCCCGGAGATTTTATATTTAATTTTGAAAATCGAGAACGCGAAATTGCATCCTTCGGGCTTGATGCAAAATCGGAAAGAACGCGAATTCACGTCCCTCGGGTCGAAAGTGTTAAATGTGATTTAGCTTCAACTTATTATTTTTTTCATTTCCAGACACCATGTATAAGACTATACATGTCTTAATAAAGGCTTATATATTAGAAAATTTTGAACTAAAATTTCAGCAAAAAAATAGGTTTAAAAAATGCGAATATATAAATTTTGGAGCACATACTTCCGTTCACTACGGTATTATATGTGTCTTATTCTATTCTTTAAACTAATTTCAAGAAGTCGCCGGAGAAAACTGCTTGCTATTAAAATATTCGCTATCTTTAAAAATTCTGTCATCAAATTCTTGTAATACAACAATGTCGCAACGCATAGTCATTTAAGGATACCTTACGATGAAGAACAATTGGAATAGAAATATAAGAGACATTCCTAGAAGACGGCCCGCGGTAACCCGGGTGGTCGAAGTCCCGCCTCCCCCAATGGTCACAGCGGCCCGATCAATCAGGTGGCAGCAGGTGTCAAGACCACAGAGTAACAGTGACAACGGTGACGTCGTGGCTTGTGCTAATTTCCTTCAATATATTTTGTTTACTTGTATTTTTTTAAATAAATAATTTTATCGCCTACAATATCGCCTTTTTATTTTACTAAGAGAAGACGGCCAGAGGAAGCTAAACAGAATGAAGGCTGGGAAATATCAAGCCGTAGTGGCGGAATGGCTCGATGTGTAAAGATTGAGTTGTTTGAAATATTTCCTTTGTCTCACTGCTTTGTTCTTATGCATACCTCTGGTGAATCCTGTATAGGGTCAGTGACCCTAAATAAAGGCTTTTTTGTTGTTGTTGTTTGTTGAGTTGTTTGAAATTCTTGGAAGCACAGTTTCAGGAGACACCGATGGCTAGGTAGGTCGAAGTCTGTATGCCAGAGTTTCAGGAGACAAGTGCAATTCGAAGCTCCGGTAAAAGCCAAAAAGAAGAGCAATAATGGACCAATAAAATCGCTACATAACACTTTCAGAAAGCGCCGACACTAACCTTTTAAATACGTGTAAACACAAAACGAGATGAACCTATACATATTCGTCATTGAAATGATGATCTAGGTTTCTCCTTTTGAGCGGCACTCACTAAAGTTGGGTTTGAACTGAACGTGAAAGTTCTTTCATGGTCACAATCAAACTCCATCATTTGACATGTTTGTCTACTTTACTGAGATTTCGTTGTTGTTGTTTTTTTTTTATCTAAATGAACTCAGATTCTCCGTAATATATACGTTTCTATAGTGATGTTATTTCCAAGCACAAAATTACACTTCTACAAACATAACAGCACTCGAAACCTCTCGCCATTTTATATATTTTTTAATAAAGAAACTTTTTGGAGATATCGTTAGCCGCTGTTGTTAATAGATTGTCTTTCTGCAATTTTCCTTCTTCGTGAACTATATTGTAATATTGTGATAAACTCACTCTGTAGTATTATATATTTAATTATGTGAATTGTCATTCATATATATACATCCTTGATAGTCATATATAAACGTTGAAAATAAAACGCCCTGTTGTGCAGGCTCCAGGTCCGGGCACCTTCGAGACATCACCAATGTGGAGTGGAAGGCGCCCATGGACTTCTCTACTACATCCCAGCAGGACTTCAAGGCCAAGTCCGTGGAGCGAAGGCGCGGGTTCCGCCCCGGGACTTCGCTGAGACCCAATGGGATGTATCGGGACCAGTCCGGCCGTGTGGTGGTGGAGCGGACGAGGCCGATGATCCCCGAGTCTGCCCTGAAGGTGGGAACCGGCCCTGCCCCCGAGATGACCACAACCACCCAGCAGGAATACCCTCCGCCCCCCAGCGACGCCCAACGCCCCGCTCCCATACGTCCCGTTCTCAACCTGCGTCAGGAGGGCGGCATGCAGTTCCTCACCAGCTCACAGCGCGACTTCGAGGCCAAGCCCATCACGAAGGTGAAGGAAATTCGACCATCTTCCACCTTCAAGCTAGCAAATGGAGAGGAGTTCGAGGGGAAGTCGACCACGGAGCTGTACTTTCATCCGCATGAAATAGAGAGGACGATGCCCATCAGGCCTCAGAATGGGCTGAAGCTAGAGGAAGGCGCTTTTGAAAAATCGACGATAACAAAAGATGAGTTCGCTCACCGGCAAAGTCCAAGACCTCCTTCCCCGATAATGCCTGTCGTCAACCTGAAGCAAGAAGGCGGCATGGAATTCGGAACGACCTTTCAATCCCAATTCCCAGAAAAATCTATAGAAAGGACAAGAGAAATTAGGCCAAAATCTTCGCTAAAATTAGAAGGAGAGTTTCATAGTACTACCACTACAAGTTCGACTTTTCAAAATGTCCAGGCAGCCCCGTCTAAACCATTTCGACCAGAAGGGGGGATCAGATTTGAAGGTGGGGAGTTCCCCGAGGAGAGCTTGACGAAGGAGCATTTCAAGATGCGGCAGGGAGAGGGGAGGCCGCAGCCCATCCGACCCGTTCTCAATCTACGACCTGAGGGAACCATGGACTTCACATCCTCTTCCAAAGTGGACTTCGCAGAGAAGCCGATTTCAAGAGTTCATGAAATTCGACCTCAACCAACTTCAAAACTTGAAGGGGCCTTCGAAGGCGTAACCACCCATCGTAGTGAGTTTCGGCCGGTCACCTCCCCGCGGGCGACGCCGGTGAAGAGAGAACCGACGCTACGCCCTGAGAACGGTCCATTGCAGGCTTCCACCACCACGGGAACAGAGTACAGGGTCTGGCCCGGCAACCAGCGGCCCTCACCTATCCTGCCCGTCACCAACTTGAGGCAGGAGGGCGCCATGGAGTTCAGCACTACTGCAAAAGAGCAATTCCCGGATCGGGCGCCAGTGGAGAGGGTCCGTGAGATCCGTCATCCCACAGTCAGTCGTCTTGAAGGCCCGTTCGAAAGTTCGACGACAAACAGCTCCACCTTTGTGCCACCTGCCCCGCTCACTCAGAGAGAAAAGCTTCTTCGGCCGAAGAACGGACTGCAACTTTCCACTTCCTCTCCTTTCGAGACAACTACAACTACTCAGGTAGAATTCAGAAAGGTAGATAACCCTCAGAGACCATCTCCAATTCTACCAGTGGGTAACCTGAGTCAATCGGGGGAGATGGACTTCAAAACGACATCTCAGCTAGAGTTCCGCGAGAAACAACTCGATCGAGTGCAGATGATTGTTCCGAAGCCATCGACAACGATAACAGGGGAGTTCCAAGGTGCTACCACTCACAATACGGAGTTCCATGCTCACCCTCCAAGCAGAGCAAGTGCCTTCCGACCAAAGACAACCCTGAGTGTAGGGAACGGGGGATTTGAGAACACATCTACCACACAAAGTAGAGATTATGTCCAGTGGGGAACACCTCAGCGGCCGTCCCCCATCTTGCCTGTCCCCAACTTGAAGCAACAAGGCTCCATGGAGTTCCAGACCACCACTCAGAGAGAGTTCCCCCAGAGGAGCCAAGCGCGAGTGAAGGAAATACGTCCTCAGACAGCCACCAAACTAGAAGGAGATTTCGAAGGCTTCACAACCACCAAGACGGCATATCAGCCTTTTGTAATAGGTCACCACCCAACAGCTATAAATGGCGGTGAGCCCGTGGCGGAAATCGCTTTTGAGAGGAACCACGTTTCTAATATAGACGAGGCTAATGTTACAGTTCAGACTCCCGCTCAGGAGGACTTTGCAGCAAAGACCTCGGAGCAGATGGCGGAGTCTACGCTCCACGTTGCGGCCGCCCAGCGTCTCGCCCCCTCCGCCGCGCCGGAGGGCAGGAATCGAGCGACGCGGCAGGACTCGAGCCGGACCAAGCCTTTCCGTCCGACCAACAACCTGCGCGTGGGCAGCGGGAAGATGCACTTCGTCACCACGACGCAGCGCGAGTACACGGCCAAAGCCCAGCCGGAGCGGGCCCGCAGTCGACGCCCGCGAAGCTCGCTGCGAGTCCACACGTGCCCCGTGCCGGACCTGGACACCCCACGGTCCAGCTACCGCTACATGTCGGAGTACGAGGGACACAAGTACTACCTCCCCATCTCTCCACCCGCCTGACTTCAGGTCAGTTCTCCTCACCCCCTTCTCTCTAGTTGTGATCGCCTTTAGTTCTATTAATCCCCCAAAGTAAAGGAGGAGTATATGAAATACCATACTATAAGATCCCATCTCCTAGGAAAGGAAAAACCTAACTCGCGCTTCCACGTGACAGACGAAGGACAACGCCCTAGAGCAGCTAAGTCAGGAGGGGAACCGTGCAGAGACCGGGATGAGTCCTACTATGAAGGAATGCACTGATTTGCCCTTGAAATTAGAATGGTCTTCTAAAAGACGATAAACGTCCTATTAGATCAATGTCACATATGGATCCATAAGCCATAGGGAAGTAACCTTATTTATTCCTTACGATAACCTAATAAATAGATATATCAACTGTACCAAGGTAACATCTCACTAGATTGGCCCACCAGTCTTGGGACATATTCACATGGGTCGCTCATTGACAAGGCAAACAGGTAGACAGTACTATTGACTTATAAGTACGAGGTCGAACATTCTTTATACATGTGTAGGCATGTGAGGTATCCATCAGTAAAAAATAGAGCTAAATAAACACTATGGTTACCACTATCTTCACATATTCACTTAGGTTATGTAAAAAAAAAAAAAGGAAAAAAGTCTTTAAACTTTAATTAGAGTTCACATCGTCAATGATGTAAATGAGCCAAATAACCATTCATCTATAAGTGGCTTTCCTTGGTTTTATCACATTATTTATCTAATGTTAAGAAAAGATAAGGAATCATTTGAAGATGACCTTATAGAAAAAAATATATAAATATATAAAATAATAATCATTTAATTCGCTAAGAAAAGTTCTAATTAGGTAAATATTTACCTTTATATAAATATTATCTTTCAGTTTCTTGAAAAGTTTGTTAGCAGCACTGTAAATAAAGATATTTTCTCCCTCTTGAAAAGTTGCCTGTCGAAGGACGTAAAAGTTCGAAAGCTTGCCTAATTTACAACTGTAATAAAAGAAACTTGTCACCGTTAACTTTTGTTCCTTTTTCAAAAAATATGTGTTTAACATAAAGCAAATCTTCAATATGAGCCAGTTAGAGTTATGCAACTTAAAAAAGACTTTTATTAAGACATTTCGGTTTACAGAGTCCAAGGGTAAAACGTCCCAGGATCCAAGAAAGAATAGGACAAATATTGGTAGAAAGTATGAGAGACTAGGACATCGCTATATACAGTCTTGATGAAGAGACATAACAACTACTTGTTTTCTTTATATTGTGGTGGTTCGTCTGGTTTTGAAGAGATGATTCAATTATTCATTCCAAGGTATTTTAATTATTACAGATATAATATAAAAATAAATATCAATGTTAATTATTAGTGATTATTATCGTTACAAATTAAAATCTAGTAAAGAAGAGTTTAAAAAGGTTTGATGAAAATGGCCGTTGGCTCGTGGTGGCCGTCAAAAAACAATGGTATCCTCCCCCGTGCTTACCACGTCACCACCGCCGCGCATGCCCCGACTTAGCGTACCCAGCCGGCCGAGGTGGTGGCGGTTGAAAGGGTTGTTCAAAATTGGCGGTGGGTCAAAACACCGTCACAATATAAATATAACATAGAGAGTTACTGGGAAATGATATTCATATACCTAAAAATGGAGGCTTCTTGATAAATGGTGAAACTATAGAGTTTCTGGCCGAGGTGTTTATTTTTTAAAGAAATAAAAAGACACTTTCCCTTTTTAAAAGATATTAAGATAGTGAATTTTGGTTTATCACTCCAGAACAGAACGTACAGTTGATGATAAAGAAGATGACACGACACCAGCATGTTGTATTTTGGCCTAGAAATCGGCCACTTCAACAGCTGAAACACCATTTTAACAAATTCTAACGATTCCATAATTCCTCTCATAGGATGTTATGAAATCGAAGTCGCCCCTGTATTGATGAGGATCATCGTAGTTCGAAACCATGGTATACAAGTTGGCTTTTGTCTGAAATTTCCATAACTGGTGTAGTGTTACATTCTTTATCATAACATTTACGTCTTGTAATGGGGTGATAAACAAAAGTATATTGTTTTTATGCATTTTTAAAGGCGAGTTACCTTTTTGGTAAACGAATTCAAATATGCAAACTCAAAATAGCAGTCATTCCTCTTCCGTTAAACAGGTTGAAGTTTCTATGAAGTATCTGTATATCCTTTCTCTTCTTGTGAGTTGGATTAGCCGACTGAAGGTTCACTATAATGCTGTGGTAATCCCGTTAATTCTGAGACTACCTCACTGTTATTCAATATAGAGTGGAACGGCATTTAATAACAATGGAAATTGACATTTTTCACAGACAACACAGGAAGGAGCTTTTAGTTCGCATTTTGGATCTAGTTGAAAACTATTTTTTCATATTCAGATTTATATTGTCACTAGTACACGTGGTACAGGCCATGATAATCATGGTTGGTAGTTAGCGACTGCTTTTACTGTAAGTGCACCGCATACCTACACATGTGAAAAGCAGTTCGACCTTTGCAATTACAAATGTGCCAGAACCCCGTTTGATTACTTGCACTCGCTGGTGGGGGTTGGACTTTTGCAAGAATCGGGGGCCATTGAAGCATTTTTTTTTTTTTCAATCAGAAAAAAGTGCCCAATGCAGGATTTGATCCCGGGTCGTAGTGGTCGAAAACCAACGGTTTAGACCATCCTTCCACCGACCTCCTGGTTCATAAATCTAAAAATGTGATGCTAATGAAACCAAACTGTCCCGCGGACCTTCAGTGAAGCTGCTACCAACTGGGAGAGCTGAGAGGGGTTTGCGCTTAAAAAATTTACCTTGATGAAACTGTAGATTTCACCCCAAGGGCTGATTTCGTAACGCGAGAGGCTGCCCTCCATTCTTCTTTCTTAGCCAGTCTCCTCGCACGGCGATATCTTGCCTTCAGTCTCTTGTAAAAGACCTCCAGCACACTCCACTTAAGGAAAGTATAACTGGAATGTAGAGAAATCCTTGTAAGGAATAAAGTGTAAGGTCAACAGTCACTAACGGCGCCGAGTCGATTACCGTTTATTCCAACTTAATTTTTTACGGTGAGTATGACCGTTATAAGTGATCTTCGCACACTAGACAATGCTTGTTTACCACTGATAACTATTTAATACATTCGCTCAATTTGCATGGAGATGCATGGAGACATCTGAGGCTCTTCATTGGACACGACAACAACAAGCTGATATAAACTGAACTTCCCTCTATAAACAGCCATCGAATCATCAGCATTGTGATCAGATGGCAGTCAGAATAACAAGATATTGTTTATATTATGATGCACTACCGCGCCATCTGTTATGAAAATTTGAAACTATTTTAGACGCGTATGATTCTTTTTGAAATTAAACAATTTCTACTGCCCTTACTGCAATATGGAAAAATTAATAGAAGAGTCTAGCAACAGTATCACTATAAAAGGAGAATCGAAAAATGTAATACAACAGTGGTATGGTATATTAAACTGGCGAAACCGCTGGGAGGGTTCACCACTGATGAGCCAGGCCCACCAATTAATTTTTCCAATTGCAGTAAGGGCAGTAGAAATTGTTTAATTTCAAAAAGAATCTTACGCGTCTGAGATATTGTTTACTTTATCCCTCGTGGGGGGTAGGAATATAATGGAGTCTCCAGTAGGTCTACAACGGCTGATCTCTGTGTGTTGTGTTTCAGGTCCAGTCAATCAGATGGAATCCAAGCGGACAGCGCCGAGGGAACACAGTGTTGAGCGGCAATAAAGTATTTCTTCGTTTTCTACTCAGCTATTTCTTTAATTATTCCTCTCTTAGTAAAAAAGGCTTTTATTAGGGCCCATTGTCCTGTATGGATTCGCCATATAACAACAAAACAATACAGCATTTCCCCCCCCCCCACTTTTCCCATGTGCACGTGAGCCTTTGTTTAAAAGGGATTTATTTACACATCTGTTCTAAGACTTTCCTCACTACCTCTTTTGTGTATGAATCTATTTACAATTGATCTGTAGAAATTATAGAGTTCTATTGCTATATTTTTATTTTCTGAAATAGTTCTCAGCGTCTTCAGTGGGTTGCTAAATCTCCAGAAGGTGTTTTTAAGAGTTTTTTCTCTTTCTTCACCTAAATAATTGCATTATATGATATAGTGGGAGATTTCAACAGATATAATATTTCTACCAATCCTGCAGTGAATGTTTTCCTTTTTGATGATAAGAATATGACTATCTAGAGTTGAAGTAATTCTAGTCCGTGCAATGAAGGCTATTATCTTCGATGACATTCAATTCCTCTCTTAGTCATTCTCAGACAATAAATGCTGGTCGTTCAAGAGTACTGGTTATACACGCTTTTCATCACGCCATTGCCACATTGCTTCAAAACATTTTAATAAATCTGTAATGACACGTTGTGCCGGAAACATAAGAATTCTGAATTTGATAAATACTGATAAAAAAAATCATTTTGAAAATAATTTTAGATTGACTTTATACTCAACATCACGTTCCCGTCCATGTTTATCCATTTTTCTATTAATATTAATGATTTTTAAAATAAATTTTGTAATTTAAGGCACAACTGTATATATATTATAGTATTTTTTTATTCAAGAGCGCGGCTGTAGTAGATCTACAAGGCTCAAATCCAATCTGGTTTGGAGGCGCTTCACACATCTTATCGGCCATCCACGACAGCCTAGCAAGCACGAGACGCTCAAGGATATTGCCCAAACCAGGCAGCATCGTGATTGGACGGTGTGATGCGAGAAAGTCCTCCCCACTTCGCTTGGGAACGAGAACGACGTCCCCCAGCTTCCATGTAGGTGGAAAGTGGCCAGTGGTTAAACACTTGTTGAAAATATTCAGAAAAAAAACGTCCGATAATGTTTAACTAGTTTTACGATAAGAAGAGGTGGCATGCCATCACTACCAGGAGAAGAAGATAAGTGCACCTTATCCGCTGTCAACAACAACTCATTATCTGTAAACAAAGGGTCGTTATCAGATAACGATGTGATGACTTTGCTTAGATCTTTGTATTCTAACATGGTATCGGGCGGGACGCGGCCGAAATAGTAATCTAATACGTGATTTAATGTGTCCTGCGGACCTTCAGTGAAGCCGCTACCAACTGGGAGAGCTGAGAGAAATTTGCGCTTAAAATTTCCCTTGATGAAACTGTAGATTCCACCCCAAGGGCTGATTTCGCAACGCGAGCAGGCTGCCCTCCATGCTTTTTTCTTAGCCAACTCCTCGCACGGCGATATCTTGCCTTCAGTCTCTTGTAAAAGGTCTCCAGCACACTCTTAACGGCTCCGCGCGCCTTTAAAACTATATATAGAAAATATATTTATTTACGGGGCTGCTAACCAAAATAAAATGATTTTTGAGCCCCAATGGCCGCGTAAAGCGGAATATATGCAAAGCACTATGACCAGGCTGGGGAGGCTAGGGACAGGATATCCGTCAGGGATGAGGCAGGTTAGGCCGGATTGGGTCCGCGGAGGTCAGGAGGCAGGAAGAGGGCAGGAGGACTAGAACTTTGCAGCTCTAGCTCGGAACGGAAATATCTTTATTTACGGGGCTGCTAACCAGAAAACTTTATTATATACAACTATATATTTTTTATTTCGTCTCAATTTACAGGTGTTACATTCGAGCACAGCTCGCGAGTCACCTTGTCCTGGCTATTTACACATGGCGAGTTGGTGGAGTCGAGGTGGTCCCCCCGGACCTTGCAGGAGGGCAGCTGTTGGGCGATGAGCTCTTAACCAAGCGTCAGGGCCGGGTCGTCAGAATCGGGGATTGATATCTCCTTTATTTTGTAGAATATCTTGTATGGTTGGATTATTTGAATTTTGCATTTGAAGGTATAATTTCTTAACGGAAGTTTGGCACATATCTTCTAGATCGGGTTGGTTCAAGTCCTCCTTCAGTATCTTGTTTGATAGGTTGAATGGAGCTCCTATACTTGTCCGAAGGCAGATTCTCATGAATGCGTTTATCCTATTTTTGTCTGTGGTTGTAATATATATTTGTACCAAACTGGGAGTGCGTATGTTACTATCGGGAGGATACAACTTCTGTATAGAGTAAACTTTTGTTTTGCAGACAATTTACTTCTATAGTTGAACAGGCTTGATAATGTTATTTTTGCGATTTTTGCTTTCTTTATGATATTTTTGACATGCATGTTGAATTTCAACTTAGAGTCTAAGGTAACTCCAAGATATTTAACGCTGTCAGTCCAGTTAATAGGGCTCTGGTTTACCTTTAGGATGGATTGTGGCTTGAATTTTTTATTGTCTAGTGGAGGAAAAATTATTGCCTGTGACTTTTTTAGGTTGATGTCTAATTTCCAATCATTGCATCATTTTGTTATACTGTTTATGTAATTTTGGAGTTGTGTAGTTATTATTCCTATTGATTTAGAGTTTGCTAAAATTGCTGCGTCATCTGCGAAAGGTTTTGTTTGATATTTTGGATGTGGAGGGAAATCGTTGATGTAGATGTTAAATAGGTAGGGTCCAAGGATAGAGCCTTGAGGGACTCCAATCTGAGTTGGTTTTGCCGTGTTTATATAATTCCCTTGCTTAATTGAAAAGGTCCTGTCCCGGAGATAGTTTTTCAAGAAATTGATAAAAATCCCTTGGAAATTGAATTTTTGTTATTTTTGTTATCAAGAGCCATCATGCCATACTCTATCAAAGGCTTTGGTAAAGTCTAAAAAAACAGCACCTACTGCCTCCTTGTGGGACATTCTTATTTGGATGTAGTCTATTACTGTGATTAGCTGGTGGGTTGTTGAGTGTCCTTTTCTGAATCCAAATTGTTGAGGAATGATAAAGTTAATAGAATCCATGTATGTCTGCAATCTGTGAAGAACAATCCTCTACCGATGGTAGAGAGAAGGCTGATTGGTCTGAGATCTTCAGGTGATTTGACAGGTGATTTTTTCGGAATGGTTAAGAACAAACCAAAACATTGGGGATGTCCTCGAGTACCTGACGCCTGAGCATAGATCTGTTCTGAAGCTCTTCCTCGACATGGCAATAGTCGGGGAGATCTGTCCGACTTCAGGACGTGACATCATACCAGACGACCATCAGTGGGATTCCTCTGATTAAAATAATATTTAATTTTACCCTTTTCTCCTATTAACCCTATATAATCTTATATGGACATTGTAATAAAAGTATATTCAATATCTCTCTCTTATTATATATATGTGGGATTATCGTTGCGAAATCTTTTGAAGTTGGTGGATAATTGATTTGATTGGTGTTGGCGCAGTCGTTTGAGTGGCAAGTTATGCATACAAGGAAAAATAACGAAAACACAGGGGTTGGTTGAGTTAAAAAAAGGCTGGCAATCTAGGGAGAAGAAGGATTTGAAGGAGTTGACTATCGACTATCTATTCCATAATTGAGAATTGACTTATCTGAGGTTTGAGGAGATGGGCTTTTGCTCCAAGCTGATTCCTATGGCGCCACTATCCTGACTCGGTGCTATCCCGGGGCTAACTAACTATTCTGCGTTCCCGATTTAAGAAGAAAACTATTTTGGCTTCTCATTGGCTGATCGTTCGTGACGTGTAATCTCGCTATAGGTTCTTGGCTAATATTCTACTCTCTGATTGGTCTTTGCTAATTCTTTGTTCTTTGGACTTGTCCTAACCTGACCAGGAAATGCTAGGTTCTTGAACTCAGTTTTATGAGTTCCGGGATAATAAACCCTGCTAATGATTGCTTCCTCTTTGTTAGTCCTTCTCTCCCAGATCTTAAGCCTTGTCTTTATTAAATCTTTTAAAACATACATTGCATACATATTGGGTCGGGTTTGCATCCAGTTATGTACAAATTATGACAGATGCGCCCCCTACATGTGAAGAATTTACGAAGGGGTGAACCTGAGTGAGTTCTGTAAAGGAAAAAAAAATAATTTTGTGGAAAAATTAGTTGGTTATAGAGAAGCTATATACAAGCATTGGTAGTGATATAAAAGATAAAAGAGAAAGGTGTTAATGACGTATAGCTTGCGTATAATTAATAGAAATCAAAAGTTTTTAATTGTAAGACATCGAAATGAGTACTATGGTACATAGTGGAAAAAAAAAGGAATGCCTAACTATATTCTACTTGAAATTTGGAAAGAAAGTCGAGGGATTTCTATTAGGTCTTTTGAGAAATCAAAATAAAAATAAAAGTTGGAAGAAGTCAAAGTGAATGCTTTTATTGCATTGGTGAGGAAGAAATGAAAAATTCCTTGTTGCATTGGTGAGAAAAAGAAAAATGCCTAATCATATTCTGCTCGAGATTGGGAAGGAAATCGAGGGAATTCTATTAGGGCTTTTGAGAAATCAAAAATAAAATAAAAAGTTGGACGAAATCAAAGTGAATGCTTTTATTGCATTGGTGAGAAGAAAATGAAAAATGCCTTGTTGCATTGGTGAGAAAAAGAAAAATGCCTAACATATTCTGCTCGAGATTGGGAAGGAAATCGAGGGAATTCTATTAGGGCTTTTGAGAAATCAAAAATAAAATAAAAAGTTGGACGAAATCAAAGTGAATGCTTGGTTGCATGGTGGCGAAAAAAAAAAAAAGAAAAAATGCTTTGTTGCATGGTTAAAAAAGAAATGAAAAAGGTTTTTGTAAATCAAAATAAAACATAATATCTAATTTTAACCGAAAACCAGTGAGTTTTCGTTGATAAAAATTGAACTATGACAAAATAAAAGAGGTGGTAAATAAAATGGTAAATAATTGCTAAAATAAATTATAAGTAATTGAATTAGGAAAAAATGATAAATTGGATTAAGTATTTTGATTTAAAATAAAGAAAATAAGGTAAATGAATGATATATAAAAAAAATGTATAGCGAGGTTCGTAAACTCGCTTGTTAATTACATGCCACAATCTATATCACGCTTGCAAACAACTCTTTATGTACCTTGAGATCTGCGTGTTTTAAAATCTAACGTCTGTGTGTCTAATGTGGGTAAAATGTAACGTTTTTTGGAAGTCTTTAAAGAATAAAAGAATAGAAATGTGAACTCATTTGGAAGTGTCGGTAACGTCTTAAGTCTTTTGTGAGAATGTAATTGAATTGTGTTTCATATAAAAGTCGATATGTAGGTTCAATTGAAATCCAAACTGGGCGACGTCCATAGCGCTGACCTCAATTTAGCTGTTGGTCAAGAGGGGCCCACGGTAATTCGAGACCGGAAGCATGGCGGATGTGCGGGGGGAAACAAGGGGCCCAGTCTAAATCTACCCACCCTCTATTTGCATGTAGTTTGGTGACTTTTAATGGCGTTAGCTGCCGGCACCTTGTGTCGTGCGACTCAAATGGTTCCCTCTCACTTCCTGCCTCCTAATTGATTTCTTGCTCAACGCCTAATTGTTCTTCTAATTGAATTTTTTTAATGGTTCTGCACATGCCCTAATTGAATTGGGGCTTCTCCCTTCAAATGGGTGACGGTCTCTTCTAACATATTCCACACCAGATTTAATAATTCAAAAATGGCATTGCCTATATGGAAGATTGAATTTAAGACGGAATTTCCTATATGGAAGACTGCCTCTTGCAGCTGGTAAATTCTATGGGCAGGTAGGGTATAAATTAGCATGTGAATGATGAATAAAATGGGATGAGTCCATAGGGTAGAAATAGCAGACAAATAACAGATATTAGGTGAAAAATGGGATATTGACCCATCTTCTCCCATATTTTTGCCATGAATGGTGGCTCTGGGATATCTGGTGGGACTTCTGCTAATTGTGGCTGTGGCGTGTTTGAAACGGGGTGCGTTGATGGTTGGCATTTAATATTATCGCGGGTGAAGTGCGTAAATCGTTTTTCGGAAAAAATGGTAGGATCTAGATGCTTGAAAGGCTCGCTGTTTGTTGGTTTGAATCTCAACGGCTCTGCTGTAAATAATTCGGGTGTGAAATGTTCAAACGGGAACGTGTAATGGGGTTTGTGTCGTACATGGTGTATTCTAATGGCGGGTGGGTGTATATATCGGACTTTTTCTGTGTATAGTTTAAGCTTGTTGACGTGGATCGTATCAGTATCTCTTTGGAGAGGTTGATTGGGTCTATCGATACAGACCACATTTGGTGATATAATCTCTAATATGGTGTGGGGTCCTGTGAAATACGGGGCGAGTTTCCCTGTGTTGGGGTGGTGATATAATTTAACTAACACCAGATCACCTATTTCGAAATGTGGTTGTTTGTGTCTTTGGTCATAAATGTTCTTATCATTGTATATGTTTGTTTTGTGTCCGTGTGTGTGCGATCTTCCTAGCTCTGTCGATATCTGGGTAAGGTGTGCTGTGGTCAGATAGTTCTGGGGGTAGGACGCCAAACATCAGGTAGATGGGCGGAAAACCGGTGATAGAGTGTGGGGTGCTGTTATATATAGTTGTAACTCGTTTGACCAACTTGGTCCATGCGATCTTAGGATTTTCCAGATGTAATAGCCTAAGTTTTCCTGTGAGGGTGGCGTTTAGGCGTTCACATAGACCGTTGGCTTATGGATTATTGCTAGTTGTGAGTAACGGGTGGATGTTCCTGTTAAGCAGGAAGCTACTAAATTTTGGTGAAGTGAATGCAGGGGCTCTATCCGTAAGAAGGCGTTTCGGAGAGCCATCCTGTAATACTCGCTTGATTACCTGTTGGTAGGTTATAATGCTGGTGGATTTGGATGGAAACGTCCATGCGTAGCGCGAAAAATGGTCGACTACAACATGGAGATATGTTTTGGTGTTGCCATATTTGGCAAATCCTGCTATGGTGTCTAGGGATAGTAGGTCAAAGGGTCCCTTGGCTTCCGGCGGTTGACCTAACTCCCCGTAAGTGGGTCCCAATGGACGTTTTGTTAACTGGCAGGTAGGGCAGGTCTTAACCTTTTGTGTAATGTCTTTCGACATACCCTGACAGTAATATTGAGCGGAGATGAGTCGTGTCATTTGTGAAATACCGGGGTGGTTGTATTGTGCGTGTACTGTTTGTAAGAGTTGGTGTATGAGTGTTTTTGGAATTATAATTTTTGTTACACCTTTTCGGGAAACGGTATGCAGTCCATTGTGATCCATAGTCAAGCAAGATTTTCCCGATGGGGAAGGTTGATGGCTCTTAATGATGAAGGCGTCTAAAAAGCCACAGAATGGGATACGAGTTACAACGCCCGTTTCATATTGTTGTTCTCCATTTTTGCTACGGACCTCATATTCGTATCTTGATAGCCTTAATCTCCACCGAAACAATCTGCCTGACGGGGCTTTGATCTCTTTCAACCACTGCAATGCGGGATGGTCAGAAAATATTGTAAATTTTCTGCCCATTAGACAGGCGCGGAAATTATCCACACTTTACACAATGGCTAGGCATTGTAGTTCCGAGTTTGAATAACTTCGCTCGTGCGCACGCAGAGAGCGGCTGAATTTCTGGACTGTGTATGTCTTCCCATCAGGGTAGACCTGTTTGAGAACGCCTGCAATGCCGAGTGTTGAGGCATTACAGTACACCTGGCATGGCAGACCTTCCTGGTAAAGGTGTAATGTGGGGTGTGTTGTAAGGCTTTCTTTCAGGCTAGTGAACGCTTTCTGGCATTCGTCATCCCAGACCCACATGACATCCCTTTTTAGAAGGTTGACAAGTGGCGTCCGCAAGCGGGCGTGGTCTGGAATGAACTTTTTATAAGCGTTCACAGCGCTTAAGAAAGATCGCAATGTTTTTCGATTGTGTGGTTGTTTGGTGACGTGAATTTTTTCTATGTTTTGTGTAGACGGGGTGGTTGTTTCGGCAGTGGTTGTGCATGTGTTATTTGCTGGGTGTTGTCGCCTTTTGGTGCGAGTGTCGTGCTTGTTGCGCTTGTTGGGCGTGTTACTGTTGTGTGACGACGTAGGTACATGTGTGTGTTTAGCGTGAAAGCCGTCCTGTTGGATGGATATTGTCTGTGTACTGTTGTTGTGAGTGTCGTGTTTGTTGCGATGTACACTTGCGTGATTGTTTCGTGATGATGTGTGGTCACTTATGAGCTTTATGTGGGAGTTGTGCGCGCTGTCCTGTGGGATGGACGCGCCTTGTGCATTGTTGTTGCAAGTTGAAGCCGTTGTGGCCTTGTTAACTGAGGGCATATAAAAAAGGCAATTGGCCTTAGTGAAAAAGTTGTGTGGTGCGTGCCTAGATTGATGGCATGTAGGTGATTGTGTTTTGTTCAATGGATGCACGCAGTGGTTGTCATGTGCGGAAGGTTTGGGTGCAGGGCAAGTCCTTTGGGACATGTTTGGGCATTCCCAATACGTGCATTCATTTGGTACATGGTTAAAATGATAGGTAGAGGTAGACAATGGGACGCCAAGTTGGAAAATAGTGCCGTTGTTAAAATCTATCGCTATTTTAAAATGATGAAGAGTATTTACGCTGAGAATTCCAAATGGTAGCGGTGCTTCCACCACGTGGAAATTCTCTTTTCTGGATATTTTACCTATTGTCAGCGGGAATGCTATTTTTCCTATTGTGGTTGCAAAACCGTCCAGGGTCTGTAGCTCTATAGATTGTTCTTTTAAATTTAACTTAGGAAGGTGAATTTTTAACATTTTGTACAAATTATATGGCACTATATTCGAACTTGCGTCTGTGTCAATTAAAAAGGGGCATGGCAGATCAGGGGTCAGAAACAGTTTCAACGTCAATTTTTTGACGCCAAAGGGTGGAGATCCTACCTCAGTCTCGAAAATTCGGTCCGGCTGGTGCGTCTCCGGCTTGGGATGGCTGCGTGGGACGCCTGGCGTGTTGCTGTGTCGGGGCCGTTTGCACTGCCCTTGGTCTCGTGGGTTGATTTCGGGCCATTTTCACTGCCCTTGTGTTCGAATGTCGAGCTTGTCGGGATGGTACAGTCCACCTACTTGGTTTTTTCTGGATACTGGTGTAGGGATCCGGCATGGTGGGTGGTGATTCCTCAGAGTGGCGCATCAGGTCGCTCGGCCACGTGTCGTCGGCGGCACCTCCGTCCATCTTCCGGCCTGGGGTGGCGGCGTGGGCGTCGTCTGTCCCGTCGGCGGGTGTCCGATACGTCCCCTCTCGCCGGGTCGTCTTTACTCCTTAGAGGGCGATCGTCAACTGCACGATGATGGCCGCCAGAGTGCGTCTTGTCGTTTTTCTTCTCTCCGCTAGATCCTTGCCGTTGCTTTTCGCTGCTCGGTTTCGTTTGTTTTCCATTATAGATCCTGTCGACTTATTGTGGGATTATCGTTGCGAAATCTTTTGAAGTTGGTGGATAATTGATTTAATTGGTGTTGGCGCAGTCGTTTGAGTGACAAGTTATGCATACAAGGGAAAATAACGAAAACACAGGGGTTGGTTGAGTTGAAAAAGGCTGGCAATCTAGGGAGAAGAAGGATTTGAAGGAGTTGACTATCGACTATCTATTCCATAATTGAGAATTGACTTATCTGAGGTTTGAGGAGATGGGCTTTTGCTCCAAGCTGATTCCTATGGCGCCACGATCCTGACTCGGTGCTATCCCGGGGCTAACTAACTATTCTGCGTTCCCGATTTAAGAAGAAAACTATTTTGGCTTCTCATTGGCTGATCGTTCGTGACGTGTAATCTCGCTATAGGTTCTTGGCTAATGTTCTACTCTCTGATTGGTCTTTGCTAATTCTTTGTTCTTTGGACTTGTCCTAACCTGACCAGGAAATGCTAGGTTCTTGAACTCAGTTTTAAGAGTTCCGGGATAATAAACCCTGCTAATGATTGCTTCCTCTTTGTTAGTCCTTCTCTCCCAGATCTTAAGCTTTGTCTTTATTAAATCTTTTAAAACATACATTGCATACATATTGGGTCGGGTTTGCATCCAGTTATGTACAAATTATGACATATATATATATTAGATAATAAAAGGCATATATTGGATTTGAAAAAATATTTATTTTGCCAATATTTCGGCTGGCTGAACGCCAACCGAAATATTGGCAAAATAAATATTTTTTCAAATCCAATATATGCCTTTTATTATCTAATGAATTAAGTATGGATTGCTCTATTTTCAAAACAATATATATATATATATGTTATGAAAAAGGCATCTCCTTATCGTGCAACTGAAAGTTGCTGATGGCTTGCGCCATCTATCGGGATAAATATCAACTATTCTCGTTGATTTTTAATTATTCCATAATTGGCAAAGTACCCATTCTTGATTAATCAAGAAAAGCTAACCACGGACGCGTTTCGGGCTGTTGGCCCTCATCAGCGTGGTGCAAGCTGTACCTCAACGACCAAAAAAACTGGTCCTTCAGGCATCCTGAAAAATCATGAAACGGGTAGTTAAGGCCAGAATTGCGTGAGACCGCGATACAATGTGAAAAACGCCCCGAAACGCGTCCGTGGTTAGCTTTTCTTGATTAATCAAGAATGGATACTTGACCAATTCTGGAATAATTAAAAATCAACGAGAATAGTTTATATTTATTCCGATAGATGGCGCAAGCCATCAGCAACTTTCAGTTGCACAATAAGGAGATGCCTTTTTCATAATTTATGTACCTTATCCCATTACAATGTCACATTTGTACTATTTTTTCATACATATATATCAGACATCATATCGCCACGCTGTAATATTCAAAGAAAAACAGGGTAACGTGGTAAGATTATTTTAATAGAACACGACGAGCTTTCAGGCAGCAACTGCCCTTCTTCAGGTCTAATACAAGTGTAGACAAAGAAGTGCCATATTTATAAGCGAAAATATTTACATATATACGCGCAAAGAATAAGGAATTTTACATACTGGAGATTGGAAAGGGGAATTTGCATATTTACAAATAAAAATAAAACCAAACTCTGTGTGAGAAATAGAGGCAAAAACGGAGACAAAAATTAAATCCGAAGGCAAAACACGGAGATAAAAATTGAACCGTAAATAACAATAAAACCCAGAAACATATCAGCGAGTGAGGCCGTAAAATATTGTATATTGCGGTGGGAGATCAATCTTCCGGTTAAAACTGGGAGTACAGTTGGACACCAGTGCTTCCAGAACCAAGCGTTGGTACTTGTTTCCAATATCCCTGTATACAGAAATCGTATCGTCTAAATTAAAGGAATGGTCGAAATCTGCCATGTGTTGAAAGATGAGAGATTTTCGATCTTTGGAACGTATATTACGGTTGTGTTCGCGGATTCTAGTGGCGATGGTTCGACCAGTTTCACCTATGTAGCATTGCTCACAATCGTTGCATGATATTTTATAGATGCCGTTATTGAGGGATAGAGGGTTAAGTTTGATGGAGCTTTTTGTTATGGGGTGCCGTAAGGATGCTTCTAGGGAAGGCGAATTTTTGAAAAACGTGCGAATACCGAATTTTCGTAAAAATAACGCAATATCAGAGTTCGTGGTCGAAAAAGGAAGGACACAGACGTTTTTATACAGCGGAGGTGTAACTTTTTTGTGGTTCGGAACGTAAAAATGGCGGTCAATAAAATTATGAGGGTAACCGGCGGATAATATTATAATTATACACAGAACCGAAGAACAGCTTCTTAACTCGAGAATTAGAGGCTCCCGTGCTATGATCCGTTTTTTACAAAAAACCATCAGAGGTCTGCTTTGCCTGCTCTCTCCCAGAATCCCTTCCAATGATCTCGGCTCTCTTATACAAGGCATAACCGCCCGAGTTAAACTTCAGAACTCTGAGATTGAACTCCGGCACCAGAGGAAGCTGGAATTCTGGCACGTGAAATATGGTTTTCCCTTGCGCACCCGCTCCCCCTCTGAAGATACCATTGTTAACCTAACCGACATCGTATTTTCAGACAAGCAGATATCCCTACTAGAGAAAGGCCTTAGTTTTCGGTTGCCCAATGAACCTGATCTTTTATACACGATTAGCTGTATTGAATCTTCCCTTCAGCACCAGTCCCCCACAGACAAACATCACATCCGTTCTACCATAGCCAACAAACTTCTTGCTGCTTACAAGAGTTCTTCATCTCGCTCCAGTTCCGTCAAGAGCGATCTTGCCTCCTTGAAAGCCCTCAAGAGCCATCATGATATCCTCATCACTAAATCAGATAAGGGCTCACAAGTAGTTGTGTTAAAAGTTGATGATTACAAGAAGAAAATGTCTGATATCCTTTCAGACTCCGATACCTTCCAAGAGATTTCACCTGAACGTGTTTGTGCTATTTCTGATGCCTACAAGTCATCACTCAGATTGCTCAGAAGAAACGAATGCATTACTCCCGATCAGTTCCAGCAGTTTACCTCCAATCTTTCTAGGGCTCCATATATATATGGCCTACCAAAGACCCATAGGCCCAGTGTCCCCCTTAGACCCATAGTTGCTTACCATCTGTCACCCGCCTTACCACTGGCCAAATACCTTTCTAGCCTTCTAAAACCCCTGGTCAAAACTCATAATCTTTACTCAGTACAAGATCCATCTGAATTTTTTACAAGATTAAAGAATGTCTCCCAACCTCGTGGTCTCACAATGTCGACTTTTGACGTGACATCACTCTTTCTGTGCCTCCCGCATTCTCTCATCATAGATGGCCTAGAGCAACTTCTTTCTTCGTCCACCCTTCCTAGTAATAATCAAAAAACCATCTTGGATTTATTCACCATCTGCCTTGACATGAATGCTTTAGAATTCAATGGCTGTTTCTTTGTACAGATGAGAGGCTCCCCTATGGGCAGCCCTCTTTCCACAATAGCAGCTGAGATTGTTATGTCTAATCTGGACCGGTGGTTAGTTTCCCATAATCATTTGGGGATCGAGATGTGGTCGAGGTACGTTGACGACATTTTTTGCCTCCATCGTGATACCGACCATCTCCCCATACTCACGGTTTTAAACTCATACCATCATGATCTCCGTTTTACTCACAACCCATCATGTTTTAATTGCATCCCGTTTTTAGACGTTTTAGTCATCAACACTAATGGCACTTTTCAGACCACCGTATTTCGCAAGCCTAACTTCACTCCCTCCTATTTACACTTTTTATCACATGCCCCGGTTTCTCACAAAATCACCACGGTAAAAACTCTCTCCAAACGGGTATATACTCATTGTTCCCTTGCCTTATTTAGAACGATCGAGAAGCGTACCGTTTACACCCATCTTTTATCCGCCGGTTACCCTCATAATTTTATTGACCGCCATTTTTACGTTCCGAACCACAAAAAAGTTACACCTCCGCTGTATAAAAACGTCTGTGTCCTTCCTTTTTCGACCACGAACTCTGATATTGCGTTATTTTTACGAAAATTCGGTATTCGCACGTTTTTCAAAAATTCGCCTTCCCTAGAAGCATCCTTACGGCACCCCATAACAAAAAGCTCCATCAAACTTAACCCTCTATCCCTCAATAACGGCATCTATAAAATATCATGCAACGATTGTGAGCAATGCTACATAGGTGAAACTGGTCGAACCATCGCCACTAGAATCCGCGAACACAACCGTAATATACGTTCCAAAGATCGAAAATCTCTCATCTTTCAACACATGGCAGATTTCGACCATTCCTTTAATTTAGACGATACGATTTCTGTATACAGGGATATTGGAAACAAGTACCAACGCTTGGTTCTGGAAGCACTGGTGTCCAACTGTACTCCCAGTTTTAACCGGAAGATTGATCTCCCACCGCAATATACAATATTTTACGGCCTCACTCGCTGATATGTTTCTGGGTTTTATTGTTATTTACGGTTCAATTTTTATCTCCGTGTTTTGCCTTCGGATTTAATTTTTGTCTCCGTTTTTGCCTCTATTTCTCACACAGAGTTTGGTTTTATTTTTATTTGTAAATATGCAAATTCCCCTTTCCAATCTCCAGTATGTAAAATTCCTTATTCTTTGCGCGTATATATGTAAATATTTTCGCTTATAAATATGGCACTTCTTTGTCTACACTTGTATTAGACCTGAAGAAGGGCAGTTGCTGCCTGAAAGCTCGTCGTGTTCTATTAAAAGAATCTTACCACGTTACCCTGTTTTTCTTTGAATACATATATATGTTATGAATAATTTGTTTGTTGTTAGATCGTACGTAGTACGATGCGATTTACATTAAAAGTGACCTGTCTATAGCACCCCCTCTCTATAGCACCCAATTTTGATGAGTCCCAAGAGGGGGCGTTATAGACAGGTTTAACTGTATTTTACATAAGCTTTAATCTCAAGTTAGACATATATTCTATTGGCTACTCTAAAATAAAGGTAGACAAAGATATTTGATTATCATGATGCATCATATTAAAAGAAATGGAAGCATTATGAATCTCGAATGTTTCGTTTTTTTTTAAAACACGAAACAAAGTGATAAACCCAGACATGACTAGATCCTACAGTAACTGCAATAACTGTTACAACACCCAACTCACTCCGGACCACATATACAGTTGTCTGACCATCCTTGCAGCCCTCTATATGGCAGACATCAATCCAGAAGAGGACATCCATACAGACAACAAGGCTCCTCAGTTGGCCGGTATTGTGATCAGGGTGCATGGACCGATCTGATATGCTCCATGGACAAGACACCACCACCACAAAACAAACTTCTACAGTAGAAGAGTTCGTTTTGTGTTTAAAAAAAAAACATTCGTGCTTTATAAGGCTTCCATTTCTAATACTGTTAAACCTGTCTATAGCGCCCCCTCTAAATAGCGCCTTCCTCTCTATAGCAACCGATTTTAAATACGTAGTACGATGCGATTTACATTAAAAGTGACCTGTCTATAGAACCCCCTCTCTATAGCACCCTATTTTGGTGAGTCCCAAGAGGGGGCGCTATAGACAGGTTTAACTGTATATAGATGGTACATTATCGCCTTATAATTAAGCATCATATTATGTTTTAAAAATACTTTTAATTGTAATTTGTGGAAGAGCAATGCTTGAAGCATGTTATATATTTTATTGTTGCGTGTATTTCTTTATACTGTCCTCAAAGCTTACTATTCTTAGTAATTTAAAATACCTTTTCCAAGAGTTTTACTTCAGCATCGGTTTGAAAGGGAAATGGCCAAATGCAATATTACAGTTGTAAAACCTCCATGAGAGGACACCTCTTTACAAAGGACAGTTTTCATTTGCAAAATTACTATTTTTACTGTGTTGTCCTTTACAGGGAGGTAGTTCTACTGTATTTAAAAAAAATCTCTATATTACTTTAAAATGTGGACATGGCATCTGCCCGGTAAGCGGAACACTGTGGGTTCGATTCCCATCCCTGGACACTTTTATTTTTCCGTTCATCATTACTCTTCACAATTCAACCTTTTCATACTTCATCCCTTAGAAGAGTTCTTGAGCTTCTTTATGAGCACGACCTCCAAGATCTTGTCTAATTTAAACTAAAAGGATAAGTAAAAAATATATATATTTCATTTATGTTACGATGCACTAGCGCGCCATCTGTAATCAAATTACAAAACTATTTTAGAGGCGTAATATTCTTTTTAAAATAAAACAATTTCTACTGTCCTTACTGCAATGGAAAAATTAAAGGGAGGGCCTGGCTCATCAGTGGTGAACCCTCCCAGCGGTTTCGCCAGTTTAATCTACCATACCGCTGTTATATTGCATTTTTGGTAGTACAATTTGTTCCGCCTTCTACATGCTATTCGAGAAGCATTTTAAGGCAACAACAGGTCGCAGGAAGGGCGCGAAGCGCCCCGAGGTGGAGGAGGCAGGGGCAAGAAGATCAAGGATCTGGCAGGGGGGGGAGGAAGCTGGAGAGGTCAGGGAAGCAGCGCCAAGAAGAGAGAGAAGCCCGGAAGGCCATATTGCATATATTTTCCAAAAATTCCAAAATATTGCATTTTTGGAACTTCCTTTTATAGTTGACTGTTGTAAGACTCTTGGAATGGGTATTTTAGAAGAACTATGGACATAAGCTTTTAGGACAGCAGAATTAAATATAATTATAAATATATAATATGCTTCGAGCAATCGCTCTTCCGCTAATATCAAATTGTGTCTTTTATTTGAACAATTATGTTACGATGCACTAGCGCGCCATCTGTTATCAAATTACAAAACTATTTTAGAGGCGTAATATTCTTTTTAAAATAAAACAATTTCTATTGTCCTTACTGCAATGGAAAAATTAAAGGGAGTAAAAAAAATTATATTTAATTCCGCTGTCCTAAAAGCTTATGTCCATAGTTCTTCTAAAATACCCATTCCAAGAGTCTTACAACAGTCAACTATAAAAGGAAGTTCCAAAAATGCAATATAACAGCGGTATGGTAGATTAAACTGGCGAAACCGCTGGGAGGGTTCACCACTGATGAGCCAGGCCCTCCCTTTAATTTTTCCATTGCAGTAAGGACAGTATAAATTGTTTTATTTTAAGAGAATATTACGCCTCTAAAATAGTTTTGTAATATATATTTCATCCCTAAGGTTAGAAATAATCGTTATTTTATCTTAAAATAAATTTCGATTTTTCGTTCAAAAAGAAACACATGCGGGATATTTTCAACTGTCGTTCTGTATATATAAGCCGCATTATATTGTATTATAAAATATTAGTTTAACTATACAATTAACAGAATGGAAGAAAGAGGAAATATCAATGACAGATATACTTTTAATTATATCTTCAAAAATATTTTTTTCCAACTTCTAATTTTAAGAATAATATTTTTTTAGGTGTGTCGGTGGAAGGGTTGTTTAAACCGTTGGTTTTCAACCGCTACGACCCGGGTTCAATTCCCGCATTGGGCACTTTTTTCTGATTAAAAAAAATGCTCCAATGACCCCCGATTCTTGCAAAAGTTCAACCCCACCAGCGAGTGCAAGTAACCAAACGGGGCTCTGGCATATTTGTAAGTGCAAAGTCAAACTGCATTTCACATGTGTAGATATGTAATGCGCTTACAGTAAAAGCAAACGCTAACTACCCACCATGATTATCATGGCCTGTAACACGTGTACTAGGGATTAAAAAAGAATAATATTTTTGGAATCTTATAGAAAATTATCTTCTTATCTGCTATCTTGTTTACACACTTGATAACAGTAACTGTTTAAAACATGCTGTGATATATTTTCTCATTCAGGCCACTATGACCAGGCTAGGGACAGGATCTCTGTCAGGGAAGAGGCAGGTTAGGCCAAAAAGTGGCCCATGGGGGATTTGTATATATTCCGCTTTACACGGCCATTGGGGCTTAAAAATCATTTTATTTTGGCTAGCAGTCCCCCGTAAATAAAGATATTTCCATTTTCTCATTCAGTACTTTTGTCTGAAGATGGCAACAAATGCTATTACCCAAATGTTATATACTATTTATCTATTTGGTCTTTTTATCTTGTGTTTAAAATATTAGAAATAAAAGAGAGGCGATAGTAAAATACACCTATCCCCCGATTTACACGGTACTTGTTTTACACGTTTTCGCTTTTACACGGTTTTCCAAATAAGTTTTTTTTTTTGTTTTTATCGCACTATACTAAATGCTACTGTGATTGAACACATGCGCTGTGTACACATCTCACGAGGAATCCCGAGCTTATGTGCTGACTTGCTGCACACGCACACTGTGTCTGTATTTCAAATTTTTTTAAATTTTAATTTTCGATTTACACGTTTTTCTCAGGAACGTATCTACCGTGTAAATCGGGGGATAGGTATATATGAGGTGACCTGAGAGAATCTTGTAGAACTGATGACATATTTGAGAGGTAAATATGTAAATTAGGTAACAATTTTGGCAATGTGTTTCTTTTAACATATCAAATATTATCTCTACATACCTTACTGCAATGATAAAAGTTTTGAATTTCAAATTTCATTCAACAGGAGTCAACATCCCATCAATTGGTATCTGAACCAAAAGCCTGGAGCTATTCTAGAATGTGGGATGATCCGACAAGAAGCAACCTGTATTTACAGGCTTAAAACTGGCAGCCATACAAAACTGCTCCTTTTCTAGGATGGTGCAAAGACTTTCCCACAAATCACCAACTGCAGGATCAAAGAGGCCGCACCAGACAACCTCTTTGAATGCATTGGAGTCTCAAGACTGGGCCTGTATTCCAACCCTACCAAGATTGTGAATTTGATCTATGAATATAGTCTCCATGACCTTGTATATATATATATATAATTATACAATGGGATAATTAAAAAAATCATTCAAAAGTTTTATCATTGCAGTCCCCTCAAGGAAACGCCAGTCTTTGATTTCCAGACTTAAGTCCGGTCATCTATGAATAATGATTTTCCAAAATGGTTTCAAGGTTTTCCCACTATGTACTAAGTGCAATTCTCAACCTGCAACCTCAAAACACATTATTGACTATTGACTCATCCATTGATGAGCTATACTCATCCCCAGCAGACACCATCAACAAGTTCTACAAGCTTGATACCCTGATATTGTGACGAAGAAATAATTTATTAATTAAATTATTCAACAGATTATATAAATATATATTAATCTTTTATGTAAAATAATTATCAAAATATCTCTTTGCTTGCTTGCTCAAGATTCTCTAGCTGTAAATAGTTTTGCTGACTTGTTAATAATTTGTCGACTTGTCGCCGTGACGTCATCAATAAATACTTTTACATCTTAGGATATTTCAAGGCTTGATTTCTACGCTACAACTGGTGGAGAGACTGGACCGATACCCATTAAGAAATAAAAGAAAAATTGATTCTGTTGAACCAGAAGAAACTTCTATGAATGTAAAGAAGGAAGGTGCTCAGGTAAGCAACTACGTTGTTCAACATTTGTCAAGGAACCCTTCCATTTTCTCCGGGGAGGATGGTGAAGATCTTCAAAAATGGTTAAAAGGGTATGCACGTGTGGCAAAGTACAACCATTGGGACGAAACCCTTTGTCTTACTAAAGTTTATTTTTATCTGTCTGGAACTGCTCTCAAATGGTTCGAGAACAACGAAGAAAGCATACAGACTTGGAAGGAATTCACATCTCAATTAGAGAATGTGTTCGGAAAAAAAGAAAATTCAAAATTGCAAGCGGAGAAGAAACTTAAAACACGGGCACAATTAAAAGGTGAAAGTACCGAATTTTACATCCAGGATGTCCTGTGCTTGTGCAAAGAGGTTGATCCTCAAATGAGCGAGGAAGATAAAATCTCCCACCTCATGAAGGGGATAGCTGAGGAGCTTTATCAAGCACTCCTACCAAGGGATGTACAGAGCACTGAGCAATTTATTACAGAATGTCGCCGTGTTGAGGCGCTCCGTTGTAGGCGAGTTACCCCAACCAGATACGAGCGCCTACCAAATGTGGCGTCTCTCCGTGATCATGATGACAGGGCAGATCTGTCATCTATGATTAGGCAAATGGTTCGTGAGGAGGTACAGCGAGCATTAGCCTCTCCTCGAGAAGAACCAGAAATTTCTGCAATTAAACATATGGTGCAGCAAGAAATTGAAAAAACCATTGCGCCAATTTCTAGAAGTTTCCCTCAAAATAGAGCGCAAAGACCATTACCAAGCCCTAGGTACGAGTTCCAACCCAGAAATTTTCAACCTAGACCGCAGCAGCCGAAACAAGTAAACGGAAGACGCGATACCAACGAATGGCGAACCACTGAAGGTAAGCCAATCTGTTTCCACTGCGGACGCTCTGGCCACGTCGTGCGCTACTGCCGTGACAGGAGGAGAGAATATGAAGGAGAACAAACTTGGAATTACAAACAGAGATATAGGCAAGAGCCTAGAACATTCTATAATTCTCGGAGCAGCCAAGAGCCCAACGACGACCTGCCAAGAGAAAATATACGCCGCTACCGAAGCCCCTCTCCTTACACTGGCCGAAAAGGACAACATTAGTCTCCTGAGAGAAGACCCAGCCAGTCGCCTCGCCGTTCCCGTTAGGAAAAACTAATGAGACATTACTTCGGCCCATACAAAGTAACCCGAAAAATATCTGATGTGACCTATGAAGTTGAAACATTCGGAAACCAGCAAGGTCGTAGTAAAACAAAAGATTTAGTTCACATTTGTAGGATGAAACCATATTTAAACCCAGAGGACCAGGAGGACCACCTAGAAGAGGACCCAGAAGATGACTCGACAAACTTCCAGGAAGAAGACATCCCCACTGAACGAACACAACAACCACAGACCCGCGTAGAGATCTCAGGCCCTATCACCCGTTCTCGAGCCTTGAGACTGAGGATGTAAGTCTCCTTCTGAGCATCGGGTCGATGCTCTTTATAGGAGGAGGCTATGTGACGAAGAAATAATTTATTAATTAAATTATTCAATGAAACTATTCAACAGATTATATAAATATATATTAATCTTTTATGTAAAATAATTATCAAAATATCTCTTTGCTTGCTTGCTCAAGATTCTCTAGCAGTAAATAGTTTTGCTGACTTGTTAATAATTTGTCGACTTGTCGCCGTGACGTCATCAATAAATACTTTTACATCTTAGGATATTTCAAGGCTTGATTTCTACGCTACAATATGATTGAGTGGAGCTAAGAAATAAAGATCATTGTAGTAAGGTCTGTAGAGATACTATTTTATGGTGGTGTCTTGTCCATGGAGCAGATCAGATCGGTCCGTGCACCCTGATCACAATACCGGCCAACAAAGGTGCCTTGTTCACTATTTGATGATATGTGTTAAAATAAATATATTGCCAAATATTGTTACAAATTTTATTGATAGACGGCAATTAAATATGTAAAGTATGTCTAATAAGAAAATGGTTGTTGCTTATTGGTGGCAAGCTAAGAGAATTAACTCCTTTGCATTTTTAGAAAGTGTTACCTTAATTAAATGGTAAAATATTAGAAGATTGTTGAAATATAGTTGTACAGTATAAGTTTATACTGTAATTTGAGACTTAACCACTTTGATAAATGGAAATTTTGCCGGGAGGATATTGATCAATAAAACTCAGCTCTCCCGTCAAATTAGATTCTGAAACTAAGCACCTGTGGCAAATTCTGAAGATCTAATTTGAGCCCTTGTGAATCTCATTGAACCAAAGCTAGCCCTGGGCTGATAATGGCCATTAGCCTGAAAGAATGGTCTCCAAATGAGTGGATAGTTTTAGCATTCATTGACAGAACCCTCAGCAGAGCTGACTGCTACAGGGCACATCCCCAGGTGGTGGATAGGGGAATGACCTTCAGATATGAAGACCAGCTGAGAAACAAGCAGAATAACTCTGATGAATAAGCAGCCACAGACCAACAGCAGCATTGTTAAAAAGAGGAGAAAGACCTCTTTAAAAATCCTGAGTTCAACTGACCCGGTTGATAGACCTCAACAAGGGTCCCTCTCCAGGGATATGGAGGAGCTGCATCTGTATTCATGTTAGAGTCGGCAGCAAAGGCTTCCATTTTAGGAATTACCTCAAATTACAGGCAAAGTCAGACATTCACTTCCTGGATCATGGTGCCATGATCAACAAAAGCTGCACCCCTACACCCCATTCCATGGGAACTCATGGGATTCATGTAATCTTTATACAATGGGATATGAAACAACAACATTTTGACAGAAGAGATTACCTTTATTTTGATGATAATATACGATATATTTTTTTGGAAAAAAGGAGATATTTCAATATGAGAATCTTTGAAGCACAAGTTTTCAACTACATCTGCTCATTAACAAACACTATCAGATAGAGCATTTGTTGAAGGGGTAGGAAAGTTTATACGTCCGAGATTGTCACATTAAAAGATGCTCCTCCACTGAAACTTCTTGTTTAATGTATTTTGTTCTTTTTTTAAAAACAAGATCTCCTCAATGTAGTAGTCTTCTACAAGGTAGGAGAATCCATACTTGGTTCTGTTGTCGTTTCTTATCCCCTTATGTAAAAATTACACAAATTCCATAAGTTCATGATCTTTGAGCTATTTTCTGATAAGCAATAGCCTCTCCCAAAGTGCATCTAATGCAATACATAGCAATAACGCTCCATCTATATAATACAAATGAAAACACCAAAACGTGAATGTTTCTTTTCACAAATAAATCAAACTTCTACTGTCCTTACCGCGATGAAAAAATATTGGGAGGGCTTGGCTCATCAGTGGTGAACCCTCCCAGCAGTTTCGCCAATTGTGAATCTACCAGACCGCTTCTTTAGAGCTCTAATACTGTATTGGATTATTCTGCTTTTATATCCCCACTGATGAGCCAAGCCCTCCCAATATTTTTTCATCGCAGTAAGGACAGTAGAAGTTTGATTCATTTGTGAAAAGAAACATTCATGTTTTGGTATTTTCATTTTCATTATATAGATGGCGTGTTATTGCTATGTATTAATTTATACCTAACTGGCCTTGTCCTTATTGTTTGCGGGAGAGCATTGCTCGATTCAAATATTTAAATGTAATTCTACTGTTCTAAAAGCTTATGTCCATATTTTGCTTAAATACCATTTCTAAGATTCCACCTTTTTCAGTGTTGCATATAAAAGCAGAATGATCCAATACAGTATTAGAGCTCCAAAGAAGCGGTCTGGTAGATTAAAAATTGACGTAACCACTGGGAGGGTTCACCACTAATGAGCCAAGCCCTCTCAATATTTTTTCATCGCAGTGATGACAGTAAAAGTTTGATTTATTTGTGAAAAGAAACTTTCCCCTTTTGGTATTTTCATTTGCATCTAATGCAAGCTAAAAATGTTCTGAAGCTGCAGGTGCCAAGCTACATTTTGGGTAGGTGGTGTAGATTTTGTTATTATTTTCCATCTTCAATGGCTTGAGATGGTCTGTTGTTAGTTGCTAAGGTTCAGAGCTCCTGCTGGGTCCACTCCACTGTACCAGGAGTGCTTAGGTGGGATCCTCCAGTTCTTGTTTATTTTTGAATCCATTTAACAGAGGGATGTTCTACAAGATCTCCTAGGAAGGAGAATCCCTACCTAGTTCTTCCACGTGGCAGGGAATGCCATAGAGCAGTCTCCAGACCTTGGAAACAGCTTCTAAAAGAGGATGTTACTAATAGATCAACAGCTTATTGTGTGTGTGTGAGACACAAAAAGGAAACCATATTATTTTGACAATAAAAAAACCTCAACAAGAACCCATCCTAGCATTTGTGAAGGCCTCTGTGAGTCTTATTGAGGTTGCACACCAATCTTAATTTCACCAGAAATAAAATAAATTTCCAAGTAAATGTTATAGGTGCTGAGAAAGGGTAAATAAAGAAGCGGCACCAGGTTGTGTGCAGAAGTATGGAATAAGATGGCCCTGCAGAACAAAAAGGACAGGGGACCAACAATGCAGGGGAGTGACCATTGGGACCAAGGAGGAAAACATGTCTTGTATCCAGATTGCATTGGTGGTGGATTTCAGCAGGTCAAACCATTCAGCTTCCTGAATCCTAAATAGAATAAATCATACTTACATAATCTTTCTTCTTCTGTATATTCCCCACTTTCACAGGCCTATCTCTCTTGTAATCTCGGGGAGAATCCTCTATAAGACCAGTGTGTCTTAATAAAGGCTTTTGTGTGTGTGTGTGTGAATCCTAAATAGGCGAATAATACCTTTTACAGTTTTACTGAGAAACCTGATTATGGAATGGAATATGGAATAGCAGCCTTTAGTGTGTGATCTGATTAAATCTCAAGTCCAGGGTAAGATGTAAATTCAAGCATGATTTTAATGTCCTTTTTCCTTCTTTAAACTTCTACTCAAACCTTGTAAATCACCAATTGTTTATGTAAAATAGTTCCCTGAATTTAGTGTTGCTTCTTGACGCAAGCATCCCTTTCACCGGATCATTAATTCTAAGAGAAGGAGGAATAAATTTAACTGATTGGCATTTCAAACACAAGGTAATAAGACCAAATCCAAATAAATAAATAGTGTGTGATGTTTCGGTAACAACACTGTTACCGAAACATCACACACTATTTATTTAATTGGATTTGGTCTTATTACCATGTGTTTATAATCTATAATCCAAATTGTGCCTTATCATTACCATTTCAAATTTAATTATTTCTCCATCAGAATAATTGCAAAGATTTCTTGAAGAAAATCATCTGATATCTTCCAACGTGTTAAAAACAAGATTCCATTAGAAGAAGAAAATAGCCTGGTTGCAGGAGTTATACAGCATACTGAGGAAGCCACCGGACACAGCCATGAGAATAACAGCTGTTGGACTGACCATGGAGATGCCCTAAAGTTGGCCAGTACATCTGGACTGTACACAGCAGATTGTACTGTGGGAAATGGACACTGGAACGAGTGTGTCAGTTAGCAGTGGATCAGCCTACAAGTCGGGTGTTTTTTTTTTTTTTGCTTATCCCTAGTACACGTGGTACAGGCCATGATAATCATGGTGGGTAGAAGTAGGCGACTGCTTTTACTGTAAGTGCACCACATGTCTACACATGTGAAAAGCAGTTCGACTTTGCACTTACAAATAACACAGACTACAAAGTCGGTGTTGCTGGACAATGTGTGGAACGGGACATTTCACAAGAGTGACCTCTACACAGCGCCAAGAATCCTTCTGATGTTGGAAACAAATCCCTTATATTGTATTCCTTCCAGTTCATACTACTCCAGTAAAGTACTAACTTAGCTGCCTGCTTTCCGAACTCATGCATCATTTTTTAACACGAACAGCATTTGGGTACGATGCAACAAAACTTCAGTCTCAAGCTTATGAAATTTGGTCAATTATGATAAGCAAGAATCCTTAAACTGCATAGAATTGCAAGTGCATCACATGTCCACACATGTGAAAAGCAGTTAGACATTGCACTCGCTGGTGAGGTTGGACTTTTGCAAGAATAATTTTATCTGGCTGATAAATGACATTATTTTCTCAGTGTTAAGCACTTAACATCTTTGTCAACATTTTTATTTTCTAGTTCATCTATTGATACCAGGTATTTTACCATACTATTGATTGCATCATTTTCCCTGTCCCTCTTCCCCCCTGTTTCTTATCCCCTTGTGGGTGGCTTACACAGGATTTTAATTTTTTTGCTTATCCCTAGTACACGTGAGCCATGATAATCATGGTGAGTAGAAGTAGGCGACTGCTTTTTACTGTAAGTGCACCACATGTTAAAAGCAGTTCGACTTTGTACTTACAAATGTGCCAGAGCCCCTTTTGGTTACTTGCACTCTCTGGTGGGGTTATACTTTTGCAAGAATCGGGGGCCATTGGTCCATTTTTTTAAATTAGAAAAAAGTGCCCAATGCAGGGATTGAACCCGGATTGTAGCGGTCGAAAATCAACGGTTTAGTTCCTCCTTCCACCGACCCCCAGCTTTTAAAATAACTTTACTAGGTACCGCTCAAAAAGAGCAATCTAGCTTATATTAATTACAATGAAAAATATGAACAGGTTATTCACAGAAAAAAAGTATACAATGCAGGATTCAATCCCAGTTCATGGCTGTCGGGAATCGAAGGTTCTAACCACTCATCCACCGACTTTAAACAACTTTTTCCAATGAACATCATTTTTCATACAAAATATTTATGAAAGGGACAAAAAAATCTGCACCAATGATTAATTAACTTAGCTGATGAAAAATAAGGAGAATACTCGCAACAAAATTAACAATCTTTATTTAATAATAAATATTCTGTAAAAGGTTCTTTTTATTTTTTTCTTCATTTATTTATATATATATATATATATGTATATATACACACACATATATATATATATATATACATATATACACATATACATATATATGTATATATATTTATATATATATATATATAAAATCTTGTAAGATTTTCTTAAAAAGGATGAGGATAAAGCACATTTTTGGCTTCCATCTATAAAACAATCGAGGCAGGGAGATATTTACAAGCGATGGGTGATTTCTGTACATGCGTCAGTCACTGTCTAGGTCACATGCCATGGTTGTCCGCTTCTTCTTCCTGGCAGGCTTGCTCTTGAATGTCTCCTCATCCTGCAACCACATTGTCAGCAAATCTTCTGTTCAACACCTAATTCCAGATCAACAAAAGGTAAAAGTACCAGACAACATTATAACAGACAACAATTTAGGGAAGAGTTTTGATACAAGAAAATAAGACCTAATCCAAATAATTTAATAGTGTGTTTCGGCAATTATGCTGTCAGCGAAACGTCACACACTATTAAATTATTTGGAGTAGGTCTTATTTTCTTGTATTATAATCTATAATCCAAATTGTGCTTTATCAAGGAAGAGTTTTGATTATAGAGAGTATCCTCTCTTACAAAAGGTTTTCACCTCAACAAAATTCAGGGGGAAAAATGTCTTTTTTTTTTCTTATCCCTAGTACACGTGGTACAGGCCATGATAATTATGATGGGTAGAAGTAGGCGACTGCTTTTACTGTAAGTGTACCACATGTCTACATATGTGAAAAGCAGTTTGACTTTGCACTTACAAATGTGCCAGAGCCCCAGTTGGTTACTTGCACTCGCTGGTGGGGTTGGACTTTTGCAAAAATCGGGGGACATTGAAGCATTTATATAGACAGTTAAACCTGTCTATAGCGCCCTCCTCTCTATAGCGCTCAATTTTAAACATTAAAATGTAAACATTTTACATTAAAAGTGACCTGTCTTTAGCACCCCCTTTCTATAGCACCCTATTTTGATGAGTCCCAAGAGGGGGCGCTATAGGCAGGTTTAACTGTAAAATCAGAAAAAAAATTGCCCAATGCAGGAATCGAACCCGGGTCATAACGGTTGAAAACCAAAGGTTTAGACCATCCTTCCACTGACCCTCCAGAAAAAATATAGCCACATCAACCAATAATAACTCCCAATATTTCAGTGATAGGAGAAGTTCCCCTGAGGAGAGTGACAGGAGTTAAATAAATCATTAGTTGATTTTTCTATTTTAAATTTTATTCATCAAAAATCAATCATATATATGCAAAATATATTTTCAAATAATCGTAGCAAATTGTATTTTGCCGTGTATACCTTTAGGTTAATAATTTTTAGTCGAATATCCTTCAAAAGCTATTGTTGCTACCATTATTATTGTTATCATTAGTTGATGTGGCTGTGTTTTTTCTAAATCAACTTGCAATCAACAAATGATCTTCGGAACTCAACAAAATTATTATTATTTTTATTGATTAGCAACTCTTCTGCTGCAATGACCCTGGTTCAACCCATCCTGAAATAGAGATAAATTTTCTCTAATGACATTTTGATTGGTACAATTTGAAACAACCATCTTCCACCCCTCCACCAATCCCCAAGAGTCACAAGTAGATAAAAGAAGTAGATCAAGTGATATAGGAAAGAGAACACCTCCTGATGATGCAATGGAAAGTTTAGGATTTTCTACTGGATCAGAAGATTTTTTTCCCTTTAATATATTACCCTTATATACACAAGATAATAAGACACCAAATCCAAATAAATAAATAGTGTGTGACGTTTCGGTAACAGCTTCGTTACCATCTTCAGACAAAAGTACTGAATGAGTCTATCAAAAATGATAAGGCACAATTTGGATTATAGATTATAAAGACAAAGTAATAAGACCAAATCTAAATAAATAAATAGTGTGTCTATACCCTGATATATTTCTTCTTTACTCTTTTAAGGGATATTTTAAATTACATAATTTTAGCCCTAAGTACACTTTTCTTGAATGAGAAGGAAATAGGGATGTTTATTTTGGTGGATCTTAAAGAAAAGGCAACTAGTTGTTTCAGGTTGTTGGCAGTTGACAGTGCAATGCCCTTGGTGGAAATGTAAGATATATTTGAAGGGCAAAACCACCCTCGGCAGAGCTACAGGGTGTGTTCCTAGGTGGCAGATAGGGGAACAACCTTCAGATATGAAGGCCAGCTGCGAAAAAGCAGAAAGACCTCTTTAAAAATCCCGAGTTCAACTGACATAGTTGATAGACTTCAGCAAGAGTCCCACTCCAAGAATACAGAGGAGCTGCATCTGTACTTATTTTAGAGTCCGCAGCAAATGTGTTTGCTTCCATGTTAGGAACAACCTCAAACTACAGGCAAAGTCAGACTTTCACCAAAGTGTGCTGGATCATGGTGTTATGAACAACAAAAGCTTCACCCCTACAAACATTCCATAAATCGAGGAGCATGAACTCATGAAATTGGTATAATCTTTACACAAGGGGATAAGCAACAACAACAACAAAATCCCCATGCCAACAAAAGGACCAACCATGTCAAACCTCACCTCAGAGCTATCTGTGTCTGTATCTGAATCCTGCACAACGTGCTTGTTCTTGGAGGCATTCTTGTAGGCTGTGGTGGCCATCTTCCCTCGCGACCTGCTGGGTTTAGAGGCCTTGGGGTCTTCAATGTCTTCCACTAAGGCAAATAGGTCACTGTACCTGGAAAAACAAGCGTTATTTTTTATAATAACGCTCCATCTGTTTGTTTCCTTTGTATATAGATAGAACTCCTTGAAACTCCTTGAGCAATCCATATGAGGTTATTAATTAAATCCATATTTTGGATCAAAATATGCCTAATAGATAGAACAATACAAAAAAAATCATATAAACAATTCTCTCAGTTTAAAAAAAAAATCTAAATATTTTTTACGCATAGGTTTCTTTTTAATATAAAATAATTTTCTACTGCCCTTAGTGCAACGATAGAATAATGGGAGGGCCTGACTCATCAGTGGTGAACCCTCCCAGCAGTTTCGTTAGTTTAATTCTCTCTGTATGGTACAGGCCATGATAAACATGGTGGGTAGTTAGCGACTGCTTTTTACTGTAAGCGCACCACATGTCTACACATGTGAAAGCAGTTCGACTTTGCACTTACAAATGTGCCAGAGCCCAGTTTGGTTACTTGCACTCGCTGGTGGGGTTGGACTTTTGCAAGAATCGGGGGGCCATTGGAGCATTTTTTTTTTTTTAAACAGAAAAAAGTGTCCAATGCGGGGATCGAACCCGGGTCGTAGTGGTCGTAAACCAAACAGTTTAACCAGCCTTCCACCGACCCCCCAATATTTTTTTAATTATTTAAATCAAACAATTTTCTAATATCCTTACCACAATGAAAAGATTGGGAGGACCCATAAAAGGTGAACCTTCCCAGTGGTTAGGCAGTTTCTTCTATCACTAACAACAGTAGGATATGTATGTGTGTGTGGTTACAATTTGGATTATAGATTAGAAACACAAAGTAATAAGACCTAATTTGAATAAATAAATAGTGTGACATTCCAGTAACAGCGTTGTTACCATCATCAGACAAAAGTAATGAATGAGAAAAAATATATATCACAGCATTTTTTTAAATAGCTGGTACTGTTATTAGTTGTAATCTTGTATTTAAAAACAGGCTCAGTACTTTTGTCTGTTGATGGTAACAATGTTACCGAAATATCACATTTATTTATTTGGTTTTATTATCTTGAGTAGAAAATCATTTCATATATGTCATAATTTGTATATATTTAAATGCAACCCCGACCCACTATGTATGTACCATGTATGATTTTCAAAGATTTAATAAAAGAATAAGGTAACTGGAGGAAAGAAAGTAACAAAAGACATAGGAAGACGTCGCAGTTAACCTTCTGACCCCAGGTCCCTGCGAGCTAAGTTTAAACCGACACTTCCTGGAAAAACAGGACGTATCTAATGACCAGAAGTTATAAATGTTAAAGCTAACATTCAATACTTCCTGACAAAGCAGGACGTATTTTGATAACCGCGGAAGTAAATCGAGTCGAACAAATAAGACACTTCCTGACCCAGGCCGGGCGTAACTAACACCAAAGGAAGCCGCCGGCCCATCAGAAGACAGCACCTTAAGTAGGTCAACCAATAGGAAAAGAGCATGTGACATCTCTCGACCAATCAAAAGACAACACCTCAAGTAGGTCAACCAATAGGAAAGGATCATGTGACATCTCTCGACCAATCAGAGAGAAACTGAGGCTTGGTGTTAAATCGGAAAACCAGAATGGGCAGTTACGCTTGAGCTCTCATAGGAACAACACCTACAGGGTTCACTGGCTCTCGCCGAGTTCGGACAGTGCTCCTTCGCTTCCAACAAGGTAACATCTACTCTAGAGATCTCTCTCTCCGCTCATTTCATCATCGCCATGTGATCAACTAATTAATAAGTCAAATCGCTCAACTCTTCTCAAGCTTTCTTCCCTCCAACACAGTTGCCTCTTATTTTCCAACTCAATCACGTGTCCTGATTATTCCTAACTGTATGCTGCAACTTCCACTCAAACGACTGCGCTTCAACCAAATCTCACCATTCGCATCCAACAACAAGAAACCCCGCAACGATATTGCCACAGAACGGTTAAGTCGACAGGATAAAGATTATGGAACTTAATCAGGATAAAGATGGAAATTAGCCCAGGCGCCAGCAAAACAAAAGGCAATGACAAACCAAGAGAGAAGAAACTGGCAACGAACGGAAAGAAACTGACAACGAAGAAGCGGACAAGAAGAGAGGCGACCAGACGCCTTCTAGCGGCCATCATATGGCAGATGACCGTGGCCATCCGACGTGTCAACGCCCCACAAAGTGAGACGGAATTCCGGAGCACCATTCCCCGGGGAGGACGACGGACACAACCCCCACCAACCCCAGGCGAGTGTCACCAAGGCCGGACACCGACCACCGAGGATTCAACCACCGCCATGCCGTACACAGTCCCCGAAACCAATCCGCGCGATCCGGGACAGCCCCAACGATCCCAAAATGATCTTCCAGTACCGGACTTCACTTCAATTTCGCGGACGGTGCGAGCAGTCCCGAGCCAAGCCAACCATCCCAAACCAAGACGTCCCAAAGGAGACCTGTTGAACTGAGGTAGGCACCCACCCTATGGCGTCAAGGAATTGACTTTGAACTTTTACCTAGCTACCTACCCCTTTTAACCATATCTAACCTTTGTACTCAATGAATGCACGCACGGGCTAGGCCAAACCTGTCCGAAAGGACTTGCACTACAATCAAATTTGTCACACAGGACAACCCTTGCCTGCATTCATTGACCCCACTACCATGTTTATCACTCAACCCAATTACCAGTACTATATGCTCTCAAATATAAGCCACAACGGCTTCAACCCTCACCATGCCCAAAAAAAAAAAAACGTGTCAGTACAGCTCACACACTTACCACACAAAATCTATGCATGACCATACGTTGCCACACCATAAAAATGTACCTCACAACAATCCCACAAACGTATTTAGCAACAATCACGACATTCGCGACAACAATACACCGACAACATCCATCCAAAGGACGGTTTTCACGCTAACAAACACGCACAACCCGCGCGACACTCGCGCCAAAAGACGACAACCACCAACAAACGCATGCACCGTCGTTAGTAACAATCATCTCATCTACCCAAAACACTAAAAAATGTTCACCTTAAAAGATGCCATATACACTAACAATAGAAATTTCGATATATGACTTTAATAAATTTGTTGTTCATAGTGAGAACAGGTTAAATTTTGTACAAACAAGGATTTCGCGTGACACCTTTTCATTCACAATTTTTTTTTTTTCGATTCGTGTCACAGGTCACCCACAAAACTTTTCATTTCAGGCCACAGACGCCTTTCAACACACCTGTGACACGTCTCCACCCAACACGTGTTCACGTCGTAAGCCTCATTTTCACTCAATTCCACTTTAATATCACTGAATAGTTTTTTTTTTCTAAAGTCACGACGACCATTCGATTTAATAAATGGATACAACATCCGGCTTTTCAAAATACAAATAACGTCGAACTTACACCAACTTATCTCTTCACAATGTATTGACAGACCATAACACATGACACAAGACATCGTCAAACAAGTAAAACCCACAAACAAAACAAAATTTCGTACACCAAACATATCACACACGCACACAAAACAAACATTTACAAGACAAAAACACTTATGACCAACGACACAAGCAACCACATTTCGAAGTAGGTGATCTAGTATTAGTAAAATTATATCACCACCCAAATACAGGGAAACTTGCGCCATATTTCACAGGACCTCACACAATATTAGAAATTATTTCACCAAATGTGGTCCGCATAGATCGACCAAATCAACCACTTCAAAGAGACACTGACACAATCCACGTCAACAAACTTAAACTGTATACAGAAAAAATCCATTATATATCACCACCCGCCGTTAGCACCTATCATATAAAGCACAACCCCAATTACACGTTCCCTTTCAAACATTTAACACCCGAATTATTCCCAACAGAGTCATTAAGGTTCAAACCCACCAGCAGCGAACCTTTCAGGCATTTAGACCCTACCATTTTTGCAACAAGACGATTTACATCACTCTTCCCCGATGTTAAAAACTGCAAACCTGACAACCAGCTCAATCATATCACACCACCCCCTAAAGATATCAAACAGGAGAACTACGAACCTACCAATCATTCAAATTCTACAATTAATAAGGTTCAAGCAAATATTTCAGAGTCCCCAGTTACAAAAATATGGACGAACATGGGACAATATCCTATATTTCACCTGATTTTTATCCTTTGTTTATTAGTTCTACCGTACAACTGTATCCCAATTTTATTCATTAATTACTTGTTTATATATGCCATGCCCGCGCAGAAAATCTTCGAACTACAAGAGGTAGTTTTTAATCTAGGACAAACATTTATAAAACTTCTCATAATTTTAGGAACCATCTTCGCAGAAAATCTAAATAAACTCCGAAGAGATAACAGTAACTGAAAAGATAACCAAACAATGTCGGAGAAACCACGCTCCAAAAACAAGCCCCGAGCCACACCCCAAAATAAATAGACGGCAGGAAATGAGGATTTGAAACACCACGACAGGAAGTATAGTCCGCGGAGGTTAAATTCGGCCTCTGTAAACAAAGCGGAGCGCCTTCGTCCGATCTCCAATTTCCCTCCCTCTCGTTTGCCCGACACACCCCACTTCCGTATCTCTAATTACAATGAGAAGATCCCCTATTGAGGTCGACTGGGAACCTCACTATGCCACCGGTTTTGATTCCAGTTCGAGTCTACATATCGATTTTTACCACCCAATTACACATCCACGAAACAACACCTAGAACTAGCTCACACATCTCTTACACAACCGACTTCTAACATTTTTCACAACACACACACAAAGACAAAAAATTACACATAAAGGTTATATAGATTTCCATGTCTCCTGTACACACAGCATAAACGCACTTGAGGGCTAGAATCACGTTTTTCACCTAAGTGTCACTACAGATGAGACAAAAAATTTATAGGGCATAATTGAGCAAGTAAAACATTTATAGGGCAAAATGGAGCAACCAATACATGTAGATCAGGGCATGAAGATACCAAAGGGTTCAAACCAATACACCTTATCTTTCATATCAATCATTTTCATTATTTTCTCTCAATTAAAAATATAAATGTTTAATCAATTTAGCAATTTATTCAACTTATTATCAATTTTAATCATTAACTATCATTTTATTTACCAATTAGTTTATATTATCATTTTCATTTATCAATTATCATTCTATTTACCACTTGACTTATATTGCCACAACTCAATTATCAACGAAAACCCACTGGTTTTCGATTAAACTAAAAACATTAAATCACCCTTTGTTGTTGAAACCTTTTTATTTTTCATTTTTTTTTGAACACTCAACTTTGATTTCGCTCAAAAACCTTTTATTTTATTTTACTTTGATTTCTCAAAAGACCTTATGAAATTTCCTCGAATTCCTTTCCAAAATTCGAGCAAAAAAGTAATTAGGCAATTTTCCTTTTTTTTTTCACCATTCAACCAAGCACTCAACTTTGATTTCGCTCAAAAAACTTTTATTTTATTTTTATTTTTGATTTCTCGAAAGACCTAATAGAATTCCTTCGATTTCATTCCCAATCTCGAATAGAATATGGTTAGGCATTTTCCTTTTTTTTTTCACCATTCAACCAAACACTCCACTTTGATTTCGCTCAAAAAACTTTTATTTTATTTTATTTTGATTTCAAAGCCTTAATAGAACCCCCTCGAATTCATTTCTTAACTCGAGTAGAATTCGTTTAGGCGCATTTTCTTTTTTTTTTTGCCCACTATGTACCATAACATTCATTGATTTCTTACAATTAAAAAATTTTTTGATTTCTATTAATTATACTCAACCTATATCATCAACACCATGCTATTTTACTTATTATGTCACCAGCAATGCTTGTATATAGCCCCTCAATACCCACAACTAATTTTCCCACAAAATTATTTTTCACTTTACAGAATTCTCTCAGGCTAACCCCTTCTTGAATTCTTCACATGTAGGGGGCGCATCTGTCATAATTTGTATATATTTAAATGCAACCCCGACCCACTATGTATGTACCATGTATGATTTTCAAAGATTTAATAAAAGAATAAGGTAACTGGAGGAAAGAAAGTAACAAAAGACATAGGAAGACGTCGCAGTTAACCTTCTGACCCCAGGTCCCTGCGAGCTAAGTTTAAACCGACACTTCCTGGAAAAACAGGACGTATCTAATGACCAGAAGTTATAAATGTTAAAGCTAACATTCAATACTTCCTGACAAAGCAGGACGTATTTTGATAACCGCGGAAGTAAATCGAGTCGAACAAATAAGACACTTCCTGACCCAGGCCGGGCGTAACTAACACCAAAGGAAGCCGCCGGCCCATCAGAAGACAGCACCTTAAGTAGGTCAACCAATAGGAAAAGAGCATGTGACATCTCTCGACCAATCAAAAGACAACACCTCAAGTAGGTCAACCAATAGGAAAGGATCATGTGACATCTCTCGACCAATCAGAGAGAAACTGAGGCTTGGTGTTAAATCGGAAAACCAGAATGGGCAGTTACGCTTGAGCTCTCATAGGAACAACACCTACAGGGTTCACTGGCTCTCGCCGAGTTCGGACAGTGCTCCTTCGCTTCCAACAAGGTAACATCTACTCTAGAGATCTCTCTCTCCGCTCATTTCATCATCGCCATGTGATCAACTAATTAATAAGTCAAATCGCTCAACTCTTCTCAAGCTTTCTTCCCTCCAACACAGTTGCCTCTTATTTTCCAACTCAATCACGTGTCCTGATTATTCCTAACTGTATGCTGCAACTTCCACTCAAACGACTGCGCTTCAACCAAATCTCACCATTCGCATCCAACAACAAGAAACCCCGCAACGATATTGCCACATATATATTTTTTTTTTTTTAAATCACGCTGAGAAAAAAAAAGGTTTATATATTCTTACATACACAGATGTGCTTGAGCCTTATAATTAACAAAAAAAGTGAGAACACATCTTTGTCAAGAGGTTTCTTTTTAAGAAAAAAATAGTTTGTTATGTGTGTGTAGGTTTATATAATTCTTTAAATATCTGCACCAAGAATCCCTCCAAATTGCAGAACAACAACAATAGCGAATCAATCCATCTGGTAGAGACAGACGGGTGGAAGGGTTTCACCATTTTCTAATACCTAACCAAGCCCTCTCTTAAATAGTATTCTTACTGCAGTTGAAAATTGCTTTGACTTTTGAAAAAAAGTTCTAAATCTTATAAATTCTTTCTTTTAAAAGCATTTACAATGGAACCTCATTATAAGAACAGGTTGGTTATTACAACCTAATATATATTTAACTTACTTTGTCTTCTGGGCGTCATTGCAGAAATTCTGGATTTGGATGAGGGATAACTGCAGAGAGCCCAGGTTGAAAACTGTATCACAGACCAAGACATTAGCACTGTTGCCATGAGAATACTCATTGTTTTAGTATAGGTGCCACAGACAATGGCAATGTTACCATAGGAATGTTCATTATTTTAATATGGGTACAACAGACAATGTCAGCTATTATGTGTGGGTTGAGTTGCATTTTTGAGGTAGATCAAGGTATTGGTAGAGAATCCCCCAATCCATTCAGTAAAATTTTATAATTCAAGAGCACCCATAGCTTATGATGTGAGCTAAAGTCTAAAGGAGAAATCATAATATATGATCTTTTTTTTTGCTTATCCCTAGTATACATGGAACAGGCCATGATAATCATGGTGGGTAGAAATACAAAGGCTGGTTTTACCGTAGGTGCACCACATGTCTACACATGTGAAAAGCAGACTTTTTCACTTGTGCCAGAGCCCTGTTTGGTTACTTGCACTAGCTGGTGGGTTTGGACTTATGGAAGAATAGGGGGGCTATTGAAGCATTTTTTTTTTAAATCGGAAAAAAAAAACGTCCAATACGGGAATTGAACTCTGGCCATAGCGGTTGAAAACAATATATGATATAGTAGCATAATATTCAATTTTTAATGAACAGATTATTAATTTAACTATTAGCCACTCAGCATATTTCTCTCATTGTGTTTCTTGTTGTCAAAAGGTTGGTAGCTAGGTAGTTGGAGTTCTGCACTCCAGGTACCCATGTAATAAATCTCTCTGATAGATTGGGAATATTTTGATCAAAATAAATTGCAATGCCAGCCTTTTTCTACGTGGTATAATAAACTCATGGACAAAACTTAGGCAAGTTGTACCTTTCAGCATGTATATCGGGATTCAGAGAATAACTCAACTCCGCCTTTGCCGGTCCCAAGCCCGGATGAAAAGGAGGAGGGGGAGCAGTAACAAGCTCGCTAAAAAACCTGGGCTCAGCTGGCCCGGCTGATAGTACCCTGTAAGGGCTCCTGATCCAGGGATACAGGATGAGCAGCGTTTGTACTCCATGTTAGGAGCAGCTGCACATGGCGTCTGTTCCTCGTGTCAGAGGCGGCCATTTCTTTTGGAGCTAAGTCGGCCTGCCACTGAGTAGTGCTCCCAGTCTTAATGACAAAGGCAGACGCATTCTACTTCACCCAATCATGATGGTTGTCATGCTTTACAAGCTTGATACCTTGATATGATTAAGTGAAGATAAGAAAGGAGGAAGGAGGAGGAGAGAATAACTCAGTGGCCTCTATTGAAGAAACACAAGATAACCAAGTGTGAACAAAATTGCATCTATCTACTTAAAAAAAAAATAATACGATGACCAACGACATCAAAATATGAAACTTTCTAAAGTTATCCATGGGTGAAAATCTATACAATTTTCTAATCATTATTTAGATGCATATTTCTACAGTTCTAGAAGCAGTTTCTCAAACACATACCTCCTCTATCTTCCTTAACAAATGGAGACTATATTCAATGACATAGATAATTCTGCAAGTACCAATTATTCTATTGTAAACAAACACAAAATAAGCTGAGAAAGATGGCATGAGAGACTGGATAACTATTAGAGTGTAAAAATACATATATAACTAGGTACTATATAGGAAATATGCAAAATTGAGACAAAATTTGCATAACCACTGATGTGTTAATATATATAAAATTTGTAACAATTAAATTTACTGGCAATGTGTTTCTTTACAATAAGTATATTGAAAAGAAACCTATTGCAAGTAAATTTGATTATCACAAATTTTATTGATAGATGACAATTGAATTTATCAAATAAGCATATATATATGTAAAAAGGGTACAAATGAGAAGAGAACAACATGGCCTTTCAACCTCCATCAACTCACATGTGATCTCTTTGCTGTGCTGTCTTAGCTGGTCTAGATGGGCCAAGGTCTGCTCCATGGATGGGGCGACATTGGAGGCGTTGTTCTTGGTGGCGGTGGTTTGTCTGCACAACAGGTTGTTTCCTCAACTGTGGTCACTACATGTCACTAACTCACTATCATGGGTACAGTAAGCTTTGACATCACCAAACTGGGAATAACTTAAGCTGGAATTATTATTTTTTTTTAGGAATACAGTAGAACCTTCATGAGAGGACACTCCCACTAGAGGACACCTCTCTATAAAGGACAGTTTTCATTTGCAAAATTAGCTCTTTTTTTACCATTTAGCAGCTCTCTGGTAAGAGGACACTCTCCCTAAAGGACACTTTGGCTTTGCAATTAGGTGTTGTCCTTTACAGGGAGGTTCTACTGTATTAGAATTGTACATGGGGTCTTGAAGTATATTAAAAATTGACCACAAACAAAAGAGAGGATATTATTAAGTTCCACTGTGTTAAGTTTTCCTTCTCAGTAAGAATAAGAGGTGTTTTGTTTGAAAAGAAAAAAAGTTTGCTGAAAAGCACAATGGGGGTATACAATTTCAATGAAACCTATGGTCCAAAATATGTGGCGGAGACAAAAGACTCCTACCAAACCAATTGTGGTGTTTAACAGAACTCCGTATAAATAGCCTCTCAAACACCATCACCCAGAATAAAGTGTAGACTATAAAAGCAGAATGGACAAACATTAGTTGTGATGATCTGATGGATTAAAGTGGTAAAAAGGCTGGGAAGAGTTACCAAAGTTGAGCCAAACTTTCAGTTCACTAAGTGTAGAATATTGTCCTAGAAAAGCAATAACATAGCATACTTCAATGCCCCCAACACCTAGAGAGTACAGTAGGTACTGTTTCCTACTTGAGAGTGTAGTTACCGTTTTCTCTTGAGATGTGGAGTGGCCCTGTTGAGCATGAGTGCCATGAGTTCGGCCAGGTCCTCTTCATGCTCCTGAGACCAGTACTTGAGGAGGGAGACGGAGAAGTTGTCCCCGGGGACCACCTCCCGGCAGAGTACGGGTCGCAGCAGCTCCTGGCAGGGTCTGCAGCAGTCAGACCATCTCAAGTTTTCTTCCTCCCTACGGTACATGTGTCCTAGGGGACCTTTAGTTTCTCTTTACTAAGGTGAAAACATCAGGCTTTTAGAGCTAAGTATCTTTTTTTTTAATTTCATTTCAAATCTCTGGCTTTTGGGCATGATAGCCCTTCTACGGGAGAAACATAATATAATCCTCTCTCTAGAGATACGGAGGGGCTGCATCTGTACTCCTGTTAGAGTCAGCAGCAAAGGCTTCCATGCTAGGAACGGCTTCAAAATACAGGAAAAGTCAAAATTTCACCAAAGTGTGCCAGGATCATGGTGCCATGATTAATGAAAGCTGCACTACTACACCCCATTCCATTGGAATTTGTGTAATCTTTACACAAGGGGATAAGAAACAACAACAACAACAGACCATAAGGTGGGTGGATGGTCAACTTACTTCTCTTTGATAAGAATCAGAAGGATGCTGGACAAGGCTTCAGCATGAGCTGCACCACACAATACCCATCAGTGTCTTTCATTAAGTTATATAACAGTTTAATACAAAGGATTTTATTTTTTTTTAATATAAACTTAATCGTAGATATATGTTACGTTAACAACTGCCTTTTACTACACTATATGTAGAAAGCAGGATATGAGAAAGTACACTATTTAATGTGAGTCATATTATATAAGTTCACTCTGTTAAGAAACAAGGTGAGGAGGTTCAGAATTAAAGTACAACTTCAATGAGAGGACACTTCTCATCAAAGGACAATTTTCATTTCTAAAATTATCATCTTCACTACTTAGCAACTCTCTGGTAAGATTAGACCTCTTCCTCAAAGAAACTTTGGCTCTACAATCAGGTGTCCTTTATAGGGAGGTTCTACTGTAAAGACACCCATTTCTTTAATGAAAATTGTCATTCGCACAAATATAGCTTATCATTTTAAATACAGATGGTGTACTTATATCATGGGAGTTAATGGTTGGAGGTGGTAAGAAATTGTCTGCTAACTCAAACCACAGCTCAAAACTCACAGTTTTTAAATATATTTTTATGCCTGGTCCAATGGCTCCCAAATCTTTCACAAGTCCAGGAGATATTGATATTTAGTAGAACCTCCCTTTAAGGATGCCTAGTTGCAGAGCCAGAGTGTCCTTTAGAGAGAGGTGTCCTCTAGCGCGAGTGTCCTCTCATGGAGGTTCTCTCTCTCTCTACTGTGTATATCATTTTAAAGAAATTGAAACTGCCTCTCCTGTCAAGAGTCCATCTATTGACCATCGCCACAATATAATTATTTAAAAATATTTCCTGCCTTTTTTCCCCCTACACAATACATTACTGGAATATCTATGTAATAAAGAGTTGTTACCTTTGAACTCAAGCTTGTTAAGGACTGGAAGGATTGACTCTAGGGGAATGTTGTGAGCGGCCGCTAGCTGCCACATACTGAACTGCTCCCAGGACTCCCACTCCAGGCTGGCATCTGTCCACACACACACTCCAGTTTGTTCAACTAGCTTTACACACACAGCATACCAAGTATTAGCAAGGAAAGGATGACTTCTTTCTTATCTCCACTCAATCATATTAAGGTATCAAGCTTGTAGATGGAGTCTGCTTGGGATGAGTTTTTTTTTTGCTTATCTCTAGTACACGTGGTACAGGCCACAATAATCATGGTGGGTAGAAGTAGGTGACTGCTTTTACTGAAAGTGCACCACATGTCTACACATGTGAAAAGTAGTTTGACTTTTGCACTTACAAATGTGCCAGAGCCCTGTTTGGTTACTTGCACTCGCTGGTGGGGTTGGACTTTTGCAAGAATCAGGGGCCATTGGAGAATTTATTTTTATTATTTCAGAAAAAAAGTGCCCAATGCAGGAATCGAACCCGGATCGTAACGGTCAAAAACCAACGGTTTAGGCCATCCTTCCACAACCCCCCTGGTGGGGATGGGTAGATCTCATTAATGGATGAGCCAATAATGAGTAAAAATATCAGGCCTCCAGGGCCATGTTTTCTCCTGTAGAAGGGCATTCAGATGACCAGCAACATTAAAGACTTTCAACTTCCTTAAGTTTTGTCTCCATGAGTGTATGACAGGAGCTTTCAACCTCAGAGACAAAAGTATGAATTGTGCCTCCTGACATGTCTGATCTTGTTAAGCTTAAAGCTTGTTGTTTTATTACAGTTAGGGCCATGAAGAAATCCCATTTGGTTTGAAAGTTAGCCTATCTTTATGGAATTAAAGAAGCTTATTACTGTAGTTAACTCCGCCTTTGCCGGTCCCAAGCCCGGATGAAAAAGGAGGAGGGGGGCAGTAACAAGCTTGCTAAAAAACCTGGGCTCAGCTGGCCTGGCAGATAGTACCCTGTAAGGGCTCCTGATCCAGGGATACAGGATGAGCAGCGTTTGTACTCCATGTTAGGAGCGGCTGCATATGGCGTCTGTTCCTCATGTCAGAGGCGGCCATTTCTTTTGGAGCTAAGTCGGCCTGTCACTGAGTAGTGCTCCCAGTCTTAATGACAAAGGCAGACGCATTTTACTTCAACTAGTCATGAAGTCTCAAGCTCTACAAGCTTGATACCCTAATATGATTGAGTAGAGATAAGAAAGAAGAAGAAGATTACTGTAGTTTTAGATTATCTTATGATTTTAAAATGATGATATATTAATGCTTTACTATCATCACTAGTGCTGCTACTTCTATACTACTAATAATAATCATAATAATTAATATTTATTGGAAAAACATTCACTTAGGACAAACTTGGCGAAACCAGGTCATTCAGCTAGTATATTAATGTAAATATATATTCCTTGTTCCCCAAGATGAGGTGCAATTTGGATTATAAAATAAAATAAAAGGTAACAAGACCATTTGTTTCTATTATTGTTCCCCGTATAGCCTTGTTTGAAGTCGGCCAATCTAAAATCCCTCTTTAAAAAAAAAAGGTTGTTGCAGCTCGAGCACTTACTGATGACATGGAGGAAGGCATCTTTCTTGAACATGGCCATGTCCCCCTTGAGGACGTGGCAGATGAGATCCTGGAGCTGGACAAACAGTTAGACAAGGAGACAGCAGGCAGGCAGGTAGGTCTCACCTGGCGCGGGTCTATGCAGGACACTACTAGATGGAGGAGGTCCACATTGCCTGTCACTGTGTCCCGGAACTGCCACACAATCACCATTTTTCCCACATCAGTTATCCCATTATATCATCAAACAACAACAAAGCCTTTATTTAGGGCCTCTCACCCTATACAGGATTCGCCAGTTCACAAGGGATGGGGAGAACACTGTGTGGCCTTTTTCCGGGATATAATCCTGTGGAATCCAAATATCGCCACCGCTATATACCTATTCTTTGGTATTTCATTAATTAGTGCCGGAAATGAAGGACATAGTTGCCCCGTTTTATCATTTAGTTTTCATCTTTCTTCAGACAGAGCAGCACAATCAAATAAGTAGTGCAACATCTCCATTGTTATTCCTGATCCACAGAAAGTGCATTTCAGGTCTTCACCCCTCATTAAAATCAGATGGTGTTCTCTGAAAAAAGTTGAAAGGGTTCTAAATTGCGCGATTAATCTGATGACAGGAAAAGGGAGTTCACTTAAGAAATATTCTTCGGTGGTAAACGTCCCATTATATCATCTTTGATCAGGAGAGATCTCCATTTTTTTCGTTATTATTTTTATGTGTTGTCAAACTACATCAATCTTGGTGGTAATTATTCCATTATACAAATTAAGAGATTATCAGAAGAAGCTGGGAGGCGTCTTACCTGGGTGTAGATGTAAGGAAGGATGTAGCAGAACATCCTGAGATCATCTTCCTGACAGAGCTGTAACACACACCCCAGTCATTAGTCCAGTTCCACCAAAATCCTTCTTTCCGGTAATCACAATCCTTTAAAAGAGTTTTGCCAGAGGGCAAACACTTGCTTAAAAGTGAAAGAGCTTCCCAGCAATATGTTTCTTTATTTCAGCTCCCAATGTTCCATGCTGTTGTCAGGTGGGAGGAAGCTAGCCTACCTTGAGATCAGTCAGGAGGGCTTGCAGGAGATCCGGAGGGTTGGCCTGGGACTTGAGGAAGTCCGTGTACCCGGAGGTGTCCAGCAGGCGGGAGGCTTGCATGTAGTAGAGGAGGAGGTAGCCCACACGGGGGTGGTGAATCCACAACTCCGCCAGGACTAGCAGCAGGGGCTGTCTGTTGGGGTCCTCCTCTGGGGTCTGGCACAGGTTCCTGCACCACCACCACACCAACACAGATTAGGATGGTTGTTTAGAGCAGCTGTTCCTAAGGGGTGTGCAATATCAACTGATGTGTGGCAAGAGTTCTTCAGGCGTCCAACCAAATAGATAAAATTTAAGTATTTGAATTTATTGGTTAATATTACAACACAAAGTCTGGTAATGTATATCTCTTTATCAAAAGCTTAAAAAAAAAAAACTAGTAGACTAGCTTTCAAACAAGTAAACAGCTCTTTTACTGATTTTTGATTGCTCTGGTGAAACTAAAGACAGATTAGAATTCTATTATTTCAGATCTCTATTTACATATTTACAGTTGGAAAAAGGTATTATTATTTTATTTTAATATATTTATTCAATTTTTATTAAGCTGAAACCAATTGAATTAACTTTCACTATTTTAGCTTATCATAAAAATAAAGGTTGATCACAAAAAATATAATAATTATTGTTAATATATTTAAAAACTTCAGCTACAAAATCTTCGAACAGCGCTAGAAGGCCGCAACCATTCTGAAAAATGCTCTCCAGACACACATCTACCTATTCCTCAGATCTATTTGTGTTTCTTATCCCCTTGTGTAAAGATTACACGAATTCCATGAGTTCATGCTCCTCGAGCTGTTTTATGATGAGCAGCGGCCTCTCCCAAAGGTCCTGTTTAGTGCATCTAATGCAAGCCAAAATGTGTTCTGGAGCTGCAGGTGACAAGCTACATTTTGGGCAAGTGGGGTAGACAGAGTAGACAGTAGAACTGAGGGAAAATATGCTCCTCTACATTTACACTTATTCCCATTCTTTGCATGTGATATGAAAAATCAATAAAATGTCCTCTTATTTTGGACTAAGAATGAACACACAACAAAATCAGGCTGGAATATAATGTATGTGTGAGATGTTTGATCATCATCAGACCTTAGTATGAGAAACATTATTCAGAATAGAAATGAAGGAATTTAAGCACAAATGTTTCTTTTACACAAAACAAACTTCTAATGTCCTTACTACAATAAAAAAAAATATATTGGGAGGGCTTGGTTCATCAGTGGTGAACTCTCCCAGCTGTTTCACCAATTCAATCTAACCAGACCACTTTTTAGAGCTCTAATACTGTATTGGATGATTCTGCTTATATATGCTATACTGTGTGAATGGTGGAATCTCAGAAACGGTATTCAAGCATAAGCTTTTAGAACAGTAGAATTATATATACAGTAGAACCTCTCTGTAAAGGACACCAAATTGCAGAGCCAAAGTGTCCTTTAGGGAGAGGTGTCCTCTTACCGGAGAGTTGCTAAATTGTAAAAAAATGGTAATTTTGCAAATGAAAACTGTCCTTTGTGGAGAGGTGTCCTCTAAAGAGAGGTTATACTGTATTGTAATAGTGTGGCTCCAGCCATGTACTCACCGCAACAACACAAACAGCGGGGTTCCTATGGAGTCTTCAATACTCCTGCAACACACATACAACATTGACTTGATGCCTTAACGCACATCTGTTATCAGAAATTTAAAATATTTTTGCCGCGTACAATTCTTTTTAAAATAAAATAATTTCCTACTGCCCTTACTGCAAGAGCCAGGCCTCCCATTAATTTATCTTCAAAACAATGATGAGGGTTGCAATTTTATTTTCCTTCTCAACTATTCTGGGGGGTCGGTGGAAGGCTGGTTAAACCGTTTGGTTTTCGACCACTACGATCCGGGTTCGATTCCCGCATTGGACACTTTTTTCTGTTAAAAAAAAAAGCTCCAATGGCCCCCGATTCTTGCAGAAGTCCAACCCCACCAGCGAGTGCAAGTAACCAAACGGGGCTCTGGAACATTTGTAAGTGCAAAGTCGAACTGCTTTTCACATGCCTAGACATGTGGTGCGCTTACAGTAAAAGCAGTCGCTAACTACCCACCATGATTATCATGGCTTTGAGATAAGAAAGAAGAAGAAGAGACTATTCTCCTATCACAATAAGTGTTTTCTCTCTCTACAACTTGGGATCCATTCCATGGGTGAAAGAAACTGTGAATTGACAATAAGTAGAGACAAAGGCTGTTATGTAATGCTAAAACAGTGTTAGTAGAGGGGAGGAGAACTTACTCATCCGTTATTTCTTGGGGGAAGATTTTCTTGGAGAATTCGGCACTCAAGATTTGGGCAAGGCAAATCCCCAAGTTGGTCGCAGAATCTTGGTCGTAGTCATCCTGGACACAAGTAGGAGTGTAAACAAGAGCAGGACTCTCTGTGGAGGGACACTCACCTCCTGGAGGAACTTCTGTACCAGCTCATCCATTATCTCACAGCTGGTCTCCCCGTCTCTGCAACACCACATCGTGTAACATATTCCTTCAAACCTTGTTGACATAGAAGTGTGCTCGGACCATCACCACAACTTGGAATGTGGCCACTTTCAAAATGACCCTACTGTACAAAAGGGGTAAAAATGGCTCATATGTATCACTGTATACAGTGGTACCTCGACATACGAGTTTAATTCGTTCCGCAACCTTGCTCGTATCTTGAATTACTCGTATCTCGAAGCAAATTTCCCCATACAAAATTCCCATTTAAAATCACAGATTAATATCTTCAACACTACCGAACCGAACTCGTATCTCGAATTTCGCTCGTAACTCAAAGCAAAAAATCACTTGCTCGTCGGCTCGTATCTCGAAAAACTCGTATGTTGGGGCGCTCGTATGTCGAGGTACCACTGTATTAGAATTCTTCTATTTGGAGATCCAGAGGTGGATCAAGGTTTAAGATTTTAATAAGTAATGTAACATATTATGATGTATTAGCGCACCATCTGTTATGAAAATTTGAAACTATTATAGACGTGTATGATTCTTTTAAAAATAAAACAATTTATACTACCCTTACTGCAATGGAAAAATTAATGAGAAAGGCCTGGCTCATCAGTGGTGAACCCTCCCAGCGGTTTCGCCAGTTTAATCTACCATACCGCTGTTATATTGCTTTTTTTTTATATTCCTTTTATAGTGATACTGATGCTAGACTCAATGTAACATATATAAAAATATTGTTTATCAATGTGGATATAAATTTATAAAAAGGTGGATCAGTAAATGACTGCAAAGAAGGAAAAATTGTAATGTTTGTGTTTATAAATTGGTCAAATAATAAACTAGAGCCATGTGTGTTGTGTGGAGGATCTTACTTCTCATTCTGCAGGTTGATGACATGTTTCTTGACATCAGCATTGAGCTGATGGATGTAGGAGCTGATGTCGGTGGAGTCCAACTTGGTACAGTCCTGGATGGGCCTGAACTTGGTCTCTCTGTACTTCAGCTTGCCTGCGCAGGGTCCATTATAGGGAGGGTCCAGATGACATGGCGGCATCGCCTACTCACCTAGGGGAATGTCGTCTTCATCCTCGCTGAACTGTGCCTCGCTGTCATTGGCCAGGCTGTTGGCAGTGGGTAGGATGTCCATGTCTGCCAGCTCGGGCGGCGTGGGGCCCATCCCCTCGTCCCGGGGAGCTGGGACCATGGACAGGCCATTGACTACAGGGGGCCGGGGGGCTGCTGAATGGACCACAGCTCAGTTAGACTCTCTGGGGACACTAAGGCTGCCCTTCTCGCCTCAGCCTACCTGCGGCAACTATCCAGCCTCTTCCACAGCACCTAAATATGTTGGAAATAAACCTGATTCAACTCAGGTATGCAGAGAATTTACAGACCTTTTTACTTTGGAAACAAATTGGCTCAACATCAAAGGACTGCCTCAACACTGTCAGAATATCCAGTGGGTGATTTTATGGAGGAGCAAAATTGCATGAAGAGAAAAACGCTTAGGAAAGAAAAGGGATTGTAAAGATTGGTATTGAACAAGTTGATTTTGGTGTATGTCCACAACTCTTCTATGTGGATTTTGAAAAATAAATTTGAAGATCTATTTTTTTGATATGGAGAGAAATCAAAAGGTGAGTGCATTAGTGTACAGAGCAAACAACATGGAATAACCAACTGAAATTTGAGTGAATACCACATCTGGCAATCAAAGATATACACCCAGTGTATATATAGTGCTATCTCTCTATATAAAATACTCAGGATCATTTTAAAAATTCCAACACTATACTTGTAGTATTTTTAGTTCATCAGTGGAGGTTTCAGATTTGCACAACTTCTTCAAATATTTTGTGTGAAAGATCTACAAGAGCCCCCACAATAAAATTATAACTGAACATTTTAAAATGTCTACTGAAAAAATATAGGAAGAGAGAAAGACCTGCAAAGAGTTGGTTGGAAGGGGTCAAGGAAGCTACCAGAAGGTCACTAGATGAGCTGAGAGTAATCACCAAAAGATCAAATTGGAGAATATTTGTCTATAAAGTCATAGAGGGTTAGACTCGACTAGATAGACACCAACAACTATCACCTAGTGGAGTAACTCCACCTTTGCCGGTCCCAAGCCCGGATGAAAAAGGAGAAGGGGGAGCAGTAACAATCTCAGTAAAAAACCTGGGTTCAGCTGGCCCGGCTGATAGTACCCTGTAAGGGCTCCAAATCAAGGGATACAGGATGAGCAGCGTTTGTACTTCATGTTAGGAGCAGCTGCACATGGCTTCTGTTCCTCATGTCAGAGATGGTCATTTCTTTTGGAGCTAAGTCAGCCTGCCACTGAGTAGTGCTCCCAGTCTTAATGACAAAGGCAGACGCATTCTACTTCACCCAATCATGATGGTTGTCAAACAGACACCATTAAGGGTCACAACTTGATACCCTAGTATGATTGAGTGGAGATAAGAAAGAAGAAGACCTAATGGAGTAAATAGCAAGTAAACTGTGACCAGCAACACATCTACCTTAATCACTAACCTGTGTTTGGTTCTAAGGACCCTTATGCGGTGTCAGACTCGACAAGTCATATTTGAGAAAATTGTCTTTCTTAGAGAGGAAAATGATGTTCTATGATGGTCAACCTCCATATCAGATATGGCATCATCTGATGTCTTATATGACTATTAATAGCTGAAATGGATTCTATTTTCTGTAGCTGTGTCCATCTTGTAACTGTATAATTGATTTTCTCCCATTTAAATACAATAAAAATAGGAAATAATTTGTATTCTATTAGTAGAATTGTATCTACTTTCACCTCATTGGTGAAAGAAAAAAAAGACAAAGCAAAGATTATTGTTTGAAATATATTCCCCCAAAAATGGGACCTTGACTTAAGTAGTAATGATGAGAGAGAAACAAGAGGAGCTTATGGTCAAGACTTGCAGCAGGGGCACTTACCTTCAATTGGAGAACAAAACTCTGGAAAAGATTCCTTTATCATTGCTCTCAGTTCTTTATCAATCTTGGGGTTGCTGAATAGGGAGGAGAGATTCCTGCAGCAGTCAAGAGTTAGAAGCTGTGGGGGTACTGAGCGAGCAAGCTGACAACTTACGGGAGAACCTTCTTCTCCAGGATGTGTCTCAGAGATGTGTAGACCCCTTGTCGTACTTGCGCTGTGAGAGGAATGCAGAAGTTGGGCATTATCTGTAGACACAGGCAATGTAGACACATGCGTAGACTGACAGACATCCCAACTTACCCTACAGAGAAAATCTAGAAGGGTGGCGGTGATGGCAGGATGAGGGCGCATGGAGAAATGCATGACCAGAATGCCAGGTTCTAGAAACAACAAGTAGGTGAGCAGGAACTCATGGAATCACAAGGGGATAAGGAACAACAACACATAGGTCAGCATCCAACACACACACAGTCAATAGAAATCTACACAGGACAAAGCATCTTCACTTGGAATAGAAATCCTGCTATACTAAAGCAAGCTTCAACATCATGTAGAACCATCTTGTATCTGGGTGAAGAATATTCTTATGATAAATACAAGGTAATAAGACCAAATCCAAATAATAAATTCAACAATTCTGTTACTGAAATGTCACACACTATTTATTTATTTTGATTTGGTCTTATTACCTTGTGTTTATAATCTATAATCCAAATTGTGTCTACCATTCTTATGATAAGCTTTGAACAAATGAATCCAATATAGATGAACATTTTGCTGGGAAGATAATGTTCTATAAAATATATTTTTTTAACCATTGAAAAAATGTCCATCTATATTTTGGCTATAGAATTGGCCTAGACACCTCTTTGGCAATTTCTTAAAATTTTATAAATTTATTGCGGATATTGTGAAATCAAAGTTTACTGATGATTAGCCTGATACTTTGAGCTCCATTCTGAGTTTGTCCAAGCTCTTGTTGTGGTTTTGTAACCGAACTCCACAATTTGGATTATAGATTAGAAACACAAGGTAATAAGACCAAATTAATAAATGGTGTATTACACACTATTTATATATTTGAATTTGGTCTTATTACCATGTGTTTCTAATCTATAATCCAAATTGTGCCTTATTATTTTTGATAAGACTTCAATGAACCTAAGAAGTTATTCTATCTATGAGCTGAAGAAAAAAAAATTTCAAAGTAAATATCAATGTTGATGCCATCACTTGAAGATTCTATTTTAAAATGAATTCAGGATCTGAAGCTCTCCTCTAGAAAACACTATCTATTTATTGATTTGGTCTTATTTCCTTGGATTTGTCAGTAAAATGTTTGAAACGGGTCAGTGGAAGGATGGTCTAAACCGTTGGTTTTCAACCGCTACGACCCGGGATCGATTCCCACATTGGACACTTTTTTCTGATTAAAAAAAAAAAAATGCTCCAATGGCGTCCAATTCTTGCAAAAGCTCAACCCCACCAGCGAGTACAAGTAACCAACGGGTCTCTGGCACATTTGTAAGTGCAAAGTTGAACTGCTTTTCACATGTGTAGACATGTGGTGCACTTACAGTAAAAGCAGTCGCCTACTTCTACCCACCATGATTATCATGGCCTGTACCATGTATACTAGGAATAAGCAAAAAAAAAATGTTTGAAACGGCAACAAAATAATAATAATTACCCTGCCAGCCAAGTTTGACAATCTATTAGTTGAAAAGAATTGCAACAATGTTTTTATAATGCGGATTTAAAGGAGGGACTGCCAAAAAAAAAACATTAAAAGAAAAATATTGATTTAAATTTTTTTTTTTTTTGACAAACAATTTAAATAACTATTTTAAATTAGAATTTTTTAAAATTCACTTTATTGAAAATTAAAAAATACCAAAATAATGCTAAATATTTTAAGAATTTCCCTCTTTAAAAATTTAAAATCAGATTATTTTTAATATAATTACAAATAAACTTCAAATTAACGTAGAGATGGGAAATCTGAATCATTTATTTTTTTTTTTTTTATATATTTTAGTTTAGAAGTTATAGTATCGGACAAAAGATAGGGGAAAAAATACATCTTGATTATTGAAAAATCCACAATATTGAGGTAAAAGGATTATTACTCAATTTTTATATAAAGAGGGAAAGTTTTGGCTTGCATTAGATGTACTAAACAGGACCTATGGCTGATGCTTATCATCAAATAACTGAATGGACTCATGGAATTCGTGTAATCTTTGCAGAAGGGGATAAGAAACAAGTTTTTAAACACAAGGTAATAAGACCAAATCAAAATAAATAAATATGTGTGTGACGTTTTGGTAACAGCGTTGTTACTGAAACGTCACATACTATTTATTTATTTGGTCTTATTACCTTGTGTTTATAATCTATAATCCAAATTGTGCCTTATCAACAACAAGTTTTAATTTCAGTGTTAAAGAAATGCAAAAAAAAAAAAAAGAATATTCTAGAGATTGTATACATCATAGCTGGGCAGATACTTACCTATGTGCATGATGTTGTCCGTCTTGGGGTCAAAGAACAACCAATCGTAAAAGAGGGACAACTTGGCGTTAGAGGCGGCAACATTGGAGGTACAGGTAGTGAGCAGCCAACCAATCACAGCCCAACGAGGAATGATCTCAGAACAGAGCACCTCGTTGCTGGGATGAATGCAACCACAGATGTAGCGAATCAGGTCGCAGCGCAGGGACTGACTCTCTGGGGTGGAGAGATACTGCACACCCACCGCACCTGTCATTGACTGCCAACAACCTCTCTCTACAGGATAGCCTCTTGTGTTTTGTTGTTGTTAGTGGCCATCAATAGATACCAACTTTTGGTAAAGATAGAAATTCCCCAATTTGATCAGTTGTTAACTATCACTCTCAGCTCATCTAGCGACCCTCTGGTAGCTTCCTTCACCCATTCCAGCCAGCCCATTGGAGGTCTTCCTCTCTATTTTCATTTTTCCCAACACAACCTCTTTCCTAATCTATTTGCTCTCATTATGTGCCCAAAGTAGGTCATTCTTTGTTTACATATTTGGGATTCTAGGGATCTACCAGGATTGATTTAATTTGAGGTTGAAACACTGTTCTTTCATCTGTCCATGGCACTCTGAATAGCTGTCTTCATGTCCACATTTCAAAAGCTTCTCTTGCTAGAGAACAGCTATTTGGTAAAAATAGTAATTTGGGTGATGAAATCTGCCTTTTGTAGAGAGGTGTCTTCCAGCAGGAGTGTCCTCTCAGGGAGGTTTTACTGTATTTATTGGAAGGATCTATTATTTCTTTGTTCTGATCATAAATTTATGATAGTCTTAAGTGCTGTTCATCTTTTTAATAGAACAAAACAAAATAGGGGAGATGTAGCAGCATACTTGGCTTCACCACAGAGCCTGCCTTATATATATACTAGCCGAATGACCCGGGCAACGCCCGTGTTTTCCCCGATTGAATGTTTTTATTCAAATACTATTTGTTACAATTATAATTTGGCACCTTAAATTTAAGGAGCGACCCGCTCCAACACAATAGTTACAAAAACGAAGAAGCGAGTGGGGGGGGGGGCAAAGGTGGCGTGATCGTAGCCAACCAATAGGAGAGCGCCATTCCAAAAAAAAGCAAATGGTGACAGAGATGAAAACTGAAGAATTAAGAACGCATGACGCTCGTAACTGTATATAGAATTGGGCGACAACTATTTGCAAAAAAAAAAGTATTACTTCCTTTTAAAAAATAATATAGTAGAACTCTTGCTAGGAAACATCCTAGGACAGTTTGCATTCCCGAAATTATCATGTCTATTTATCAACTCTCTGGTAAGAAGACACCTCTCCCTAAAGAACACTCTGCATCTAGGTATAATTTCCAGAGAGGGGGTTCTACTGTAGTGTAATTGTGGCAAATGTGCTGGTCGCACCATCTGCTTAGAAAAAAATCTAAAATCCATTTAATTTGCTTTTCCATGCTAAGTAATAATGCCTAAAAAAACCCAGGCTGCTCCTGATCACTCCTTGGAAGTTTGGTTAGTTCAGGTTAAGTTATTTTTATAGTTTTCACAAAAGTGCATGCTCATGAGAGTAGAGTTTAATTGTAGAGTAGAACTTTTTTTTTCTGAATTTTGACTCTTATCTCTGCACTACTGTGTCTGAAATTACTAGAGGTACCAATCTACATACAAAAGTACAAGCATCTGATATCATTGGATGCAATGGGGAAGTACAGTTCCCACATTCCATAAGCCAGCCAGTTAGAGACAGTTCCTCGCTCAACTGTAGTAGCTATGTAAACAAAAGGTAATATGACCAAATTCAAATAAATAGTGTGACGTTTCGGTAACAGCGTTGTTATCATCTTCAGACAAAAGTACTCCAGTAGATGGTAACAACGCTGTTACCGAAACGTCACACACTATTTATTTATTTATATTTGGTCTTATTACCTTGTGTTTATAATCTATAATCCAAATTGTGCGTTATCTAGCTATGTAAACATCAATTATTGTTCAAATCTGGCCTTATCATATGATCAATATAGGATGGTACGATTTTTTTTCTTCAATATTTTTAGTATATTTCTTATATGCCCAAAAATTCTATTTATAAATAGAATCCTGTTAAACTCCCTCTTTTATAACAACATATTCAATTATGATATCATAATTCTACTGTAGAGTTCTAGAAACATAATATTTTTTTGTTCCCAAGTACTACTATAGTGAAATTCCAACTTATTTTTATTCAACAAATCTATTTTTCATGGTAAACGGATTGCGGATTTCGACAATTTAGAAAGAGGGGATCCTATAAACGATCAAGAAAAACGTTATATAATTTCTCTCTCGTTTGCCTTGTCTGTACACTATAGTTAGCTGAAGAAGGGCTTGCCCGAAAGCTTCCTTTAATAGCGTTAATAAAAAAGAGTTGCAGCGATATATGATCCCCTCTTTCTAAATCTATTTTTGTACAGCTGAAAATTTTATATGTTTACATGGCCAATTCAGATATGGTTCTTACTACATTGTTCTTCTTTCTGATAACTTTTGGATTTTAACAAAAATTTAAAAAGTGCCATATTTTGGAATCTGCAAATGATGTGATGATTCATTCTTAACATCCTATTACATTAACACAAAAACTAATTTGGATCTGTGGGAATTTCTTTTTTTTTTCAAAATGTTTCAAGGGATTGCGTGCTTCCTCTTTATCAATGTATGGCACAAAAAGCACTTTGAAGATATTTTAGAAAAAAAAAATAGTTTTTATAAATTAATAAAGTAGATGCCAAATCCTCAAAATATTTTAAAAACTTTTTCTTCGCATATCTCAAGGTACTTTTTTATATAAAATTTTATTTGGCTAATATTCACTCAGGCACAGAACCCTGAGTTGGATACTTTTTATTTTAGGTGAATATTCTTATATTGTGTGTGTGTGTGTACTGAATATATATATAGATATGCAGTGTAGGGACTAGTGTTAAATTTGACTTATTTAGAGAATATTAAGTTTGAAATTTAGAAGAAAAAATAACTCGTAATTGTGAGATTAGTTCCCCAGTGTTTATAAAATAAAGTTCATACACATTTAATTCCAAAAAAAAAAACTATATTTTGATGGTTAGATAGGTTTTGATGAATCCTAATTCTATGATGACCACAGGTTGACTCAAACCTAGGTTTAATGTAGAAACAGATGAGTGTTAAGGTGAAATTATCAGGCCTCCAGGGATTGGTTTCTTTGTTAAAATTTTAAAATGTACAGTTAAACCAGTCTATAGCGCTTCCTCTAAATAGCGCCTCCCTCTCTATAGCACCCGATTTTAAATACATAGTACAATGCGATTTACATTAAAAGTGACCTTTCTATAGCCTCCCCTCTCTATAGCACCCTATTTTGGTGAGTCCCAAGAGGGGGGGGGGCTATAGACAGGTTTAACTGTATATGAAAATTTTATATCTAACAACAGTTTTATGAAAATATGTAAAATAGTATTTGATTATATTTAAACTCTTATCCTTCTATCGATTTATTGTATCGTGTTTTTCTGCTGTAGAAGGGGTTCCAAGAGAGAGAGATTTGTGGATAAAAAAAAAAATTAAAAACAAAACCTATACCAGGAAGCCTGATATTTCCACCTTAATTTTGATACAAGGAATTTTTTTATTCCAACAGCTGAGTGTATCCCAAAGAAACACAAACAAAATGTATAGGAAGTGATCTCCACCAAGCTCTGGTAGAGGACAAGTAGAGCAGACAAACAAACATGCAGAGATCCTATTTACCTGCCTCTGAAACCAATCTTGATACCTCTTGTGCTGTCCGAATTTCACCTGGACACACATCTCGTTGTTATAACTCTCCCCTCCTACTGGTAGAGAGCGGGGAGTTAGAACACAACCACTATAGTAGCAACAGTCGAGATATCAGTGATGAGGGGTGTGCATGTAGGAATAGAGGTATACATACATACATACATACATACATACATACATACATACATGGTGTATGTGCTTAACTCTGTTTTACAACAGAAAACTTTTTTTTTTCTTGTCCCAGGTCTGGACTTCAAGTCAAAAGACCAGATCCTGAAGGCCTCTTTATCACCTCAATGACCACAGCTGGGTCGGTGTAGATGTCTGTTCAGCAATGTCCGATGCATTGCATGATGTGACAAAACTTATTTGGTCTCAATGTTGTCAACAGCCTATTCTTTGTGAAAAAAAAAAAATGGTACAAAAGTGAAATTTATTTTGGATTGGTCCATCGAAATATTGGATAAATAAAGCTTATTAAATCCAAAATAAGCCTTATTTTTTAATATTTATATGATGGATTGCTCTATAGTCAAAAAGTGAAGGTGTGCTGGGATCAGGTGGAGACATTAAGAAAAAGACATCTCCTGATTGTGAAACTAAAAGTTGTGCTGATGGCTTGCTGTCAGAATAAATATAAACTAATTGTTGATTCTGGAATAATCCTCTCTGTACTTCAAAAAGAAAAAATATATATATTACAGAGTGGTAGTTATGAATTATTTTGATAATTAGGATTATTTTTGTAGTATAGGGGTATCTGACGATCTATTTATTCTGTACAATGGTAAACAGTTGGACTTTATTTAGATTTGTTATATATTTTAACCCTCCCAATATATTTTTTCATCACAGTGAGGGCAATAGAAGTTTGATATTTTTGTGAAAAGAAACATTCATGTTTTGGTGTTTTTATTGTATTATATAGATGGTGCATTATTGCTTTGTATATATTTTAGGTTTACTTATTGCAATGTCCCATTGCAGGTGTAACTCTTAGTTGTTCCAATATTAGCCAAGAAGAATTGCAAATACACATAAAAAGAGATAACTGACTGTCTTATTTCAGTTATTAAATAAATATTTGAAAAACAAGAAATGCCACTTGCAGAGGTCAGGAGTGATCAAAATTATAAAAGAGCAAAATGAGGAGGTATGGCAGTGACACAACAAGCTGAACTTCCACAGGATGCACTCAGGATCCCAAGGACCTGAGGAATTTTGCCTTCAAGTATATGCCAACATTGGCAGCCCAGACACAGAAACCCAAATATAACTTGTATGTATGTGATAGATTGAATGGTGAAATAAACATCAAAACAGATGCTATCTATTGGCCGTCACTGCAAACTAGCGGCCTCGGGTCGGTGACAAAGCCACAACACCAGCTTTGGCAAACTGAGAAGTGTCCACCTAGAGACCATGGTTTCGGGCTAATGGCCCTCGTCAGTCTAAGGAGGACTTTTACTTCATGAGATCCACAAGGGATCTAATGGAACCTTCACAATCTGCCAAAGAGGTGTTTTGCTGGCAAAGCGGCTAAGCCAAAATCTATGGCCAAAATATAGATGGAAATTTTGCCGGGAGGAAATTTATCTATAAAAGCAAAGGTTGCCTCACTCATCAATGCTATCTATTGACCATCACTGTGAACTAGTGGCCTTGGGTTAGTGACAAAGCCAACAAGATCAAATGAAGACATGCAACATGGTGCCTAAGAAGCTGAGGAGACCTGTGTGGTGAGAAAGTGGATCTTCCTCTCCATGTCCGGGGTGAGGCGGGACTGGAGGAACCTCCGGGAGGTCCGGGTGGTGAGCAGCTGCTGAATGCCTGCACCCACCGACTTCATCAACTCTCTCTCTAACAAGTCTTATTGCAGCCCTTCATATAAAAGATACCATTTAATTTTTAACAAGTTCACAATTTCAATTAGATTGAAAGTACAAAGAAAATTAGCACATAAAGAGTAAAACGCTTAATTAAAGATGGCTACAGGAACAACCAATAATGATCTGCCCTGAGGTAACAATTAATAATGCAAATGTCTCATCTTAATTCATACTACTCTTCATTTGACCTTTTTGAAAAAATAAAATATAGTTTTCCAAAATATAGCCAAAGTCATTGTCCTTTGTGCAATAAGCCATGACTCCATGTGTTCCCAGAGCTCAATCAAAGCATTGTTTCCTAATCTCTTTTGCTTTAGATTTGGTTTTCTAAATTTTTCAAATATGACAAAGAAAATAGCCCTGAAAGTTGAAAGTATTGTTTACTACTCTTTAAGCAAGGAAACCTTTCAAAATATATTGTAAAAGCACTTAAATGCAAGGGTCATGACATGACAGTATGATGTCAGTTCATTGCATCCTAAAGTATGTGGGTATAAGACAATAGATTAAAAACATCAGGACAAGTAACACTGCTGTTCCATGCACACCAAGGTGCTGACAAGAAAGTTGACCGCTTGACTTAAGGGAGAATCCAACAAGCTAAAGAGAGATGGGCAAATTGAGCGAGACATCTGGATGTGAAATATTGAAGGAAGTAAAGACCTCTAATGAGCTGGCTGAAAGGGGCCAAGAAAGCTACCGGAAAGTCACTAAATGAATTGTGAGTGATGGTCACTAGCAGATCCAATTTAGAATATTTGTCCATGTAGTTACAAAAAGTCAAACTTGACTTGATGGACACCAACAACAATTAAGTGACCACAGTTTGGAATAGAGGTTTTAATAGTTATTTTAAACAGCCGTTGAGAACTCTAGTATGGATGTCAAGAGGAGAGAAAGGATGAAGTACCTGTGAATGTGGAATGCAAGGAGGTGGGGTTGTGCAGCATTTCCTTCCAGAGCTTCTCCATCTCAGGGACCCGGGCCACGTTCTGGAGCACTCGGACCAGGTCGCGGCCCACTGTCATGCAGTCCGCAAACCTCTCCCGCAGCAGGGAGACACAAAAGTCCACTTCTCGCTGCCTTAAGGTGGCCAGTCCGGGCCCCAGGTGGTCCATAAGTAGCCGGAGGTAGGTGTAGACAGAGGAGGCTACCACAGAGGGATGTCGTTCCAACCACGGCCTGCCCACCACACTGTCTCAGCTACACTGTGCTAATCCTGGTGACTGCATCAACATTGATGAGGTCTTGTAACTAAATTTTATATAACTTTTATGATTTCTTTGGCTGGTGCTTTCAATTGAAAAATTATACAATTTAACCTATTCATTTCAACCATCACTAATTCTGGAAATAAAAATCATTCTCCTGTTCAAAATGACACCCAGAAATGGCCTTGAGTTCATTTATTGTAACTTGGTTGCACTTGTGCCAAAATGATGGAGAACTCTGGGATTTTTAAGAGATTACTTGTTGAGCATATTGATTTGTTTCTTCAATTTGTAAAAATAACGAAAAATTATAAAATGGTTCACTTGAAATCAGGTGTTTTTTACATGGGTGGAGTGGAAAAAATGACCCGCTTGGTGGGTCTCTATCATCTACTGCTTCATCCTCCCAATTATAATCAGATTTGTCTCCAAGATATTTCCATCAAAGAAATAAATTTGTGTCATCTGATTCGATCGAATTTGTATCAGAAGTATCTTATTCCGAAAAATATTATGTGTAACATGTAAAATCACCTTCAAAAAGCGCAAAATTATAGACACAAAATCTGTGGTAAAACAAGGAAGACAGCAAGCAGGAATATCTGAGTGAGTCATACACCTATAACAAGGCTTCCATTCTAATAATAGAACTGTAGCAGTTGCTTGTGCATAATTATTAGCCAATTTGTTTGTAGCCCATGAGAAGGGGCACTGGGACTTACATGCCCCCACGATCTGTCCTGTGAGACAGGGCATTGGTGTTCAGAGAGTTAATTCAACAGACTGTGAAACCTCAACCAACCTATATTTACTTTTATTTCCATTGACTATATTTCAACTTTTGGCACTGTCTGCCATAATTTGACACTAAAATCATAAGCTCACAAATCCAAATAAATAATGTGTGAGGTTTTTATAACAGCGTTGTTAGTACTTTTGTCTGATGATAGTAACAATGCTGTTACTGAAACCTCACACACTATTTATTTATTTGGATTTGGTCTTTTTACCTTATGTTTCTAATCTATAAACCAAATTGTAGCTTATCATTGACACTAAAATGTCCTGTAAAATGACCAGATGAATTTATATATCATATGAACCAACTATCTCTCAATACAGACCTGAATTCTTATCAAGATTTGAGAAGAATTGTTGACAACCTGGTATATGGGAAATCCTAAATTTTGACCACTTTTTTTTCCATTTTTAAACTATAATAAATGGCTTCACAATAACACCAGAGTCCAAACCCACCAGTGAGGACAAGTAACCAAACTTGGTACTTTGTAGGTGCAGAATGTAAGTGCTTGCTCCAGGTGTAGACATGTGAGAAACTTGTAGCAAAAGGAGGTGCTACCATGGTTGAATATCCTTGCATATCACAATTCTTCTTTCTTATCTCCACTCAACAATCATATCAGGGTATTAAGACTGTAGAGCTTGGAATTTTTTATGGTGTCTGTTGGGGAAGAGTAGAGCTCATCAATGAATGAGTCAATACAGTCAATGATGTGGTTTGAGGTTGCAGATTGAGAATTGCACTTAGTACATAGTGGGAAAATATATCATGAGGCATATCACTTCGGAACATGGAACAACCAACTACAACAGAATCTTAATCCATGGGGGTCGGTGGAAGGCTGGTTAAACCGTTTGGTTTTCTACCACTACGACCCGGGTTCGATTCCCGCATTGGACACTTTTTTCTGCTTAAAAAAAAAAATGCTCCAATGGCCCCCAATTCTTGCAAAAGTCCAACCCCACCAGCGAGTGCAAGTAACCAAACGGGGCTCTGGCACATTTGTAAGTGCAAAGTCGAACTGCTTTTCACATGTGTAGACATGTGGTGCGCTTACAGTAAAAGCAGAAGCTAACTACCCACCATGATTATCATGGCCTGTACCACGTGTACTAGGGATAAGCAAAAAAAAAAAAAGAATCTTAATCCAACTTTATAGGTAAAGCACCACAATGATAGAATAATTTCTGAAAATAAAAAATATTCAGCCAAGAATCACCACTACCTAGTGAAGGTTATATCTAAACAACAGAGCAGACACACAAGGTTTACTCACTTATTGTCGACCAGGGTTTCCAACATGGCCTCTGCTAGCCACATGTTCTTGGTAGAGATGTCTCCCCCTGGACACAGTGGCTGATCACAGCATGGCTTCACTCAAACCTACATCAGTTGGACACCCGTGCCATGAGAGGACACCTCTCTACAATGGACAGTTGTCACCATCACTAACATAGTGAATACAGTATCCTCTCATTCATCTTCTACTGTATAATATATAATGCAAATTTTTAAAAAATATTTTGAGAAAATCAATTTTTTTTTTTACAGATTCAGGTACGCTCTTTTCATATAAATATTAATTATTTATCAACAAGGTGCGATATTTGAAGTATTTGCACCTATTACAGAGAAAACAAACAAATTAAAGCTTAGAATTAAATATTTACAAATTTACACGTACAGTAGAACCTCCCTTTAGTGGACAACTCTCCACAAACAAGACAGTTTTCATTTGCAAAATTACCATTTTTACAATTTAGCAACTCTCTGGTAAGGGCTCTGCAATTAGGTGTCCTTTACAGGGAGGTTCTACTGTATTAATCAACAGAGTTCATAAAATTTATATTATCAAAGTGGCTGATGTAAGAGAGTTAAATCCTTTAGATCTGAGAACAATCAATGACTCACTTCTGCAAAGTTAGGAAAGTCATAGATAAGGTGGAAGTTCAGTTTCTCCGCAAGAACAATTTGGTGTTTCTGATAGACCTCTTTTATGTTAAGTTCAATAAACTTATTTTAAAGAAAAAAGGGGCATCTCCTGGTCGTGCAACTAAAAGTTGCTGATGGCTTATGCCATCTATCGGAATAAATATCAACTAATTATTGATTTTTAATTATTCCAGAATTGGCCAAATAATATTTCTTAATCAATCAAGAATAGCTAACCACGTATAGTGGCACAAGCCATCAGCAACTCTTAGTTGCATGATCACCTTATCCAAGTATAGATTCACTTTTGCACAATTTTTCACAAACTTATTTTTGGTATCAGTTTCAGAGACTCTTGGAAAGGGTGCGGGGAGCCTGTTCTAGAAATGTAGCTGCTAACACTTTTAGTAATGTGCACAGCCCTCAATAAGTCCGGACAAACTGACAATGGGCGGACCTACCAGCAATCTGACGGAGCAGGTTGATGCACACCACATCAGCACCCTGGACTGCATTCTTGATGAGCTCTCGAAGAAGCCAGATGAGCTGCACACAACCACCCACAAATCTTAAATATATAGAAGTATATAGAAGAATAGGGCACCTCTCCCATCAAAATAAACGCCAAAACCTGACGCCATCTATTGACCGTCGTCGCAACTAACGGCCTCGGGTCGGTGACAAAGCCACAACACCAGCTTTGGCAAACTGAGAAGCGTCCACCTAGAGACCATGGTTTCTGGCTAATGGCCCTCGTCAGTCTAGGGCAGACTTTATTCCATGAGATCCACACAGGATCTAATGGAATCTTCACAATCTACTAAAGAGGTGTTTTGCTGGCAAGGTGGCTGGGCCAAATCTATGGCTAGAATATAGATGGAAAATTTGCCGGGAGGAAATCTATAGAAGTATATATACACAAGCAAAAATAAGCTAGGGGGAAACCATCTAAAATTTAATTAAAATGCAATAAAACGCCACTATGAACAAGAAATGAGTACGAGAAAGTTTATTTTACTAATAATACAATCTTCTACTGTCCTTACTGTGATGAAAAAATAGTGAGAGGATGGCCACACAATCCCTGTGATATTATTTCCTGAATCTAAACTTTAGAAGAGAGAGGGATATTTGGCAATTCTTTTTTTTTTAATTATCCCTAGTACACGTGGTACAGGCCAGGATAATCATGGTGGGTAGAAGTTAACGACTGCTTTTACTGTAAGTGCACTACATATCTACACATGTGGAAAGTAGATTTAGCTAAATCCCTTGGCAGAGCTGACTGCTATAGGGCGCGTCCCCAGGTGGCAGATAGGGGAACGACCTTCAGATATGAAGGCCAGCTGCGAAACAAGCAGAATAACTCTGACGAATAAGCAGTCGTGGACCAACAGCAGCATTGTTAGAAGAGGAGTAGACCTCTTTAAAAATCCTGACTTCAAATGACCCAGTTGATAGACCTCAGCAAGGGTCCCACTCCAGGGATACGGAGGAGCTGCGTCTGTACTCATGTTAGAGTCGGCAGCAAAGGCGTCTGCTTCCATGTTAGGGACGGCCTCAAACTACAGGCAAAGTCAGACTTTCACCAAAGTGTGCCTGGATCATGGTTCTATAATCAACGAAAGCTGCACCCCTACACCCCATTCCATGAGATCAGCTCGAGGAGCATGAACTCATGGAATTCGTGTAATCTTTACACAAGGGGATAAGAAACAACAACAACAACAGATTTAGCTAAATAAAATAGGGTGATCTATATTGAGAGTAGATGGTGAGTTATGAAACGTAGATGTTCTGGGTAAATGTCTACAGATGAATGGGCACTAGCTGGGTAGAGAGGCTCAATCAATTGGGATAATAGAATGGGAAATTAGAGAGTTATATAAACTTATTTCAATATTAAAAGTGCTATGGTAGGTAATATCTTGTTTGGAATTCAAAAACTATTAAACAAACCATTTAAATCAAATTGTGACTAACTAGAGAAAGAACACAAAATGGGCTCACAGGGTTTAATATTTCTGTCATTGGCAGATTAAAGTAATGTTTTGGCTTTGTTAACCAAATATGCTCTTTTTAAAAATCAATCAACCCTGGCATTTCCCTTCTAAAGCATAGATTTTATATAAGGAACACTACTGTATATACCAGCAACTTGACTCTATCATCACAATTCTAAAGTTTCTATTCTGTTTTAACTGTGATTGTAACAACCAACTCTTGGTCTCATGAAATGTTGCTATAATAAGTTTTTTGGATGGTAATTGTTTTTCTATCAAATATGTTCATATTCCAGGAAGGTTAAAAGATCTAAAACTCAATCTGTCAAGTAGTGTCAGATAAAGAGGTCAGCCATGATGGATTCACCCTGTTACGAGCTCTTCATTTCTTTGTATCTCCACAAAGAAAGATTGCATATATATATTACAGTTAAACCTGTCTAAAGCACCCCCTCTTGGGACTCACCAAAATAGGATGCTATAGAGAGGGGGTGCTATAGACAGGTCACTTTTAATGTAAATCGCATCATACTACCTATTTAAAATCGGGTGCTATGGAGAGGAAGGTGCTATTTAGAGGGAGCGCTATAGACAGGTTTAACTGTATATATTTTCAAAAGATTTATCTATCAAACTAATCCTTCCTTGTTCAACCTCTCCCTACTTTCTTCAAAATGAAGCATCCCTCTTCTTCTTCTTTCTTATCTCCACTCAATAATCATATTAGGGAATCAAGTTTGTAGAGCTTGAGATAGTGTCTGCTGGGGATGAGTAGAGCTCATCAATGAATGAGTCAATAATGTATTTTGGGATAGCCTCCCTCTAAATATGGTCAATAGACAATCTGATGATCCCTAAAGTTGGAACCTGCCTTGGGATGGGTAATTTTCCCCAGAGGGGAGGAAATAATGTCCAAAAAAAGGATTGTCTATATATTCATATTTGTCTATAACCAAATATGATTCAATTTATTATATAAGATGAAACATGGCTACCCACCTGTACTCGACACGGCTCATGCAGCCTCAGGTATTTCTCAAGGATGATCTGGTTGATGAGTCCGGTGATGGAACTGAAGCCGTCGCGGTTGACAAAAGTCAGGTCCCGATAATACTGAAACAAGCCGTGGAGTTAGCACACTTGGTGTCTATTGAATATAACAATAGGTTTCTGGAGAGGAGTTTCTTTTCATTTTTATCGATGCCATCTCAAGCTTTCAGGCATCTCTGCCCTTCTACAGGAGTACATCAAACGAATAATAAACGCTGTTACTCTTTGTACCTAGCCAATCACACACATCCGGCACAATATCTCTCAATAGGATCTACTCAACCTTGTTTTGATGATATAGAAGTGGGAGGGGGATGAGTCTTTAGCTTTTTTAAATGGGACATGCTCTTGTCATGTGGTCAAAAGATAAAAAGTTATGAAATTGTTTAATTTTTAAAAGAATCATACGCATCTATAATAGTTTCGAATTTTCATAACAGATTGCGTGCTAATGAATCATAATAAAAAGTTATGTAACAAACACATGTGTTATACAAGATATCCCTTTAAACTACCTCGTAATATATTGTGAACTGTAACAAGAAGAGAGAGTGTATGGAAAGTAAACAAAGAAAAATTAATAAGAAATATAAAAGTTGAATATAATAAGCTATTAGGGGTGCTTATAGAGTAGAACTTCTATCTAAAGTACAACACCTAGTTGTACACTTTAGCCAAAGTGTCCTTTAGAGAGAGGTGGCCTCTTACCAGAATGATGCTTTTTTTTGCTTATCTGTGGTACAGACCATGATAATCATGGTGGGTAGAAGGCGACTGCTTTTACTGTAAGTGCACCACATGTCTACACATGTGAAAAGCAGTTCGACTTTGCATTTACAAATGTGCCAGAGCCCCGTTTGGTTACTTGCACTCGCTGGTGGGGTTGGACTTTTGCAAGAATCGGGGGCCATTGGAGCATTTTTTTTTTTTTTAAATCAGAAAAAAGTGCCCAATGCGGGAATCGAACCCGGGTTGTAGTGGTCGTAATCCAACGGTTTAGACCATTCTTCCACCGACCCCCCCTGAGGCAGAATGATGCTAATTGGTGAAAATGGTCATTTTGGAGATAAAGACTTCAAATTATTTGACAAATAAAAGCACAGTTTAGGCTTATCAGCTATGCGGAAAGAATGTCGTTCATTTGTATTTGATTATTGAATTGATATCCTATGCAGTCTCATTGGACACATGTGCCCATGTTTGTATATAAAGGAGGTTCATAGCAATTGCGAGGGACTCTTCCAGGAGTTATTGTGTGGAGAAGTTTTGTCCATGAGTGTATGGTGAAACATCAGGATTCTGAGAATGAGTTTCTTTTAAGGTCAAAGAAAGCTAGAGAGAGAGATTCATAATTAAATATATATACAGTTAAACCTGTCTATAATGCTCCCTCTTGGGACTCACCAAAATAGGGTGCTATAGACAGGTCACTTTTAATGTGAAATGTTTAATTTTAATGTTTAAAATCGGGCGCTATAGAGAGGAAAAGGCACTATAGACAGATTTAACTGTATATTTTAAAAAGAACTTTTCCTCAGATGCCTGATGCTTTCACTTTAATGGTGATCTTGATCCTCAAAGCAAGCATACAGCTGGAGGGACAACAGGGACCTACCCTGGCAGCAGCGGAAGGATCCACCAGGATTCCTATCAGCAGGCCCAAGTAGATATCATCGTGGCAGCCTTTGATGATCTGCAACACCAGCAAATGTAGAGCTGGGGGGAGATTCACAGTTTATACATACAGCCTCATGTTGGGTCAGCACACACATTGGTAATCAGGAGAATACCTTTACACAGCTACAAAATACATGACAAAGACTTTCTTCTACTTCACCCAAGTTTTCCCACTATGTACTAAGTGCAATTCTTAACCTGCAACTCCAAAACACATTATTGACTGTATTGACTCATCCATTGATGAGCTCTACTCTTCCCCGGCAGACACCATCAAAAGACTCAAGCTTTACAAGCTTGATACCTTAATATGATTGAGTAGAGATAAAAAAGAAGAAGAAGACTTTCCCCAGAACACACACAAAGCCTCGATGTATGGTTCAATACTTTGGATTTTATTTCAAAAATCAAAAAGGACATGGGGAAAAAAGAGAGAGAATAGTAAAATAAATTTGATTTACTTAAAATCTTTTTATTTTCAAAGCCAAGTTAGAGAAAGATCAATAAATTTATTTTGACAGACGCGCTTCTGGGTATCCCATTTAAAGATGGAATAACTATAAGATTGTATTTTAATTGAGCCGAAGTGTGACATTTTCCTTATTTAAAATTGCTATTAACATTGTTTTGTTGAAAAAAAATAAGTTTCCCCAAGGCTGTTTCCTACTGGCTTCACTACTTTCATTCTAAGTCTCACTTTTCCAGAGACTTCTTCCTTCTCAAAATGAACTTGTAAGATACAACAGAACCTCCAAAGAGAGTCCACATGGATACTCCAGGTCTTTCCTGGAGGTAGTCTCTCATTGGAGGTTGATAGGTTATATCAGGCCAAATCTAGAAACAGAATTTTTTTGCTGCACAATTTTTTTTTTTTTTCAAATTTCATTTTTGAACCAGAATTTTTTAAAATGTGTACAAGCAATTTTACATGTAAAATCCATTCTTATTTTTACACCAAATATTTCATCTGATTTAAGATCTTGAACCAAATGAGCATACACATGTTGCCATTTTACCCTCAGTTGATCCTTAAGGTATGTGTCCTACAACCACCCATTTCTATTGATTCCTTTGTTTAAAAAACACAGTCTTAAAGAGAAACCATTACAGTATTCTCTAGATGGATTCAGTAGTTCATTCCATCCGTAGCAAGCAGGCTGAGTGCTATCAGCATGATAACAGGTTTCAAGGCAAAAGGAAGCTGTTCCACAGTTGGAAACATCATTCCCTTCTTTGTATTTAGTCAACACGTGTCTGTTGCATTTGTCTTGGCAATGTTGCTTTTCTCTATAGGGTTTCTTGAGGGCCAACAAAAAAATTCCAAGTGTGAGAAGATAACTTTGGCTGAATTACAACGGAGAACTTCCTATTTAACCTAGTGAGACACAATTCTGTTGCATTTCATTTGACTTTGCAATGTTGTTCCTTCCTATATATAGGACTTCTTACGGCCAACAGAAAATCCTAAGTATGAGAAGATAACTTTGGCTGAATTACAACGCCGAACTTCCTATTTGACCTAGTGAGACACAATTCTGTTGCATTTCATTTGACTTTGCAATGTTGTTCCTTCCTATATATAGGACTTCTTACGGCCAACAGAAAATCCTAAGTATGAGAAGATAACTTTGGCTGAATTACAACAGAGAACTTCCTATTTGGCCTAGTGAGACACACAAGTGTATTGTATTTCATTTTATTTTACCAAATTGCTCCTCCTTATATACAGGGTTTCTTGAAAGCTAACAAAAAATCCCATTGTCCTAAGTGTGAGAAAGTAACTTTGGCAGAATTACAACGGAGAACTTCCTATTTGGCCTAGTGAGACACACAAGTGTATTGTATTTCATTTGACTTGGTAATGTTGTTCCTTCCTATATATAGGACTTCTTACAGCCAACAGAAAATTCCAAGTGTGAGAAGGTAACTTTAGCAGAATTACAATGGAGAACTTCCTATTTGGCCCGGTGAGACTCACAAAGTCTGTTGCATTTCATTTGACTCTATTTTACTTGTTTCTCCCTATATACAGGATTTCTTGAGGGCCAACAAAAAATCCCATTGTCCTAAGTATGAGAAGGTAACTTTTTGACAGAATTACACAATGCAGAACTTCCTATTTGGCCTAGCTAGTGAGACACAAGTCAGATGTATTTTATTTGACTCTATGCAGAGTTGCTTCTTCCTATATACAGGGTTTCTTGAGGGCCAACAAAAAAGGATGACTTAGGATAGAAATATGCTCAGAAGCAATACCTCTGACTTATGTCCAGATGGTATGACAAATAGGTTAACCAAATAAATAATGGTCTGACATCTCCATTGTCTCTGAAGACAGAAAGAATCCACAACAGCGACAGATCAACACCAAATAACATAAGGAAGTGACAGCTCTTCAGTGGAATTAAAGATAGGTATTACCCAATTCTAAGTATTTTTTTCTATCTTCCTGAGGCTTTTGGCCATTTCCTCCCTCTATATTCAATGAAATTATTATTTAAAATTTTGACTCAATGAGATAAAATTCTGTGATTTTTAATGACACACCTCTTAAATAGGCTACATGTGAAGTTGTTGTTTCTTATCCCCATGTGTAAAGATTAGACGAATTCCATGAGTTCATGCTCCTCGAGCTGTTTTATGATAAGCAGCGGCCTCTCCCAAAGGTCTTGTTTAGTGCATCTAATGCAAGCCAAAATGTGTTCTGGAGCTGCAGGTACCAAGCTACATTTTGGGCAGGTGGGGTAGATTTTATTATTATTTTCTATCTTCAATGGCTTGAGATGGCCTGTTCTAAATCTTGTTAGTGTTGTTTGATGCTGTCTGAGGTTCAGAGCTCCTCCTAGGTTCACTCCATTGTACCAACTGTGCTTAGGTGGGATCTTCTAGTACATGTGAAGTAAATCCGGGTAGTTGGTGCTCCAGGAACCTAGGTTATAAATATATCTCTCTCTCTGTGAATATATTCTTTTTGATTTTTCTTGCTCTGCAATTTGTCAGCTATTTATTGCTTGGATCCTTTGGATATAGTGAGAAATGTTAGATGTGATATAAGAGTTTTTAATAACAGAAAAATGGCATTTTTGTAAACAATTAACTAAATTATTAATTGTCATTCCAATATAAACAGAAGATTTTTTTTTTTTTTGCTTATCCCTAGTACACATGGTACGGGCCATGATAATCATGGTGGGTAGAAGAAGGCGACTGTTTTTACTGTAAGTGCACCACATGTCTACACATGTGAAAAGCAGTTCGACTTTGCACTTAAACAGAAGATTTAAAATATATATATTAGGCAATTTGTTATAAAAACTTACTGCGAGGTTATTTTAAAACACAAAAGGAAATCTCGCTAGGGATATGGCAAAAACCTTTCCATATAACAAAAACCTTCCCTTATAACAAAACTAAAATAATCCCCAATTCTAATATAATAATATAATGAAACCACGACTATAGTGAACTACAAGTTCAGTCCCATTGGATTTATTATAGTGAGTTTTTCTATTTACATATTTTTAAAGCTCCAGTAAGTTATAAATTAATTTCAATCAATATAAGGCTGGGAAACTAATATTAAAAACACAAGAGTAATTACATAAGGAGAGAATATGTTCTGGTATTGGGAGGGCTACATAAGGGGAAGGACTATTTGTGGACAAACAACCTCAAGGAATTGAGCGGAGCAAGTTGTTGTTGTTAGCATCCATCTAGTCTGATAAAGCACAATTTGGATTATAGATTATAGCTACAAGGTAATAAGATCAAATCCAAATAAATACATAAATAGTGTGCGACATTTCTGTAAACATGATTGTTACCATCATCAGACAAAAGAATAAATGCAGAAAATAAAGACCTAATCCAAACAACACACTATTTGTATTTGGTCTTATTACCTTTGAATCTATCAGAACTTTTGTCTGATGATGATAACAACACTTTTAATGAAACGTCACACACTATTTATTTATTTGAATTAGGTAGGTTTTGTTTTTTTGTATCCATCAAGTCGAATTTGGCGCTTGGTGACTAAACAGACAAATATTCTCCTATTGATCTGTTGGTGGCCATCACTCGCAGCTCAACTAGTGACCACCTAGAAACTTCTTCTTCCAGCCAGACATTGGAAGCCTTCCTCTCTTCTTTCTTATCTCCACTCAATCATATTAGGGTATCAAGCTTGTAGAGCTTGAGATGGTGTCTGCTGTGGATGAGTAGAACTGATCAATGGATGAGTCAATAAAGTCAATAATGTCTTCTTCTTTCTTATCCCCACTCAATCATGTCAGGGTATCAAGCCTGTAGAGCTTGAGATGGTGTCTGCTGAGGATGAGTAGAGCTGATCAATAGATGAGTCAATACAGTGTGGTTTGGGGTTACAGGTTGAGAATTGCACTTGTTTGTCAAATCCTCTCTTCCTTCTATTTAGGACTGACAGCTACCTTTTCCTAAGGAGGAAGGTTTCAAGATAGAGGAGACAAAACATAAGAAATATTTTTAAAAACTTTTTTCAAGAGCTAAGACAGGTAAAAACAATAGTATTAATACAGTGAGAGAGATGTTAACCCATTGTTGTAAGGAAATCACTACTTACGTTATCATTCAGGATGTCGTGAGCTTCGTTTTCTGAAATTCCGCTGATAAGGCTTTGTAGACGGACGTAGGTCTGTTCATATTTCTGCGCACAATCAATCATATCAATGGTGGGCTCCCTCCTGTCAAGGTGTAGAGAAGGTACAGTTAAACTTGTCGCCCCCTCTTGGGACTCGCCAAAATAGGGTGCTATAGAGAGGGGGTGCTTATAGACAGGTTACTTTTAATGTAAATCTTGCATCGTACTACATATTTAAAATCGGGCGCTATTTAGAGGGGGCGCTATAGACAGGTTTAACAGTATATTCAAACACACACCTTATTGTCAACTATAGGATTCTCCCTCGGTAGATATGTAGGAAGGAAGTTTTGATATATTAACAAATAGTAGAAATTTCTCACAAAAGGAAAGCTTTCTTCTTCTTTTCTTATCTCCACTCAATCATATTAGGATATCAAGCTTGTAGATGGTATCTGCTGGGGTTGAGTAGAGCTCATCAATAGATGAGTCAATACAGTCAATAATGTGTTTTTGTTTTCCCACTATGTACCAAGTGCAAATCTCAACCTGCAACCCCAAAACACATTATTGAATTTATTGACTCATCCATTGATGAGCTTTACTCTTCCCCGGCAGGCACCATCAAAAGTCTCAAGCTTTACAAGCTTGATACCTTAATATGATTGAGTGGTGATAAAAAAGAAGAAGAATAATGTGTTTTGGGGTTGCAGGTTAACACTAAGTACATAGTGGGAAAACCTTGCAACCATTCTGGAAAGTCAATGTAGGGAAGCTTTTATTACGGCATTTCAGTTTTTGTGTACTTCTCCTAAGATTAAACACATGGTAATAAGACCACAAATCCAAATAAATAAATAGTGTGTGAAGTTTTGGTAACAACGCTGTTACCGAAAAATCACAGACTATTTATTTATTTGGATTTGGTCTTATTACTTTATGTTTAGAATCTATAATACAAATTGTGCCTTATCATTCTCCTAAGATAAAAAAAAAAAAAATAATGAAAGAGTAGAGAGAAAGGTATTGAGATTTATATACCAAAAAAGATAAAACACACAAACACAAAACCTTATATATCAGGGCCACTAGCTCTATAGAGACAGTGAATAGAGAGTATAGATTTAATGATAAGGTACAAAATTTGGATTATGGATTAGAAACATAACAAGGCTAAATACAAATTAATGAGTTGTCCGGTGGTTACCCAAAGGTCACAAACATTTCATTAAATTGGGTTTGGTCTTGTTTTCTAGTATGATTTAAAATATTTCCTAATTTATAAGATAGTTATAGATTAGAAAAGACAACCATGTTAATGTATATTAAACTATAAAATAATAAAATTTATAATTTTTTCTTAATACAGTAAAACCACCATGAGAGGACACCTCTCTACAAAGAACAGTTTTTTTGGGGGTCGGTGAAAGGATGGTCTAAACCGTTGGTTTTCGACCACTACGACCCGGGTTCGATTCCCACATTGGCCCCCGATTCTTGCAAAAGTCCAACCCCACCAGCAAGTGCAAGTAAACAAATGGGGGTCTGGCACATTTGTAAGTGCAAAGTCGAACTGCTTTCACATGTGTAGAGCACTTACAGTAAAAGCAGTCGCCTACCTCTACCCACCATGATTATCATGGCCTGGACCATGTGTACTAGGGAGGGCCAAAAAAAAAAAAGAAGAGTTTTGATAGGTAAAATTAGGATTTTTACTATTTAGCCACTCTCCGGTAAAAGAACAACTCTCCCTAAAGGACACTTTGACTTTGCAATTAGGTATCCTTTACAGGGAGGTAGTTCTACTTATATGATTTTGTCATTAACAATTTTTTTTATTAAGTTATATATTTTTTTAAAGTCCTAGTGTAAATTCGAAGTTACCATATTTTAATTACTTTTTTAAATCAAAGAATGGAAACCCTAATGGCTCTCACAACCAGGATGGAAGAGAGAGAGTGGGTGTTGTCAAAAGTTAACCTGGCGACTATTTGTGATATTACTTCATTCCAAGTGTGAAACCTCTGGCAAAGCAGGTGTGACCTCTATCAGGGCAGGGCTGGGAGATATGCAAACACTATGCCTGCTTAACAGACAGCCATATACAACATCTAGAAGAGAAAACAATAGATACAATGGAACCTCGTTATCTCAGCAGTAATACGGTTCTAACATCATAATTCTAAAGACCAAAGTTATACACTAATGGATAAAACATGAAGTTGAAAATCTTTGATGTCGCTGATCTTCAGTTTTTGTGAAAGAGACGGAAGCAATTTTGTTCACACTTGGCTATCTTGTGTGTCTTCAATAAAGGACATTGTTTATCAAATATCTTTCTTTGTCTGAATCCCAATATACATGTTAAAAAGGTACAACTTCCTTAAGTTTTGTCCATGAGTGTGAGTCACTCAACTGCTTTAACCATTATTGTAACAACAACATGGTTATAAAAACATAATATCTTGGTCCCAAGTGACTATAATTTGATTGGAAAAATTTGAAAGAGGGTCATTCACCAATCCAAGGATAAAAGAGACAGCCGAAAAAAACATCCCAGGTTTTTAAGAGAATATTTAAACATAATAATTCATTGTTTTAAGAAAACTAAACTATTCTTAGGTCATTAAAATATGCAAAGTATCAGGTCCCTATATATCAAAGATGAAAGTCAATATCAATTATTTCATAAAAATACAAACAACAAAATCACAAATATAAGGTACACAATTTGGATTATAGATTAGAACACACATGGTAATAAGACCAAATCCAAATAAATAAATAGATAGTATGTAATACACTATTTATGAATTTGGTCTTATTATCTTGTGTTTCTAATCTATAATCTAAATTGTGGAGGTCGGTTACAAAACCACAACAAGAGCTTGAGTAAACTCAGAATGGAGCTCGTAGTATCGGCTTAATCATCGGTAAGTATAGTGGTCAGTGTGCATAGTGTCACCCACTATATATTTATTTGGATTTGGTCTTATTACCTTTTGTTTCTAATCTATAATCTGAATTGTGGAGGTCGGTTACAAAACCACAACAAGAGCTTGAGTAAATTCAGAATGGAACTCAAGTATCAGGTCAGTAAGTATAGTGGTCAGTGTGAATAGTGTGACACACTATTTATTTATTTGGATTTGGTCTTATTACCATGTGTTTAAAAGCACAAATAGGATAAGGTTCAATTTGGATTATAGATTAGAAACACATGGTAATAAGACCAAACCCAAATAAATAAATAGTGGAAGACATTTTGGTTAACAACACTGTTACTGAGAAACATCACGCACTATTTATTTGATTTTATTCAGTAATTTTTTCTGATGATGGTAACAATGCTGTAACCAAAAACTCACACACTATTTATTTGGTCTTATTATCTTGTGTTTAAAAAAAGCACAAATAGAATGACAAAAACAATTTTATGAAGGCCAAAAAAAGATAAATTCTATGAATTGAACCCATTTACCACAGTACTTTTGTTACTCATGTAACCACTGCATGGTGATTGGCTAATGAACCCAAAGCTAATTGGCAAATGAAGGTCATGTGATAGTGATAAGGCACAATTTGGATTATAGATTATAAACACAAGGTAATAAGACCAAATTCAAATAAATAGTGTGTGACGTTTCGGTAACAGTGTTGTTACCTCAGTTGTTTTGTCTGAAGATGTTAACAACGCTGATACCGAAATGTCATACACTATTTATTTATTTGGATTTGGTCTTATTACCTTGTGTCATGTGATAGTACCGGCAGACACCATCAAAAATCTCAAGCTTTACAAGCTTGATACCTTAGTGTGATTGAGTGGAGATAAGAAAGAAGAGAAGAAGATGTGATAGTATAAAACCAACCAATCAGTGGTGGTGATAGTACATATTCCAAGTGTGACATGATCATCATGTGAGTAGTAAGCAACTGATTTTAGTGTGTCACAGGTCTACACATGTAGAAAGCAGTTTGACTTTTGACCAGAGCCTCGTTTGGTTACATGCACTCGCAGGTAGAATTGAACTTTAGCTAGAATCAGGAGTCATTGATTGTTTTTTTTTTTTTTCCTAAAAGAAAAAAAAGTTACCAATGCAGGATTCAATCCGTGATTGTGGCTGTTGAAAAATCACCAGTAAGAGAATAAATGACACCATAGAAACATTAAGGTGATATAAGCAGAGCCCTAAGCTGCCTTTCTTAGTAAATGCTGGCAATCCAATACAATAGTATTACATCAAGAGCGTGGTGTTGCTGGAGACCCACTGGCGATTCTCCACCAAACTATGCAGCACTGGCAGAGGCGCCATATTCATTGTACATAATGTATATAATGCATATTATATTTTTTAAATAGTGCAGACTGTGCACTTTGAATATATTGACAAGATGACAAAATTATTTTAATTGTCAAAAAAAAAATTGTCTCGAGATTAATTTGGTTTTCCACTGATGACCCAAAGCCCCCGACTAATCTCATAATTTTTACCATTGCAGTAAGGTCTGCAGAGAGAGAATAAGAAACATTGCCATATAATTTATAGTTACAAATTTTAATACTTTTATCTCCACATCCCTGGCACATAGCAAATATGGATTTAAGTCACCTAGAAACCACAAAATCAATAGGATTTGATTATCACAAGTAATTTTCACAAGCCTACCTGAAGCAAGAGAATCCACCACCCAACTAGACGAAAGAGACCTCCTCCGTACCATCAAAACCCAATGCCTGCAGGAATGGAAATCTGATGCTGCACATGACTGGTACAGAGCAGGAGGGACAAGCACCGCTTCTGTCCTCCCAAGAGAACAACAGTCTTTGATTTCCAGACTTAAGTCTGGTCATCTACGGACAATGACTTTCCAGAATGGTTGCAGGGTTTTCCCACTATGTACTAAGTGCAATTCTCAGCCTGCAACCCCAAGACATATTATTGACTCATCCATTGATGAGCTCTACTCTTCCCCGGCAGACACCATCAATACGCTTTACAAGCTTGATACCTTAGTGTGATTGAGTGGAGATAAGAATGAAGAAGAAGACAAGTAATTTTAAATGTTAGATTAGGTGAAACCTCATCGTAACACTTTCCTTTATATAACAAGGAAACATGATTATAACCCTATTGCTCTAAAGTCCCAAGTGTTTTAACCGTGGTTATAACAACAATGAGGTGGTGATAACAACATAAAATCTTGGTCCCAAATCATGCTGCTATAGTGAGGTTTGACTATATATATTTTTAAGACAAAAAAAAAAAACTAAATGATATTAATAGAACTTCCATGAGACCTCTCTACAAAGGATAATGTCTGGAGTCCTCCTTGTCTGGAGGAGGACTGTCTCAAGGTGGGGAAGCCTTCCTTGCTGAAGACATTTGTATATATATTCCCCTATACTTTATATGTCCTTTTACTCTTTTATTTTTCCACCTTTGTAAAATTTGATTGAAAGAATAAATAAAATTGTTTAAATTGTCAATTGTCTCTCTACAAAGGATAATTTTTCTTCACCAAAATTTCCATTTTGCTATTTAGTTGCTTTCAGGTAAGAGGACAACCCTCTCTAAAGGACACTTTGGCTCAACAACTAGATGTCCTTTATAGAGAGGTGCCACTGTAATTGAATTCTGCAAGCGATGGATTAAAAATGATCTGTATTTGTAGAGTCAGATTAGTGAACAAATTGTCACCAGCAACCAATCCTGGAGAATTCCCCTGTGTACAATAATATGTAGATTTTTATTACAGTAGAACTACCTTCCTGTAAAGGACATCTAATTGCAGAGCCAAAGTGTCCTTTAGGGAGAGGTGTCCTCTAACAGGAGAGATGCTAAATATTAAAAATGGTAATTTTGCAAATGAAAACTGTCCTTTATAGAGAGGTGTCTTGTAGCGCGAGTGTCCTCTCATGGAGGTTCTACTATATTATCCTTCTAGAACATGTGGCCAAGAAACTCATGGTAGGCAGTAGTTGGTGACAGCTTTTACTCTAAGTCTACTACATGTCTATACACATAGAAAGCGCATTTTGACTTTTGCACTTACAAATGTGCAGAAACCTTGTTTGGTTACTTGCACTCGCTGTTGGAGGGTTGTACTTTTACAAAAATTGGAGGCCATTGAACTATTTTATTCAGAAAAAAATTCCAATGGAGGAGAATTCAATCCTGAGTTATGGTTGTCAGAAATCAATTTTTTGTATACAACAGAGGAGACCTATATTTTGACAATAATATGTGCAAACTAGATCAGTGAAGTCTTACCTTTCAACTTCATATCCAAATCAATAGGGTAACACAAGCCACTCACAATAGGATAGAGTAGCAATGAGCCAAAGGCCTAAAACAATGGTGAAGCCAAATGAAAAACAAAAGGCATTGACATGATGATGAGAATACTGCCTGATGTCAAGGGGTCAACAATATGGCGAATCTATAGATTTTCTGAGCTAAAAATTTGGGCCAATGTGGGTACTCTTGAGGAAAAAAGAGTCTGTGGATGAGTGGTTAAAACCCTCGATTCCCGACAGCCATGAACCGGGATTTAATCCCGCATTGAACACTCTGTTTTAATATGTGAATAACCTTCTCATATTATTCATTGTTGTAAATATCTTAAGCTAGGTTGCTCTTTTTGAGTGGTACCTAGTAAAGTTAATTTGGAACCAGGAACTCTTGAGGATGCCAATCAAACTGTTATACAAAACCATCAAATGTCTTATTTTGGATTGTAGTTACCTTATACAGTGCATGCTTTACTGCTTCAATCTCCCTTGATTTTTACACAAGTCTAAACCCAACAGTGAGTGCAGGTAACCAAACAGGGTTCTAGTATCTTATAAGTCAAACTGCTTTCTATCATGTGTAAATATGTGGTGTACTTACTGTTGAAAAAAAAAATGCCATTATCATGGCTTGTACCAGGTGTGCCTGGAATGAGAGAGAAAATAAAAATACAATAAAATGTTGTTAAAATGAACTGGGGGAGGATTATAGAAAACCTTATACCCTTATAACCAATTTTTTACTTTATAATCATGGCTATATATATTATGAACAAAAAGTTCAGTCCTGTTGGGGTTTACTATAGACAGGTTTTACTGTAGATAAAATGGAACAGGACACAAAAGAAGACATATATCTTGTAGATAACTCTTGTATATAACTCTTCCCATGTTGGCCTGCTATGGAGTAGTGCTCCCAGTCTTAATGACAAAGGCAGATCTATTCTACTTCACCAGTGATAATGGTAACTCTGCCTTTGCCGGTCCCAAGCCCGGATGAAAAAGAAGGAGGGGGAGCAGTAACAAGCTCACTAAAAAAACCTGGGCCCAGCTGATAGTATCTTGTAAGGGCTCCTAATCCAGGGATACAGGATGAGCAGCATTTGTACTCCATGTTAGGAGTGGCTGCACATTGCGTCTGTTCCTCATGTCAGAGGCAATCTATTCTTTTGGAGCTAAGTCGGCCTGCTACTGAGTAGTGCTCCCAGTCTTAATGACAAAGGCATTCTCCTCCCCCCAGTCATGATGGTTGTCAAACAGACACCATCAAGGGTCACAACTTGATACACTAATATGATTGAGTGGAGATAAGAAAGAAGAAGTGATGATGGTTGTCAAATCTCCCTGCATCGGCCATCACACAGAAACATTATCAAAAGTCTGAAGCTCTACAAGCTTGATAACCCTAATATGATTGAGCGGAGATAAGAAAGAAGAAGATGACAAAGACAGATGCATTCTACTTCACCCAGAGATAAGAAAGACTCTTCTCAAGATCCTAGTAGGTTGGTACACCATCCAAGACATGGAACACACAGAGACTGGGGGGAGAGGATAGGAAGATCCACCAGCCTAAGGCTGAGAAGAAATAGAAACACAAGATAATAAGACCAAATCCAAATAAATAAAATTGTTTGTGACGGTAGACAGCATCTAGTTTTGACGTTTAATTTGACAAGAGAGCCCACCTTTGCTTTTTTATATATGAAAAAACACTCCTGGGGGGCGCTCTGCCATCTAAAAAGCACATGTGCTCGTGGTCAGGAAATGCCTTCTTTATTTTATATATATATATTTCTTGACAAAAAAAAATCATTCAGTGGTATGTTTCTTTAAAATAATTTTATTATCGTTAGTTTTCGGGCTTTTTCATTCTTGTACAGGAATAGGTTGTACCCAAAAATACTTCTGTAGATGGGAAAAAATCCAAGAAGCAAGAGATACTGAAAGTATTTTAAAGAAAATTATCCCTGAACAACATTTTTTTTTTGCCAAATTTTATAGCACAAGGGATTCTGATTTTCGAATACAGTGGAACCTCTATGAGATGACACAAGTGCTAGTGGACACCTCTCTATAAAGGACAGTTTTCATTTGCAAAATTATTATTTTTACTATTTAGCAACTCTCCAGTAAGAAGACACCTCTACCTAAAGGACACTTTGGCTCTGTAATTAGGTGTTCTTTACAGGGAGGTTCTACTGTATACTGCACATTAATTTCATTTGCATAAATAACAATATATCTCTATTAGACCAAATCCAAATAAACAAAGTGTTTTACATTTCGATAACAGAATTGTTCGCATCATCAAACAAAAGTACTGAATGATAACCAAAACATCACACACTATTTATTTATTTGGATTTGGTCTTATTACCTTATGTTTCTAATCTATAATCCAAATTGTGCCTTATCAATATATCTATATAATACAAATACATATTTTTAAATCCATTGACACTAATTTATCTTAAAATTTCATACTTAAAATATGTAAATAAAATGTAATATTGTAATCTTAAATGAATCCATCAATAGTATTTTGGAAATGTCATGGGTGTGCTATTGGGTTCCAACATGGAGGAGCTCATTTCTGAAACGAATGAAAAATTTAAATTTAGAACTACAGCCGAATCTTGCTTATGTTGCTGTTATAACCATGGTTGAAGCAATATGGTCTTAGAACCATATGGTAACAAATCCAAATTATTGAAATGGCGATATTTCTGTAACGGCAATTGTTACCATCACAGGTATTAAAAGTACTGAGTGCTAGTGATGGTAACAATGCTGTTACCATTTTGGCTTGCATTAGAAGCACTAACAGGACCTTTAGGAGAGGCTACTGCTTGTCAAACAGCATGAGGAGCATGAACTCATCGAATTTGTGTGCTCTTTGCACAAGGGGAAAAGAAACAACAACAATGCTATTATCGAAATGTCATTAAAAATTTCATTAATTTGTTTTTAATGTCTTGTTACCTTATGTTTCTGAACTATAATCCAAATTGTACCTTATCACAATTGAGACTTATAACTTGGAACCTTAGAATTATGATGCTATAACCACATTGCTGTTATAGAAGATGTTGGGTAAGATGCTCAATTCTATGAACCATTGGTGAAAAGGTGCCACCAGATAAGCTAGGTTAGGTTCAGATTGGTTAAAATAGGTTGGTTAGATTGGGTTCGTTCAGGTTAGGTTTGGTTATTTTAGGTTAGGTTGTTTAAAAGTGAAAATAATTTTGTTTATACAATAGAACCTTCCTGTAAAGGACACCTAATTGCAGAGCTAAAGTGTCTTTTAGGGAGATGTGTTCTCTTACCAGAGAGTTGCTAAATTGTAAAAATGGTAATTTTGCAAACGAAAACTGTCCTTTATGGAGAGGTGTGTGCTAGTGGGGTGCCCTCTAAAGGAAGGTTCTACTGTATAGTGAGTAGGCCTAGCGTTGTATATTACAATTGTCAGTGCTAATATGAGTATCTCATCAGAGGTTGAGATTCTACTATATCTGTTTTTGCAAAAATATTTATCTCAAATGATAGATGAACAGAACAGTTGAAAATAAAACTTGTATATAGGGTGCATGTGTCAAATACCCTTTAAATTATTTAATAACTTCATCCTTCAAAATATCAAAACAATATTTAAAATGCTTATAACTGACAAATGGCTGGGTTTTTTTCAAATATTCATTATTTTAAAAGATAATTTGTCAATTTAGAGAGAGAGAGGTCTATTAAATAGGTTTGTGCATGAATATCAATATTTTCTATTTAATATATAAAATATCTTTTGATATTAGGTGTGAATTTTTAACTTTTAAAAAGTTTATGAGGAAAATTTGAGCTCAAGTTGGGTTTAGAATGATTAGAAGTCCCTATTGGAACTTTTTAGGCATTACCCTGAAATGTAATGAAAAACAAATTTTGATATTTCAATTTAAACTATGCTAAGTTCTTTTTTCAAAATAGTATGCATGGTAAATTAATGCTTAAATTTAAAGAAAAAAAATTTAAGTTTTGATTTAGAAAAAATTAAATAAACTATTATTAATATACACATTCGTTTGCATTTTAAAAATGCATATATATTTCTATATATTTTCATGAATTTCCTTTTTAATTTTCACTTTACTAGCCTACAAAAATAATACTAGAGGCGCCATCTCTCGAATGCAAGTAAAAACAAACAAAAATTCACCGTCACATGTTTTGCTGGGAACAACGGAAGCAGCCATTGGGGTTATGGCAAGTACTTTGCGAGCTTACTGCATATTTTTGTAAATATCTCGAAATTACCTCTTCTAATTCATCCTTAATTTCGATAGGAGTTAAGGCGAATAATCTTATTTGTAAATTTCTATTTGAGTCCATTATAAATTTTCAAAATGACATATAAAAATTTAATCACATCGACGAAACGGAGCCGAGCGTAACCTCTACAACGAGGGTTGCGCCATTTTTGCGGAGTGATACAAAGTACGTGAAGCAGAGTGACCGGGCTATTTTTCTTGACGATGAAAAATAGTTCGTTTAATTTTATTTTACTTTTAAATTTTAAAACAGTAAATAATTTTTTTAATTTGATTTTTGAATATTCGATATAAATTTATGTAAATTTATTAAATTTAATGTTTTAAAATAAATTCTTTCAGCGCTCACACACACAAATTGAAAGTTGTCCAATAAAATCACTTTAACAAAAATAGCTATGTGATACTGTGAGGGGTACTTTTTTTTTTTTTTTTTTTTGCTGCATGTACAAACACTTTCCTCTTCTTTTTTTTTTTTATCATATCATATTTGATTTTTTTTTTTAATAATTATGAGAATTATTTTAACATATTTATGCAATTATGATAAATATATGTTAATATAATTTCAATTGGAACACGAACGTGTAATTTTTGTAATTGTATGTAATTATAATATGAAACATTGTATATAGGGGTATGTTAAGTTATTCATGTTTCATTTTGATTGCGATACTACTCATGCAGTAAAGAGATAATGGTTAAGGTGTTGTTTAGAGTCTGGCAGTCCTGACTTCCCACTCGGTTGGAATAGGCGTTCGCGTCTGATTCTTCAACAATAACGCCGGGAAAGATACTGTACGTGGCCTACAATGACGTGGATCCTCTGATACCTCGACAATAACGCCGGGACAGATACTGTACGTGGCCTACAGTGACGTGGATCCTCTGATACCTCGACAATAACGCCGGGACAGATACTGTACGTGGGCTACAGTGACGTGGATCCTCTGATACCTCGACAATAACGCCGGGACAGATACTGTACGTGGGCTACAGTGACGTGGATCCTCTGATACCTCGACAATAACGCCGGGAAAGATACTGTACGTGGCCTACAGTGACGTGGATCCTCTGATACCTCGACAATAACGCCGGGAAAGATACTGTACGTGGGCTACAGTGACGTGGATCCTCTGATACCTCGACAATAACGCCGGGACAGATACTGTACGTGGCCTACAGTGACGTGGATCCTCTGATACCTCGACAATAACGCCGGGACAGATACTGTACGTGGCCTACAGTGACGTGGATCCTCTGATACCTCGACAATAACGCCGGGACAGATACTGTACGTGGGCTACAGTGACGTGGATCCTCTGATACCTCGACAATAACGCCGGGAAAGATACTGTACGTGGCCTACAGTGACGTGGATCCTCTGATACCTAGACAATAACGCCAGGACAGATACTGTACGTGGCCTACAGTGACGTGGATCCTCTGATACCTCGACAATAACGCCGGGAAAGATACTGTACGTGGCCTACAGTGACGTGGATCCTCTGATACCTCGACAATAACGCCGGGACAGATACTGTACGTGGGCTACAATGACGTGGATCCTCTGATACCTCGACAATAACGCCGGGACAGATACTGTACGTGGGCTACAGTGACGTGGATCCTCTGATACCTCGACAATAACGCCGGGACAGATACTGTACGTGGGCTACAATGACGTGGATCCTCTGATACCTCGACAATAACGCCGGGACAGATACTGTACGTGGGCTACAGTGACGTGGATCCTCTGATACCTCGACAATAACGCCGGGAAAGATACTGTACGTGGCCTACAGTGACGTGGATCCTCTGATACCTCGACAATAACGCCGGGAAAGATACTGTACGTGGCCTACAGTGACGTGGATCCTCTGATACCTCGACAATAACGCCGGGAAAGATACTGTACGTGGCCTACAGTGACGTGGATCCTCTGATACCTCGACAATAACGCCGGGACAGATACTGTACGTGGGCTACAGTGACGTGGATCCTCTGATACCTCGACAATAACGCCGGGACAGATACTGTACGTGGGCTACAGTGACGTGGATCCTCTGATACCTCGACAATAACGCCGGGACAGATACTGTACGTGGGCTACAGTGACGTGGATCCTCTGATACCTCGACAATAACGCCGGGACAGATACTGTACGTGGCCTACAGTGACGTGGATCCTCTGATACCTCGACAATAACGCCGGGACAGATACTGTACGTGGGCTACAGTGACGTGGATCCTCTGATACCTCGACAATAACGCCGGGAAAGATACTGTACGTGGGCTACAGTGACGTGGATCCTCTGATACCTCGACAATAACGCCGGGAAAGATACTGTACGTGGCCTACAATGACGTGGATCCTCTGATACCTCGACAATAACGCCGGGACAGATACTGTACGTGGGCTACAGTGACGTGGATCCTCTGATACCTCGACAATAACGCCGGGAAAGATACTGTACGTGGCCTACAGTGACGTGGATCCTCTGATACCTCGACAATAACGCCGGGAAAGATACTGTACGTGGCCTACAGTGACGTGGATCCTCTGATACCTCGACAATAACGCCGGGAAAGATACTGTACGTGGCCTACAGTGACGTGGATCCTCTGATACCTCGACAATAACGCCGGGACAGATACTGTACGTGGCCTACAGTGACGTGGATCCTCTGATACCTCGACAATAATGCCGGGACAGATACTGTACGTGGCCTACAATGACGTGGATCCTCTGATACCTCGACAATAACGCCGGGACAGATACTGTACGTGGGCTACAGTGACGTGGATCCTCTGATACCTTGACAATAACGCCGGGACAGATACTGTACGTGGCCTACAATGACGTGGATCCTCTGATACCTCGACAATAACGCCGGGACAGATACTGTACGTGGGCTACAGTGACGTGGATCCTCTGATACCTCGACAATAACGCCGGGACAGATACTGTACGTGGCCTACAATGACGTGGATCCTCTGATACCTCGACAATAACGCCGGGACAGATACTGTACGTGGGCTACAGTGACGTGGATCCTCTGATACCTCGACAATAACGCCGGGACAGATACTGTACGTGGCCTACAGTGACGTGGATCCTCTGATACCTCGACAATAACGCCGGGACAGATACTGTACGTGGGCTACAATGACGTGGATCCTCTGATACCTCGACAATAACGCCGGGACAGATACTGTACGTGGGCTACAGTGACGTGGATCCTCTGATACTTCGACAATAACGCCGGGACAGATACTGTACGTGGGCTACAGTGACGTGGATCCTCTGATACCTCGACAATAACGCCGGGAAAGATACTGTACGTGGGCTACAGTGACGTGGATCCTCTGATACCTCGACAATAACGCCGGGACAGATACTGTACGTGGGCTACAGTGACGTGGATCCTCTGATACCTAGACAATAACGCCGGGACAGATACTGTACGTGGCCTACAGTGACGTGGATCCTCTGATACCTCGACAATAACGCCGGGACAGATACTGTACGTGGGCCTACAGTGACGTGGATCCTCTGATACCACGACAATAAGCACGGGACAGATACTGTACGTGGGCCTACAGTGACGTGGATCCTCTGATACCACGACAATAACGCCGGGACAGATACTGTACGTGGCCTACAGTGACGTGGATCCTCTGATACCTCGACAATAACGCCGGGACAGATACTGTACGTGGGCTACAGTGACGTGGATCCTCTGATACCTCGACAATAACGCCGGGAAAGATACTGTACGTGGCCTACAGTGACGTGGATCCTCTGATACCTAGACAATAACGCCGGGAAAGATACTGTACGTGGGCTACAGTGACGTGGATCCTCTGATACCTCGACAATAACGCCGGGAAAGATACTGTACGTGGCCTACAGTGACGTGGATCCTCTGATACCTAGACAATAACGCCGGGACAGATACTGTACGTGGCCTACAGTGACGTGGATCCTCTGATACCTCGACAATAACGCCGGGACAGATACTGTACGTGGGCTACAGTGACGTGGATCCTCTGATACCTCGACAATAACGCCGGGACAGATACTGTACGTGGCCTACAGTGACGTGGATCCTCTGATACCTCGACAATAACGCCGGGAAAGATACTGTACGTGGCCTACAGTGACGTGGATCCTCTGATACCTAGACAATAACGCCGGGACAGATACTGTACGTGGCCTACAGTGACGTGGATCCTCTGATACCTCGACAATAACGCCGGGACAGATACTGTACGTGGCCTACAGTGACGTGGATCCTCTGATACCTCGACAATAACGCCGGGACAGATACTGTACGTGGCCTACAGTGACGTGGATCCTCTGATGCCTCGACAATAACGCCGGGACAGATACTGTACGTGGGCTACAGTGACGTGGATCCTCTGATACCTCGACAATAACGCCGGGACAGATACTGTACGTGGGCTACAGTGACGTGGATCCTCTGATACCTCGACAATAACGCCGGGACAGATACTGTACGTGGCCTACAGTGACGTGGATCCTCTGATACCTCGACAATAACGCCGGGAAAGATACTGTACGTGGGCTACAGTGACGTGGATCCTCTGATACCTCGACAATAACGCCGGGAAAGATACTGTACGTGGGCTACAGTGACGTGGATCCTCTGATACCTCGACAATAACGCCGGGACAGATACTGTACGTGGCCTACAATGACGTGGATCCTCTGATACCTCGACAATAACGCAGGGACAGATACTGTACGTGGGCCTACAGTGACCTGGGACCAACCTTAGACAATTTGACACTTTAAAATACTTTATGGACACTAAGTGAAAATGTAAAATAGAAAATAAACAAAGAGGAGAATGATATTATATACAATTAGAGGATGAAATATTTACATTTGTTCTCAGAGATAAGGAAGGCTCCTCCACTTTAGAGAGTCCGCCTCCAGACAAAAGAGGATCTACCCGAACCGCTCTCAGTTCAACAACGAGGAAGTACTTATAGAAGCACGTCTAGACAAACTTCAGTATGGCCAGAGCCTCGACATCCAGGTCTCTCCCGATGACCCGGCTCTGCAGATCAGGAGGACGATACGTGATGGTGAATGCCTCCCTGATGAAGGGCCTGGCGCAGTGGAAGGACCAGAACCTGTGGGCCAGAGGCAGGTCGCTGGACTCACAGACGTCGCATGACTGTCTATCAGAGGCTGGGTGAACTGGATGTGGCAAGGCGTTCATCGCTATCCTCACTGCCACGTCTGCATAGTGGCCGGAGAAGACGTAGCGCCTGAAAGATTACCAGGAGATGGTAATGGGGCGATCAAGATGTGTCATCCATCTCCTCACGAGCTGAGTGATGGACAGGGAAGCCAGGTACGGTGGCTCCAGCATGCGACGGACAGTATGGGTGGTGTAACGCGGGAATGGAGTCCTCTTCCGGCGAAGAACAACAGCCTCTATGATGGTGCTAACCCGAAAATCTCGCGCAGGTACTCCGCGGCGATACGCTGGAAGAATCTGAACAAGAAAACTGCGTCCACTAGAGCATAGCAAGGTGGGAGTGTGTGTGGGAACGGCTGGGCCCACAAAGTCCCCAAAACAGGCGCCGATTCATCTCACCGGAACCAAAAGGTCGAGTGGACGTAGAAAGCAGGATCCAGCAATGACGGGGAGGTCTAGGAACTGACGGGGGCTAGCGCGCCGTGGTCCAACAAAAGAATCTCGGTAACCGCCTCCCATATTTTGAGCAGCGACGCAGCGGGAGCCAGGACTCGGATGGAGGGGGGTAGGGCCATGTGTCGCTCTATACCAGCCAGGAGTAGGCGCCGCCACGTAGCGCGGTCTGCACACCATTTAAACATGACAATCGGAGCTGGGTCCATTAGCCCAAATCCTCCTAGAGAGAAGGGCCTCGCCAGAACGCCTCCGGCAGTGCGCTCCAGCCCCCAAATTAACAGCGGGCCTGGATGTAGTGGATGGTGTAGGGCCGTGTTGGCCCGACCGACTAGAGAGGGTGTAGATTTAGAGCCCCAGACAACCCGCAATGTATTTCATTTAAGGTCAAAAGTTGATGTCACCTATGGGAAACGATGTCTCATTGCTGCTTGGTCCAATCTATGAAAAAAGGTTAAAGACCACACCTCAATAAAGACCACACCTCAATAAAGACCTCTACTCAATAAAAACTATACCTCAATAAAGACAACGCTTCAATAATAGCATCGCCTCAATAAAGGCCACGCCTCAATAGGACAACATCTCAATATAGACCACACTTGAATATAGAAAACACCTAAAAAAGACAACCTCTCAATAAAGACCACTCCTCAATAAAGGCCTCTACTCAATAAAAACTATACCTCAATAAAGACAACGCTTCAATAATAGCAACGCCTCAATAAAGGCCACGCCTCAATAGGACAACATCTCAATATAGACCACACTTGAATATAGAAAACGCCTAAAAAAAGACAACCTCTCAATAAAAACCACTCCTCAATAAAGACCACATCTCAATAAAGATCGCACTTGAATAATGGCCACACCTCAATAAAGACCACATCTAAAAAAAAACACACTTGAATAAAGAAAACGTCTCAATAAAAACCACACCTCAATAAAGACCACATCTCAATAAAGACCACACTTCAATAAAGGTCACACCTCAATAAAGACCACATCTCAATAAAGACCACACCTCTATAAAGACAACATCTCAAAAAAGACCGCACTTGAATAAAGGCCACACCTTAATAAAGACCACATCTCAATTAAGACCACACTTCAATAAAGACCACATTTCAATAAAGACCACACCTCAATTAAGACCACACTTCAATAAAAACCACACCTCAATAAAGACCACATCTTAATAAAGACCGCATTTGAATAATGAACACACTTAATAAAGACCACATCTAAAAAAACCACACTTGAATAAAGAAAACATCTCAATAAAAACCACATCTCAATAAAGACCACACTTCAATAAAGACCGCATTTGAATAATGAACACACTTAATAAAGACCACATCTAAAAAAACCACACTTGAATAAAGAAAACATCTCAATAAAAACCACATCTCAATAAAGACCACACTTCAATAAAGACCGCATTTGAATAATGGACACACTTAATAAAGACCTCATCTAAAAATAACACACTTGAATAAAGAAAACATCTCAATAAAAACCACATCTCAATAAAGACCACACTTCAATAAAGACCGCATTTGAATAATGGACACACTTAATAAAGACCACATCTAAAAAAAAACACACTTGAATAAAGAAAACATCTAAATAAAAACCACACCTCAATAAAGACCACATCTCAATAAAGACCGCATTTGAATAATGGACACACTTAATAAAGACCACATCTAAAAAAACCACACTTGAATAAAGGCCACACCTTAATAAAGACCACATCTCAATTAAGACCACACTTCAATAAAGACCACATTTCAATAAAGACCACACCTCAATTAAGACCACACTTCAATAAAAACCACACCTCAATAAAGACCACACCTCAATAAAGACAACACCTCAATACAGACCACGCCTCAATAAAGACCACATTTCAATAAAGACCACACCTCAATAAAGACACCAGTTGTGACCCCGCCAACGGTATGTTTCTGTAAGAACATTCTATTGCAGCCACAACTACTGGCGCTGCTTCATTTCTATATCCCTCTGTTTTAATTATTCTTTTATGTTGGGGCTTTGGAATATAATTGGATCTCCACTGATATATATAAAATGGCATCTCCTTGATCGTGCAACTACAAGTTGCTGATGGCTCGCGTCATCTGTAGGAATAAATACCAACTAATTGTTGAAGAAAAAACATGATTTAGTTGATATTTATTCCGATAGATGGTGCAAGCCATCAGCAACTTTCAGTTTCACGGTTAGGAGATGCCTTCATCTTAATTTATCCAACTGATCCCTGTACAATTTCACACTCTTGTACTATTTTTCTTCTTGTAAATTTACTGGCCGAAGTATCATTTAAGAACTATGAATGCCGGCCAGGTAGCCTATATCTTTAAGATATTTTTCTTCACTTATAGTTTAAATTCTTTATTTGTTTATTTGTTTTATTTTTATTTTATTTCGATTTATAGCGCTATGTCCCCCTAGAGACACTTGCACTACAAAGGTAAACTAAACATTGAAAGAGGAAAAAAGAACTCCGCCTTTGCCGGTCCCAAGCCCGGATGAAAAAGGAGGAGGAGGAACAGTAACAAGCTCACTAAAATAACAATGGTTGCCTGTAAGTCGGTTTTACGGGCGAAGATTTTACGTGACAACGGTAGAATATTTATTGATATGAATATAATTAAATTGCACAATAGGAACAAGGAATTGAATGAAAATAAGAATTGCACAAATTTTAACTATAGAAATATATTTTGTTTACTAAAACATTGTACATGTAAACTTAAACTTAACTAATTCCTATTTGAGTGATTTTGTTGAGGATAGGACGATGATAGGAGAAATATGAAATGAAAGGAAGTGTTTCTGCTGTAATGTGTCTTGCGAAAGTCAAGTCGATAGTTGTTCCTTTTAACGTAGTTGACTTAGAAACGTTTGATACGCAATCAAGATTATACGTATTTTTCATGAATTTAAGAAACGAGTTGTCAGGCTTTACGTTTTTGTTAAAATCACCACACAGAAGAATCGGTATACTAGAATCAACTTGCACGAACGGTGGCACGTACTGGCTGTTGTGAATGTACGGACCGAGTCCTTGCCATAGTAACATTCCAATATCCTGCATACTAGCTCCTGGATGAATATATACAGCACCGAGTATAAACTTGAAGCTAGTATTAGCGGCGAAGCAAGTAACTTCAGTCATGCACATGTCACCCTTGGTTTTAATGACACGAGTTACGTCTGTAATCGCAACTTGGAACACTTCCGCCGTAGATGTCGATGATAATTTACGATAGATCGCCACTCCACCAGCCGCGTTGGTATTTGAAAATCAAAACACTTATTCAGATCGAAGGTTCAAATTTTTGCTAAATAAATTTGAAATTAAATAAAATTTGTAATTGTAAATGATGAAGTTGAAAATTAAAACATTTACTTAAATTAGATGTTAAAATTCTTGCTCAACACAGTTTAAATAAAGTTTTCTTATATCTGCCACTTTTTCTTAATATTTGTAATTTTAAAGAATCAATTCGAAAATCAAAACATTTATTCAGATCGAAGGTTCAAATTTTTGCTAAATAAATTTGAAACTATTTAAAATTTGTAAAATAATAATTAATTAATTAATTAATTTTAAACTAATAATTTACTTAACACTATCAACATTTATCAATAGTATGACATAACCTATAAACTCAGTTTCTCAACTTTTGTGTCAATCTAACAATTAATCAATCAATCATAGTTTACGATAATGAAATATCAGTGTACAATTATTTACCTTTATTGTTGTAGTTGTTGTAAATGACGAATCTAAGCACTCCACATTTTCACTACAGACACAGCTGACGATACTTTAACCACACGTGTGAACTTGTATTATGACGCTTTCTTGTTTTTCCAACGCCAAGAACGTTCGAGAAAGACAAAGACAGAGACAAGCATGCGCCGATTCAATGCGCCTAATTCTCTAGCGCTGCGCGCGCAGCACTCTCGTTCGATGACTCATCGTAACGTTACCGGGCGTTACACTTTTTCATAAGTGACTCCCAGCCGCAACCTAATTTAAGACGTTGTCACGTCAAAACCTGAGCTCAGTTGGCCCGGCTGATAGTACCCTGTAAGGGCTCCTAATCCATGGATACAGGATGAGAAGTTTTTGTATTCCATGTTAGGAGCGGCTGCACATGGCATCTGTTCCTCATGTCAGAGGCGTCTTTTGGAGCTAAGTCGGCCTGCCACTGAGTAGTGCTCCCAGTCTTAATGACAAAGGCAGACGCATTATACGAGGTGTGTTCAAAAAGTATCGCGACTTTTGAATTTTCGCGGGCTACGTATATTCGAATTTCGATCTTTTTGTGACTTTATGTTAGTACTCATGTCTCTCACTTATGCCGACAAGCTCGGCCATTTTGAATGTTCACTTAATTGTTGACAGCTGCTTTGCTTGCAGGTGTTTTGGATCGTCTTCGATTTTTACCTATTAAAAAAATGGATCAAAGAACCTGTATCAAATTTTGTGTGAAAAACGAAATTAAATGCGCGGATGCATTCCGAATGTTGACTGTGGCATACGGAGAAGCTACCTTGGACCGAAGCAACGTTTATCGGTGGTACAAAATGTTCTCAAAAGGCCGAGAAGATGTGAACGACGAAGAGCGTGCAGGACGCCCGAGCATTTCAACAACAGACGAAAAAATTAATGAAGTGGAGAAAATGATATTGGCCAATCGTCGAATCACCGTTAGAGAAGTTGCTGAGGACCTAAACATATTGATTGGCTCGTGCCATTCGATTTTTATCAATGATTTGGGCATGAGACGGGTCGCCGCGAAATTCGTACCAAAATTGCTCAATTGCGACCAAAAACAGCATCGCATGAACATTGCTAATGAGATGTTGGACTCTGTCCGCGACGACCCAAATTTGCTCCAGAGGGTCATAACTGGTGACGAAGCGTGGGTTGATGGTTATGACGTGGAAACCAAAGCTCAATCATCTCAATGGAAGCTGCCGCACGAACCAAGACCGAAAAAAGCGCGCCAAGTTCGGTCGAATGTGAAAGTTTTGCTGACAGTTTTCTTCGATTGCAGGGGCGTGGTGCATCATGAGTTCTTGCCACAGGGTCGAACAGTCAATAAGGAATATTACCTGCAAGTTATGCGCAATTTGCGCGAAGCAATCCGCCAGAAACGCCCGGATTTGTGGAAGAACAAAAATTGGCTTTTGCACCACGATAACGCCCCTGCTTACACATCGTTGCTTGTGCGCGACTTTTTGGCCAAAAACAACACACTAATGATGCCGCAGCCACCGTATTTCCCAGATCTGGCCCCCTGTGACTTTTTCTTGTTCCCTAAACTGAAGAGGCCCATGAAAGGACGACGTTACGCTACGCTTGACGAGATAAAGACGGCATCGAAGGAGGAGCTGAAAAAGATTTTTAAAAATGATTTTTTGAAGTGCTTCGAAGATTGGAAAAACCGTTGGCACAAGTGTATAATATTTCATGGGGATTACTTTGAAGGGGACAAAATAGGTATTCATGAATAAATAAATAATTTTTGAACACACCTCGTACTTTATCCAGATATGATTGAGTGGAGATAAGAAAGAAGAAGAAGGAAAGAAATAAAGATATTTTAAATATGTACAATAATTATTTGCAAGTTTTAAGTAATTTATTTGTTAAATACTTTGTTCATTTGTTCTATATATGCCAAGGTATATTTCACATAGCATCTAATCCTGTCTATAATGGGTTTATATAATGTCCATGTTTACCACCGGACTTCCTCCTACATCGAAGTACCTTCTGACCACACAAACGTTGTTCTTTCCTTTTTATCGCCGTTGCGTGCACACGTTAAGTAGACCGAACAAATCGGCTATCTTCTTGACGGCTTTTTTAGATGGTTCCTTTTGTTTTGTTGAATAGAGATTTCATATAAGTTTGGTTTATTTATTCTGGGAATGCTTATGAGAATCCCCGTCGCACCTGCGACTACATGCTAAAATCTTCTAATTCACATTTAATATTATGGATAAAACTTAAGGAAGTTGTGCCTTTTAGCATATATATCGGGATTCAGACAATAACTCTGAAAGATATTGGATACACGGTAATTTTTATTGAAGAGACATGAGATAACTAAGTGCGAACAAAATTGTCTCTGTCTCAAAAAAAAAAAATAATAATAATAGAAAAATATACGATCGGCGACATCAAAGTCTATCCACTTCCTTAAGTTTTGTCTCCATGAGTATATATAACATCAAATTGTAAGTTTTCTGTCATTTCAAAATAACGTCACGAGAAGATACAATAAATTATATTAAGAAAAAGCATCTCCTGATCGTTCAACTGAAAGTTGATGATGGTTATATCGTATAGCGGAATAAAATAATAATAATGTAATATACTACTCTGATCAAAAAGTTTCGACACTTTGCTCATAAAATCCTGAAAACTCAATATATTTTCTCCCGGTTTGTGGCAAACGCAAGCGTCGCTCTTGGCTTGGAGACCTGCCAATTTTCAAAAACCACGCGCCACAACAACGCGAGCAGTGGCTGTTCGAAGTGAAGCCATTTTGCCCGTGCTTCGATTTCGTTAGTCACCGAAATGGAGGATCAACGAATTTGCATCAAGTTCTGTGTGAAAAACGGATCCAAGGGTGCCGAAATTTTTTGGATGTTGCAAACAGCCTACGGAGATGCCGTCATGAGCCGAAGACGAGTTTTCGAGTGGTACAAGCGCTTCAAGGAGGGTCGGGAAGAGACCGCCGACAACGAGCGTTCGGGGAGATCGTCCACATCAACCACGCCTGAAAAAGTGGACAAGGTGTTGGAACTGGTGCGTGAAGACCGACGAATAACTGTCAGGGAGGTCGTCGAAGAAGCAGAGATATCATTCCGGTCGACTCAATCGATAATGAAGGACATTTTTGGAGTGAGAAGACTCAACGCCGTTCTCGTTCCCAAAGATTTGACTTTTGATAAAAAGAACGCTCGGAAAGAAACGGCCAGTCTCAATCTCGAAGCGACAACCGACGACCCCGAATTGCTGAAGAGGGTCATTACTGGAGACGAAACATGGATTTACGGCTTTGATTCGGAAACTACCCAAGAGGCATCGGAGTGGCGCTTCAAAAATGAGCCGAGACCAAAGAAGGCGAGGAAGGCTCCCAGCAAAGTCAAGGTCATGTTGACGGGTTCTTCGACTACCAGGGCATCGTTCATCATGAATTTCCACAACAAGGCTCTACAATAACTGCTGACTCCTACCTGGGAGTTTTGAGGCGATTGAGGGAAGCGATCAGGCAGAAACGGCCGGAGCTGTGGAGGAGCAAGTCGTGGATCCTCCACCACGATAACGCGCCTGCGCACACAGCCCTCAAAATCTCGAAATTCTTGCAGGACCACTCAACCTCTGTGTTCTTCCAACCCCCCTACAGTCCCGATTTGGCCCCCTGCGACTTCTTCCTCTTTGGAAAGCTCAAAAAAAGTTAAAGGTTCGGAAATTTCAGAGCATAAAAGAGATCAAAGTGGAATCGAAGAAGGCCATGAAGGCGATCCCGAAAATAGACTACCAGAGGTGTTTTGCCGACTGGAAAAAAAAGGTGGCTGAAATGCATCGCGGCCAACGGGGACTACTTTGAAGGGAACAATTTGAATTTGGTAGAATAATAAAGCTTTTTTTAACTTATGAGCAAAGTGTCGAAAATTTTGATCAGAGTTGTATTAAGAAAAAGGCATCTCCTTATCGTGCAACTGAAAGTTGCTGATGGCTTGCACCATCTATCGGAATAAATATCAACTATTCTCATTGATATATAATTATTCCAGAATTGGCCAAATACCCATTCTTGATTAATCAAGAATAGCTAACCACGGACGCGTTTCGGGCTGTTGGCCCTCATCAGCGTGGTGCAAGCTGTACCTCAACGACAAAAAAAAAAAAAGGTCATTAAGGCATCCTGAAAAATCATGAAACGGGTAGTTAAGGCCAGAATTGCGTGAGACCGCTATACAATGTGAAAAAATAGTACAAATGTGATATTGTACTGGAATAAGGTGTGGATTTTTTCTCAAAATATTTCGAGGGATTGCTTTCTCTTTATTAATTTATTGCACAATTTTACTTTTTTGTAATTATTTCTTCATTATATCTTATGTTTTCCCAATTATATTTTTCAGCTAGATAAATATTCATTTAGAAAAGTTCGAACGAAAAACAAAAATATCAATGGAATTTTTAGTCAATAAAGGATATTGATATGATTGCATTAGAACGCCATCTGTTATTAAAAATTTAAACTATTTTTGAAACGTATGTTTTTCTTTCCGAAATAAAACAATTTTCTACTGCCCTTACTGAAATGATAAAATAATGGGAGGGCCTGGCTCATCAGTGGTGAACCCTCCCAGCCAGGAAAACAGTCAAGTGCAATATTACAGCGGTATTTCCATGTACACATCCATGTGTCTAAATTAAAACGAAAAATGTCTAAATTGAAATGAAAAATATCTAAATTAAAATTGAAAATCTCTAAATAATATTGAAAGTGTTTAAATTAAAATGAAAAATGTCTAAATATAATTTTAAATTATCTAATTAAAAGTTAAAAACCTATATATAAAAGTCAGTGTATGTATGTTTGTTTGTCGGCCATACACGTCCACAATACGTAACTAATCAGGTTGAAATTTTAACAGTATATAGAGTTGAATCTGGGAAAACTTATAGGCAAATTTTGAGACTTCTATCTAGAATAATCTTGGAGTAATTAATAAATTATCAACAAATTTTCCCTATTTCACTCGCAACCAGCGCCTCACTGCGGTAACTTCGAGAAGTAAACGAACACGTGGAGCCCCGTGGATAGTGACTTTGAGTGACGTAATGACAGCTTAGGGGCAAGAAATCACTTGCTATCATTTTATATATATATCAAATTTAAAATATATTCATATAAAAATCAAAATAATCAATTTTCAAATATCGTTGTGAAAATTTACATTTTTATTTTTATATTTTAAGAAGCATTAGCGCGCCATCTGTTATCAAAATTTTTAATTTTTCCATTACAGTAAGGACAGTAGAAATTGTTTATTTTTTAAAAAAGAATCATACACGTCTATAATAGTTTTGAACAGAAAGTGGGGATTAACATCGACCTTTCTTCAAGTTGGATCCATTATCTGTGGTGCGCCTATTGTCTGTGCTGTTTTCCAGAATTTGTGAAAAGCTAATACAATTTAAAGATATATATAAATAACATCATTCTATTCAGCTACTCAGAATCTTGAGGGAAAATAACCACAATTTAAGTATTCAATAGCATTTTTGATGTTCACACGGCATCTCGGGCTGTGTGCCAGTAATTAAGGGTTAATATAATGTTTACTTCTGTTTACCCATCTGGGAGAACCCTGTAATGGGACGAGTGTGTCCTTAACACGTAAGCGGTTGCAATGGGTAAATATTATCCAGTCGAAACTTTAAAAAAAATCTACATTAAAAAAATAAATATTTTAAAAATATCTTCCCAGTACCTTTCTAAATATATCTAAAGATTATTAGAATAAGTCTTTAACTTTAATTTTACAACATATTTTCATTTTATTAGTACGTCTGGGTCAATTTTACCCAGTACGACCTTTTGAGTTCTCGTCATTGGGTAATTTTTACCCAGCACGACCTTTTATCGCTTTCGGTTTTGGTTTACATCCCTATATATAAGTCAGTGCATGTATGTTTGTCGGCTATACACGTCCACAATACGTAACTAATCTGACCGAAATTTTAATAGTATATAGAGTAGAATCTGTAAAAGCTTATAGTGAACATTTCAGGTCTCTATCCCGAATATTTTTTTTCTTCGAGTTATTTTCAAATTTGCCCTTTCGCTCGCAAGCAGCACTCTAGCGGTGAAGATGGGAGGTAATATCAGCTGACCTAATGTACATGTAAAACCTGTTTTAACAGGACATAGAGAAAAACCTGAAAGTCACAAAGTTTGGAGCGAGACGTTTCACAAGAGTGACATCCACGGCACCAATTTATAATTGTAACGAATAGTATTTTAAAATCAAAATAATATAATTTTCAAATATCGTTGTGAAAATTTACATTTTTATATTTTAAAAACACAAAGTTTGGAGCGGGACGTTTCACATTAGTGATATCCACGGCACCAATTTATAATTGTAACGAATAGTATTTGAATAAAAACATTTAATCGGGTAAAACCTGGGGGTTGCCCAGGTCTTTCGGCTAGTAAGCTTTTGTTGTTGTTGTTATACACCTTTAAATTTTGCCTGAACAATATTGTGTTACTTCACCAAACGGCCACCGAGGCTGAGAGCTAGTAATCACAGTACTGGAAATGTCCTAACCCTAGTTAGGCTTCGTTTTAGTAACGCTTTCATAGATGTTTCGCAATGAATCTAATGACTCAGCAGCTTTCAATAACTTTTGTTTCTCTATTGAATTTACTGTAGTATATTTTTGTAAATTAGGGGAATAAGATTGTTTTTACACCCATAATTTTATAATATGGAGAACAAGAGCTGAAAAATTTGTTACTCATTTTTACATCACAATGGACACTCTCTCAGATTTGATTTTCAACAAAATTCTTCCTCTCTTCAAATATATCGAACTTCTTTTTAAAGATTGTAAATTGTAAGAAAGTCTTTGATATCTCCGGTCGTCTATTATTATTATTATTATTATATATATATATATTTAGATAGAGGTACAGTGGAACCTCCCTGTAAAGGACAACACCTAATTGCAGAGCCAAAGTGTCCTTAGGGAGAGGTGTCCTCTTACCGGAGAGTTGCTAAATTGTAAAAATGGTAATTTTTCAAATGAAAACTGTCCCTTGTGAAGATGTGTCCGCTAGCGGGGTGTTCGTTAAAGGGAGGTTCTACTGTATTTTGTTCACACACTTGGTTATCTCGTGTGTCTGTGGGGGCCGAGAGACTTCCTTCCAGCCTGCTGGGATGACAGACCACGCCGTCGGCAAACATACAAGTGGGGCCATGAAATTGGAGATGACCACCGCTGCGCGGCGCGACAGATCAGTGGAAGTCAAGGAGAACCAGAATAGACATTCTAGGGTGTTGTCCTTTTGTCTTCCTCTAAAAATGTAGCTAATAAGTAATACCAATAAAACACTAACTTTGAAATACTTTCTGAGCCATCGCTAATAAATCGACACACCACATTGGACCCGCTTGTTGTTTGCCGACGGCGTGATCCGTCATCCCAGCAGACTGGAAGGAAGTCTCTTGGCCCCCACATGTCTTCACAATAAAAGGTCACCGTATATCAAATATCTTTCAGAGAATTATTGTTTTAATACAGATATACATGCTAAAAGGTACAAATTCCTTAAGTTTTGTCCATTTAATTATATTATATATTTTTAAAATAGCGTAAAAAAGCTTGCCAATTCTAATTAATTGAAACTATTTGCGGAGTAGTTGAAAAATATTTTAAATTATTTATTATGGACTATTGGTAATATAAGTTGATTAAATAAAATATATCATTACCCTCAGTATTGCATTTCATAAAACGTGTCTGTGCGCATTTAATTAATTATATAAACTCATAGAGAAAAAACTTAAAGGAAGTTTTCATATTTTAAGCATAAACCACTCCCTATTTGCATATATAACGGTAGATTTCCTGTATATGTAAATTCGAACGTTCTCCTTAAAAAATATATATATATAATCAAGTGATTAGGACTGAATACGTGTCGAAAAGAAGGTTTACCGTCTGGTATTAGAGTATAGTGGATTATTGTATTCCTACTTGATACCTTACCTAGCAATCAATGGCTACAAGATACCATCTGGATGACATGTCACGAGGAAGAGCGATCGGTAGGATGGGGCAACCACAGCGGGAAGTCGCCAAGTTATTCAACGTGTCTCAAAGCGTGAGCTCTCTGGAGTCAAGTCCAAACTACTGGGACTTATCCCCCGAGGAAAGCTGTGGGCCGCCCCAAGGTGACGACCGATACCTGGCTCTAACAGCCAAGCGATCTCAAAAGCTGTCAGCCCGCCAATTCTACCTGGAGCTTGCCACGGCCAGTGGAAGAATAGTATCCTGGAAAACCGTCTCACGAAGGCTCAAAATACAAGGCCTTTACGCTAGAAAGCCTGCGATATGCGTCCCTTTAACCCCACTTCAGAAGAGGCGCCGCCTTGCATGGTGCAGAGGACACGTCAACTTGGACCATAGCCAATGGAGTCGGGTTCTGTTTACAGACGAATCCAGGTTCAGGTTCCCGACGCTCCTACATCTGTAGAGACACACGCTACCACCCCTCAAGCATCGTAGAAAAGGATGCCTATGGCGGATGGGGTAGATGGTATGGAAAGGGATAATGACAAATGGCCGCACACCCCTCCATATGTTCGACGACGGGACTCTGAATGCCCAGCGATACCGGGACGACATCCTAGAACACCATGTCCGGCTTTTCCGGGAGGCTGTTGGCCAGGATTTCGTGTTTATGGATGAGAACGCGCCCCACACAGAGCCGGTCTGGTTAATGAATATCTGGAATCCGAAGACACGTACAGAATGGAATGGCCGGCGAGGACCACAATCCCATATAACATGCTTGGGACTATTTGGGGCTATTTCAGTTCCCGCCAAGAACCACCAGGAGGTAACAACTGCTCTTGAACAGGAATGGGCTTTAATCCCAAAGGAACTCCTGGACACCCTTATTTCCAGCATGAGACGACAGTGCAAGTGTTGCTTGGCAGTGAGGAGCCGTCACAACCCCCATCAATCACGCTGCTACCTGGGATTTCTAAAAGTTAAAAGTCTTTGATGTAGCCAGTCGTCTATTTTTTTTTTTAATGAGACAGAGGTAATTATTCATTATTCCATGATTGCGGATTTCAACAAATTACAAAAAATTATAAGACGCCGAAATTCTTTTTAAAATGTATTAATTAAAGTTTTAGTTAGCTGAAGAAGGGCCTGCCGAAAGCTTTCCTTTAATTAATGAAAATAAAAAATAGTTGCGGCGCCTTATAATGTCTTCTAAGAGAAAATTATGTTCACACTTGGTTATCTCCTGTGTCTTCAATAAAGATCACTGTGTATCAAATATCTTTCAGAGTTATTGTCTGAATCCCAATATAATACTAAAAGGTACAACTTCCTTAAGTTTTGTCCATGAGTGTATATCTTGAAAATATTTGACGAAAGTATACTATCATATTTGTAATTAAAAAGAGAGCATTATGTAAATATTCTAAACTCTCAATTAGAAGCGTTCATTTTTATATACAAATATATATATGAGCAATATGAAAAAGTTTGCTTTTGATTTTTTAATTTTTAAAGAAAATAGATGGAAAATTTGCCGGGGGGGGGAATTAATACATAGAAGCATAGGGCGCCTCTCCTGTCAAAATAAACTTCAAAACCTAACGCCATCTATATTCTAGCCATATTTTTGGCCCAGCCACCTTGCCAGCAAAACACCTCTTTGGTAGATTGTGAAGATTCCATTAGATCCCGTGTGGATCTCATGAAATAAAGTCCGCTCTAGACTGACGAGGGCCATTAGCCCGAAACCATGGTCTCTAGGTGGACGCTTCTCAGTTTGCTAAAGCTGGTGTTGTGGCTTTGTCACCGACCCGAGGCCGCTAGTTGCGGCGACGGTCAATAGATGGCGTCAGGTTTTGACGTTTATTGTGACGGGAGAGGCGCCCGTTAAAACAATTCCCGAAGTCCACTCCTCTCCAATTTTGCGATGGTAAACTACATCTATAAAAATGTCTACCATTGGTGTGTATGTGTTTGCAACTTTCTAAATAGAGATGATATCAGTAGACGACGCAAAAGAACAAATGAACTATCAGAAATTATAATATTTATTCTGAGTGATTGAAACATTACTTGTTTGTTAAATTGCTCAAGAAGTTGAAATTACATCAGTGTGAATGCAATTTAGAAATTTAAGCAGAAATCTCGTCTGTTGCATTTTATATCTACAAGATCGACTTTTTTCGTTAAACTCGCAATATCATTCGATGTAGAGGATCTCCATCTATGCTTCCTTTCATCCTGTGGTGAATCTGTATAAGACCGGTGGTCTTAATAAAGCTTTGTGTGTGTGTGTGAAAAAATCATTTGATGCTTTGAATTAACATTAGCATCTGATACTTTAAACCAACAAGATCATCATAAGTTGAATAATCAGCTGGATCAGTATATTACCAAAAGTACAAAAACGTGGGTCAAGGAGTTTCTAGTAAGTTTTTTATTAAGCCAAGCTCTTTCTCTCTTTCGAGTTACGTCAGTTACATTGAACCAACAAGAGAGAATTCCACTTTAAGTTAACAACATCTTCTACGTTATACCAACTAGATTGTCTGCTGAGTTCAAACCAAAACAAGAACAACTGCTGCTTCGAATAAACAGGATCGTCCATAAAATGAACCGATGATCTATTAGGTATTATATTCACACAACCCGCGCTATCAACAATTTTGTCTCTAATTACAAAAAGGTATAAGAAGCCGCAACTCTTTTTTATTAATTGTTTAAAGTTGCTTTCGGGCAAGTCCTTCCTTTTAGTTTGCTGAGGAAGGGCTTGCCCTAAAGCAACTTTAAACAGCTATTAAAAAAAGAGTTACGGCGTCTTATACCTTTTTGTAATTTATCGAAATCCGCAAACCTGTGATAATAAATATTGTCTCTGTATTTTAATCAAAAATGATCAAATTTTATGTTAAATCAACAAAATCGATTGTTATTAAACTAACAAATTTGGTTTGTTCAATAGAACAACATGTTTGTGTACTTCTTTGAAGTCTCCAAGTTGCTACATTAAACTAATAATATAGTCTAGCATGGTAAACAAACAAGATCGTGTGCTATGTTAACTCAACATAATCATCTGCTGCGGATAATTCTCTGTTAAGATTCAAATAAATAAATTCGCCTTTTTAATTTTAAACTAACAAAAGATCGCATGCCACATTAAACATAATATGATTGTCTGTTTAATGTAGCCAAAATTATTGTCTGCTGCTATTAACAAACAAAACCGTCTGCTATTTTAAACTAATAAGAGCGTCTGTAAAATAAAATAATTATCTGTTGTGTATGGCACGATCCCACATGCTGAGTTCTATTTACGTCTGATGCGTTAAACCAAATATATTATCTGCCATATTAAACATACAAGATCGTTTCGGTTCAAAATCACTTTATTAGGTACCGCTCAACAAGAGCAACCTAGTTTATGATAATTGAAACTGTTAATAATATGTGAAGGTTATTCACATATTAAACAAAATGTTAACGTGGGATTTAATCCCGGTTCATGACTGTCGGGAATCGAGGGGGTTACCCACTCGTCCACATTGTATGTACAAGATCGTTTATAAAATTAAATAAGCATCGTTTGCCTATTATATATTCAAAAGTGGTTTTCTAGTTCCAAGATCCACTGCCAAGCCATTAATTAAAACTAATAGTTTACTTCATATACACATTAAGTTGATAGTGCTCACTGTTGAAAAACAAATATATTGCCTAAAAACACCGCTCATGCCTATTTGAAAGTTTGTGGTTGATGAGATATATTTTATAGATATTTCTTCAATAATTATTTTCATCTTAGGAAGTCCATGCATCACCAGACCTGGTCATGAATATTTTTGCAAAGGGTTTCCATGCCACCCAGGAGGTACCTGCTCGACGCGTTAGCCTTTGTTTATAGTGGCGCTTCGCCTCCCGTAGAAGCCCTATTCCACTCTTCTGGCACAACCAGAGCATCCAACTCGCTCGAGATGACTCGGCCGAGCTAATGATCCAGGCCCTGCCAGGAACTGGTCTGCCGATGCTATGGACTCCGTCTCAAAGAGTCAGGGGAAGGGAAAGGAAAGCCTCAATATCTGAGGAAACATAAATTCGGACAAAGTCTCAAAGCAGACCCGCCTTCTACCTCACTTCCCAACTGACTGACGCCCCATTGTTGGACCGTTGGAAACGAGATTTTTTTTATAGAGCGTTCTTAAAGGATATATTTTTATTTTAAAAAATATATATAATGTGTAATTTGAGAAAATTGAAAACAGGAAAATGGAATTTTTAATTTAAGATTTTGCGGTGAAAACCTTTAATAACTTCAAAACTAATAAAAGTGAAATGGATATAATATTTTAAGCTCAAGTATTAATACAAAAAAAGTTTTCAAAATTGAAATTTATTATCTCTCTTAAAAAAAACATTCATTCTCTTTTTACAAATGATTGAATATCAAAATGTGTCAAATTCAACATATCTCTATACTCATTTTCAATAATAAAATATTAGAAATATCTCCTGTTAATTCACGATAGATTTGCACCGTGAAGTAATAAAGGAAACTGATAAGGAATATTGTTATTTTATGATAAATTTATTCTTCAATGTATAAGATATTTCTGAATGATTCTCCTGTCATTTTAATTCTCGTAAGAAACATAACTTTTTTTTGCTTATCCCTAGTATACATGGTACAGGCCATGATAATCATGGTGGGTAGAAGTAGGGGACTGCTTTTACTGTAAGTGAACCACATGTCTACACATGTGAAAAGCAGTTCGACTTTGCACTTACAAATGTGCCAGAGCCCCGTTTGGGTATTTGCACTCGCTGGTGGGGTTGGACTTTTGCTAGAATCGGGGGCCATTGGAGCATTTTTTTTTTAAACTTTAACATAACTTTAATACAACGAAATGGCAAATATTCTTATTAAAGAACTCAAAGATTGAATACTTTTCACATCTGTGCAGATCTGAAATCTGAAATGTGAATTATCCTGGGCCTCCGTTTCAGTCCTCACTTTCATTATAACAGTTGGTGTAGGAGTGGTAAAGACCGCCGATCGTGTAAAGCCACGACCTGTGATTGAATCTCGCATTGGGCACTTTTACTCTGAAGAAATCAATTGCTTCAATGGCCTCCGATTCTTATAAAAGTTTGTGGGATGGTTGCGTGCGTGTTGGTGTGGCTTGTGGAAAGGCCGCTGATAAAATGATAATTATTTTTTATAATTTAAATTAATTTATTTAAAACCATCTATATAGATAATACCGTAACAGAGTTTTCCATTGTAAAGTCCTAAGCTATCTCCTCCGAAGATTCTGAACTACACATAACGATCTATATACCAAAATTTTCGTTATTTTTTTCTTCGTATGTTAGTTCTGTTTTTATTTTCCTAATGTTAACAGTTATTTTTATTTTTTAATTTAATCTATTTTACAATCGTAGATTTTTTGCATTTATCATCATCAATTCCTTTGTTTTGAAAGCGCGTTCTTTTTATTCTAGCATTTATTTCTTTTATATTTCTTTATATTGTATAATATTACTAATAAAGCGAAAACCAAAGGTATATAGCTATATATTTATAATATATTTATCTTTTTTTTTTTTTGAGGAAATTATATATCTTTTATACAAGATAATAAGATTACTTTGCAACATTGTTTATGCAATGATTATTTAAATTATCAAGATCTCTTTAAAAATATTTACATTAATTACATAAGAGGAAAAAAGGTATAGATGATTATTTTTTTTCGCCTAAATATTTTTTTCCAACTCTGAAGTGAAACTAAGATTTTTAAAAACCTTTGTGCATAAAAATTTTGCATAATGTTGTCATGTAGTTTGATTGTTGACAAAAATCTTTGAAGAATTTATATATTTAAAAAAATATTTTATCTAAACCTTCCAAGGACAAACAATATTAATTTTAAATTTCCTGAAATATTTAAATATATATACTCTAAGCATTTCACGAATAATTTACAAGTCATTTAATTATTTAAATTATTACAAAATTGTTACAAAAAATAGAAAAATGGTTAGGCGTTGATAATAACACACACACACACACAAAAGCTTTATTAAGGACTTGCCCCATATAGATTCTCCCAATTGGGTAAGATAATAATCATCTTGTGTTATTTACATAGAAATTAAACTGGCTTTACTCTTCGTCTCAAAGTCATTCACTTGTTGACTGTTCCTTACATAATGATGATCTAAAAAATTTATAATAAGCTATTGCCTTAGATTTATTTGCTGATATTTTTGAAAGCAATACGTAGGGTGAAATGTTGGTACATTTAATTTGTTGATATAGGGCCTTCCTCTCTGCATCAAGGGATGTACAATTAAGCAGGTAATGGGGGAGTTCTTCAGTAATTTCTTTGTCACACAGTGTACATATTAAGTTTTTGGCCTCGAACGTCAGAGCGTGTTTTTTTTTTTAAGACTGTTTTTCACCTTTCTACAGCCAGCCAGCTAGCTGGGATATTAAAAATATGTTAATTTTGTTACATTAATTTTTTTTTTGTATTCCAATAAGGAAAGAAATAAAATTGGATACAATAATTCATTTTTAAAAATTAATAAATTCGGAATTAAACACAAGGTAATAAGACCAAATTCAAATAAATAAATAGTGTGTGATATTTAAATAACAGGGTTGATACCATCTTCAGACCAAAGTTTGTCATGTTTCAGTATTTTTGTCCTGAAGATGGTAACAACGCTGTTACCAAAATGTCACACACTTATTTATTTATTTGGATACAGTCTTATTACCTTTTGTTTATAATCTATAACCCAAATTTTACCTTATCAAATTCTAAATTATTCAATACAAATTTTTGCTACTAAATATTTTGCAATGCAATTAATAAGCGATTTTCGGACAAAGAAATATACCCACTTTGACATTTTAAAACATCTTGTTTTGTTTTCTAACTGCTTCTCAAATGATAATTTATTCATGTTGAAATTCAATCCTCTTATTATATAATTTATTAAATTGTGAGGAATAAAGGTTCATAACTTTTCATTTCTTAATCAACAAGATGATAAGGCACAATTTGGATTATAGATTTTAAACCCATTGTAATAATACCAAATCTAAATAAATAAATAGTGTGTGATGTTTCAGTAACAGCATTGTTACCATCTTCAGACAAAAGTACTGACAAAAGTATCATTCAGTACTTTTGTTTGAAGATGGTAACAACGCTGAAACGTCACACACTATTTATTTATATGGATTTGGTTTTATTACCTTGTGTTTATAATCAACAAGATGTTTTAATGGTAGTCCCTCAACATATTGAGTGGGAAGTGATGTCACATTAATATATACTGTTATCAGCGTCATGCACAATTCTGTCACGTTAAGTCACGTGTCAAGTTACGATAAGTAAAAATTTAAAAATAAAAAAAAGATGCCGAAACCCGGGATCGAACCAGGGACCTTTAGATATTCAGTCTAACGCTCTCCTAACTGAGCTATTTCGGCTTATTTTATTTATTTCTATAGAAGCTTCTATCTTTATAATTATGTATATTTTCAAAAAGTCAATTCACACCTCTTCTCTGGAGACCATGGGAATACTGACTAATTCATTATGCTAACATAATTATAAATACAAGTATCAGAGTCATCAACAATTCTGTCATCGTTTGCTTTTGTGAATGGAATAAATACCCAAATAGGGCCATTTCTTATAAGCATCAGTGGTTCAGTTGTAGAAAGCTCGCCTGCCACGCGGGTGGCCCTAGTTCGATTCCCGGCCGATGCATTTTTTTTTTTTTTACAATTTTTAAAACTCATTTATATTATTATCCCTATATATATAAAAGTCAGCGTATGTATGTATGTTTGTCAACTATACACGTCCACAATACGTAACTAATCTGACTGAAATTTTAACAGTATATAAAGTAGAATCTGGAAAAACTCTTAGTGAAAATTTCAGGTCTCTATCCCGAATATCCGTCGTGTTATTTGCAAATTTGCTCTTTCGCTCGCGCCTCTAGCGGTGAAAATGGGGGGTAATACCAGCTGACCTAATGTACATGTAAAGTTTGGAACGGGACGTTTCACAAGATTGACATCCACGGCTCCAATTTATAATTGTAACGAATAGTATTTGAATAAAAACATTTAATCGGGTAAAACCCGGGCGTTGCCCGGGTCATTCGGCTAGAAATGCAGTTTTTAGTGAGGTCCATTAAATGAATTTATCCCTTTTATGTTATCTTATTTTCTATATTGAAAAGTAAATAAATATGAATAAAAATTAAAAATGTTTAAGAATATTATTAAAAAAGAATCATGAAGATATTTTAAAGGAGTCCTTTAGGAATGTCTGTTTTTGCACTTATGATTCCAGAGTTACATGGTCCAGTGGGCCGTATGAAAATCGAGTTGTTCATATAAAAACATGTTTAAAAAATGCTATTTTCTTTTAATGTAATCTATATAGCTTGAAATAAATAAAAATAATGGCTGCTTGAACTCGGTCGCATGTGACATTTTACAGGTACATTGAGACAGCTGACATTCCCCCCAACCCAACCCACTGATAAATAGGCAAGAAGGTATGGGAAAAGATCCCAGTAGACGCGAATTCACGTTGGTAGCCTACAATTTTATGTTAATTTTTAGAAATCAGGGACATGAATTCGCATCCTTTAGGCTTGACACCCTATAAGTGAGGATATGAATTTGCGTTATATGGGTTCAAAATGTTTCGTTGCTCGCATCTATAATACCTTTTTATTAGTAAAGTTGTAAGTAAACATCAATCGTCGAAATTTGCATTTTAAAATGGTTGAATTATCAGAAGTGGTGAATAATTAATATTGTCGAATTACCGTTTGTTATTTGATAGGCCAGAGATTGGGAAATCAAATCAGGGTCGAATTATCGCAAGGTGTCGAATTATCGGTATTGTCGAATTACTGTTTGTAATTTCATAGGTTCTTGAAATCAAAACATGGTCGAATTAACGAATTTATACTTAGAAAGTATTTTTACTTATCCTTACTTGAAATGCTGCTTCTAGGAAATCGGAATATACCCATTGCGATTTTTAAGCCACCATCTATACTTTTAAAGTCTCTGCAGGCCCTTTGGGTAAACCCTGGGCGTTGCCCGGGTCACTCGGCTAGTATATATGTGATATCTTGGGACCTCTGGGACCAGTGTTACCTGATGCTAGACGAACCTCGATGTCAACTCTACCGTGCAGTCGTGGTGGAAGGCGACACAGCTGGGCCAAAGGTGAAATAAACAAACAGAGATTCCACTAAGAAGCGTCTGACGTCAAGAAGGAATGGGATGAGGGGAGAGAGAGATCTTTAGAGCAAGTGTTACCGTTGGGATCCAAGCGCAGACTGCCTAACCTAGGTTCTCGATTTAACACCAAGACCTTTCTTCTTTCTAATTGGTAGGAAGCTGTCACATGACCGTTTTCTATTGGTTGACCTATTTAGGTGATTCTTTCCTAGTTGGTGGGACTATGTCACGTGGCCGTTGGCTATTGGTTGACCTACTTAGGTATTGTCTTCTAATTGGTCTTTGCTGAGGTCTTTGACGGAAGATATATCCGGCCTTGCCCAGGAAATACTGGCCGTTAAACTCGACTTTTATGATTTCCGCGATTCATAAAATTGACTGTAAATTTATTAATAGTGTGTTCTCTTCTAAGCCTACTTCCTAGGTCTTACTTCTACTCTCACCTAAGCCTGATTAGTTTTAACCCTAATTTTCTCCTGTTAGTCTCCATTCCTTCTATCTGTACAGTTGCTATACTTTATTAGATTCTTACGCGGTACAGATTGATGTTAGTTGAGGCTTTCTATTTGCAGTACATAAGAAGTTATATACAGTCATGGGGTGGAACATGTGGTAGTAGATATCTAGACTATTTACAACAATTCCATGGTCTTAAATCATCACAGATGGCCCCGGATGTGAGAGGGTTCATATGGAGGGATTTAAGAGAGCGGAATAGGAAGACTGTTATTAAGGAAGTAATTTTTTTAAAAATTAATTAAAGTGAGTTGGTATATAACATGGGGTTGATTTCTGTATATCCATAAGAGATAATAAAGCATAAACAACTAATATTAAACATACAAGTAAAACAAAAATAGGAATAAAAGAATTAATAGAGAGCATATAATGATGATAGGTAAAAATAAAAACGATTGGATGGGAAAATCATGATCTCTTCGTGATGGGCGTTAGAAAGGGTTGAGGGGTTAGTTATTACTTGGTTGAGGCAATGTCACTTTGACTCAAGTCCCAAACCATTTAATGTGCACGGCGCGGAAAACCTAGGCCATGTTTCACATGTAAATTTAAGGACCTAATAAAGTTACAGTACCACAATCGAAAAGTAAGATAAGGGTGATTGTTATGGGTTTTAGTAATTAGTCGTTAAGACGTACGCATGCAGGATAAATGAGGGCGAAATTAAGTGACCAGAAATCAAAGTTTTAATTGGAGTCGTCAGGGGCTTAGCGAGAAAAAGAGTAAAATTAAAAAAAAATGTGCCAGCGTGTGGCATGAGAGTGCCCTGGAATATATTAAAAAAAATACAATTTGAACGTATCCAAGCCAGAAGTAGGGATAGGTAAGTCTGGGGGACGGTGTGTCAAAATTGTTAATTACGAAATCAAAGTAGGTCAAGTCTAGCCTGCGAAGGAGTTAAAAGTTCCTGCGGAAAAGGGTTAGTATTTATTAAGAAGTAACCTTTAAAGTGGTTGTTTAAGAGGTTATTGAAGATTGCCCTGTTTTTAATCATGATTTTTAGTTGGATTATAAAAGAATACATCATTGAGATGTGAAATTGCGAAATTAAGGCTTTGCATATAGCGTTAAAGGATTTAAAAAATCGAAAATAGAATTGCGAAGTTAAATGCAAAGTAATCTTTAAAAAAAAAGTAAAAATAGTGATGATATGATACAAAGATTAACACACTACAGCAGTATATAAGGGGTAATAGAAAGTGAAAATATTAAATGAAAAAAAAAACAGTAATATACTCGATAGCATTGACATGGTAGCGGAAGATGAAACAATGTAAATAAAACATCTAATTTATAAAGTGAGAGAAAATATAAAATGACAAATGCAAATTAGTCATATAAGCATGAAATATAACTTGAGATTATTAGATATGAAAGATTAAATATAAAGTTGATTATAGAATAGAGTCATAAAGCAAAAGTAAATAAGTTTTGGTAAAGAAAAATAAAATAAAATGACAATAATCTAAACTGATTGGTTGACGTAAAAAAAACAATTATAAGAGCTATATAATGATTATATACAAGATATTAAAATGAAAATTTAAAAAAAATGTTCATCGAGAAAGAAGAGCAAGTAAGATTATACATAGAAATTATATATCGTGAAAGAAGGGAAAGTTGTAGGCCAAACGTAATGTTCCTGTTTTTTTTAGGATGGGTAGAGAGAGCTTTAAATTGTCCTCGATCGCGATATCTTTGGTCTTGTTGGCATGAGTTGATCTAACTTATCGAATTTGTTTTATGTTTGACGCGACTCTTGGATCACATTGTTTCCAGCTGTGAAACTAACTGAGTCCTAATGTTGTCGATTTTTTGTTCCCTGCGCCACGTTTAGGTGAAAACGTGATTCTTCCTAAAGCGGCATTTAATCTGTTAGTGGACTGATTTGTTAGTAAATGTAAACTAACGTGTTAAGCAAGTTATTAGTGGCTAAACGGGATATTGGAGTAGAATAATGGGTTAGGGATTAGAACGATATATAGTAAAAGGTACGCACTAATATTTAATTTAATAGGTAGCGAAAATCCATTAGAGTGACATCGGGCAATAACGATGGGTCGTTAAAGAAAATGTCGGCTGTTTGTTTGCTCGTGTCCAGCGGAAGAGGGGGAGTGAACCTATTTTTAATGTGATTCCGGATTTAGGTCAGGGGCCCTTTGCGAGGCTGCTTGCTTGGTGGTTGTCTCCCACCTTTGTAAACGCGGTTTTCTGATGGCCATGAATTAGTGACATTGGGTATGTTAATTCGAACTACGCTCGGAGATTTTATTTCTATAATTGTAAACACAAAAGCGTTTTGATTTGTCACGTTTGGTGACAAGCGTTTTGATTTGTCACGTTTGGTGACAAGCGTTATGGGACTGACATAGGGAGATACAGAAGTTGTAATGATCCTGTGTGTTCAAGCACTTGTTCGATTTGTGTTTGTATTTCGAAAATCCGGATATTGTATCTGTTGATATTAAATCGACTGGTTGTTGTGTTTCGAGGTTTTGCGGACTTAGTAAAAATGTTATTCATTGATATCGGGTTAGAATTGAATGAAATTGCGACTATCTACGTGGACACGCTTTGAGGTTAAATGTGTCACAGGCGTGATGAAGGCGTCTTTGGCCTGAAAAGTTAAAGAGTTTTGTGGTATGGCTCTGTGACACGAAGCGAAAAAATTGTAAATGAAAAGGTGTCACGTGAAGTCTTTGTTTGGTACAAAATCTAACCTGTTTTACTAAGAATAACAAATTTACTAAAGTCATGGGTGCTGGTTGTACGAACATATCGAGAATTTTTATATTGTTAGTGGATATGGCACGTTCAATGTGAATTTTTTTTTTTTTTGTGTGTGTTTAGTAGGGCGACGTTATGAAGCTTGTGTGGCTCGAAATTGGATTTGGGTGTGAAGTCGCGCACTAAAAATTTGTTGCCAATTAGAAAAAGTGATGTGAGAGGGTGTTGTTTATTTTGTTTAGAGTGATTTGTCGATATTTAACTATGCATGTAAAAGGAAGGAGTGTAGTTATGTGGGAATTTAACGATTGGAATAGTTTTGGAAGGCTGTGACTTAGGTTATTTCTGTCTAAAGCTATGAAAGAAAAGGACATAGGGGCGTTGAAAATGGGATTAGGAACATTACAATGAGGCCAAATAAGAGTGTTGGAGTTCACCACGTGTGAGCAACCCGTTCCAGGAGGGGAAAATTTAGTAAATGGGACAGTTGTATTAACCTGTCCATGGGACACGTGTTGCTTGCACGAGGTGAATTGGTACAAGGTAGTTGGTAGAGGTACATTATCTTGATACAGGAGTAGCTGAGAACAGTTTATAATTCGTAGAAATCTTTTTATGGAGTTAAGGGATAATATGCCAAAAGGCAAGGGGGTATCGATGATATGGAATTTTAGATTCCGCGTTATGTTACTTATTTTTAAGATCAAAAAGATATAATCTATGGTGAAAACATTGTTACCTATGGCGTTAATAGTTAAGTTAAATGGATGGACAGGTATTTTCTTTTACAAACTGATTTCTATTATTTTAAAAGTATTCTGCCTAATTATAGCGATAGATGCTCCTGTATCAAGTAGTAGAGGTAGGTTTACATTATTGGACAGTTCAGCTCGAACGAGCAATTGTTCAACAAAAATTATAGAAGGAGGAACCTACTGTTGTGCTGTCTTGTATGTCGGGACAGTCCTGGTCTTGTGCCATGGTTGGAGGTTCCTTGGGACAGTTAAGAGTTCACTGCTTGCGCTGGGCTCGTGGTTTAGAGATGGTCGGGGGAGCATGTAACATACGCTCGCGTGTTGGTAACTCGGAGGGGTGCTTGCAGGAGGTTTGCTGGCTTTCTCAGTCTTGTAGAGTGTTGTAGTTGGGCCCGATCTGCTTGGGCGTCGTAGTTGGTGAAGAAGCTCTGCGCCTCGTACGAACCATTGTAGCGCGGTAGCTTCACATCTCGGATAGTCCGGTCACGGCAGAAAGCTGATGTAGCGTCGTCGTCAACCTCCCTAGGACATCTGACACCGGCGGCGGGGGCGTGACGTCCTGCTGGCTGGGGGCGATTTCCTGCGTCCTACCGAGGGTGGTTTCTTTCTTTGGAAAAGTGGTGTTTTCGCCACTTTCGGAGTCGGGATCGGACTCCATTGGTTCCTTTGGATCCTCCTCTCTTCCCTGTTCCATCTTTCTGTACAGACAGTGGTCTATTTGCTTACTTGTACCTTGGCGTCCACTATCCTGTCGACTCTTCGGACGGGGGAGTCTGTGATATCTTGGGACCTCTGGGACCAGTGTTACCTGATGCTAGACGAACCTCGATGTCAACTCTACCGTGCAGTCGTGGTGGAAGGCGACACAGCTGGGCCAAAGGTGAAATAAACAAACAGAGATTCCACTAAGAAGCGTCTGACGTCAAGAAGGAATGGGATGAGGGGAGAGAGAGATCTTTAGAGCAAGTGTTACCGTTGGGATCCAAGCGCAGACTGCCTAACCTAGGTTCTCGATTTAACACCAAGACCTTTCTTCTTTCTAATTGGTAGGAAGCTGTCACATGACCGTTTTCTATTGGTTGACCTATTTAGGTGATTCTTTCCTAATTGGTAGGAATATGTCACATGGCCGTTGGCTATTGGTTGACCTACTTAGGTATTGTCTTCTAATTGGTCTTTGCTGAGGCCTTTGACGGAAGATATATCCGGCCTTGCCCAGGAAATACTGGCCGTTAAACTCGACTTTTATGATTTCCGCGATTCATAAAATTGACTGTAAATTTATTAATAGTGTGTTCTCTTCTAAGCCTACTTCCTAGGTCTTACTTCTACTCTCACCTAAGCCTGATTAGTTTTAACCTTAATTTTCTCCTGTTAGTCTCCATTCCTTCTATCTGTACAGTTGCTATACTTTATTAGATTCTTACGCGGTACAGATTGATGTTAGTTGAGGCTTTCTATTTGCAGTACATAAGAAGTTATATACAGTCATGGGGTGGAACATGTGGTAGTAGATATTTAGACTATTTACAACAATTCCATGGTCTTAAATCATCACATATATATATATATATGTGTGTGAAAAAATAGTACAAATGTGATATTGTACTGGGATAAGGAGATGCCTTTTTCTTAATATATATATATATAAATATATATAAAATATAATAATTCTTTAAGGATAAATAAAAAAAAGAGTTAACAAAGTATCCAAGGATTGTTCATTGTTGCAGTTGAGATTTGACTAGTGTCCGAGATGGATGTCCTTAGGCGCGTTTTTCCTAGGCTATGCCTAGCTTATTTCACGGTTGTAATTCTGTCCTGTTGCTTTTTGGTGGTGTATCCACTCTTGTGTTTACTTGTAATGTTGGTTAAAGCTGTTGTATTCGTTGCACCTTTGGTTTGGCCTTGTGCCATTTTTTATTTCAGGTATTCTGATTATATTGAATATCCACATATTATTTGTAGGATTGTTTCATTTTGCTTTGCCAGGCTAAGGGACCTTTAAGGCCTTAAGGTTATAGGGCTTTTAAGATTGGCATTTTTAAATCAAAATTCTATTTTCATTGGCATTTTTCTTATTCAAATTTTTTTTTATCAGGTCCCTAAGCCCGGCAATACAGAAAGAGACAATCCTATAATATAAAATGTGGCATATTCCAATATAATTCTGAATATCTGGAATAGAGAGTGGTACAGGATCTGACCCTAGGTACTACTAATACAGCAGAGTTAACTAATGTTGCAGTAAGCATAATTGTTTGATATACTACCATTAAGTAACTTGGCAGAATTATAACCTGAAATGAGTTAGACATGGTCTAGAAAAACCGTCTTTGGGCATTTCATCTCTTTCACTAGTCTGTCTCAACACAGTTCGGATGGCCATGATCCCTTCCTGATGCCAGGCTCTCAACCTTGGGTCCCTTGAAGTCCTCTGATCATTTAAAACTGAAGTCTTATCCCTGCCTGTTGGAAACCTTCAAATCTCCTGTAGGGAATCCCAAGAAGGAATTGTTCTAATGATGGAGAATATCCTACTCATCATTTGCTCAGATCAACGAGCCTCATGGAATAAAATCTCATTCCTTGATATCAGTGAACCTTGATCCTACAGCTGAAGACTTCTTACATCCAGCCTGTTGACATCCACAAGATATCTCTTGGATTTAAAACAAAATTTCTTGAACCAACACTCAACCATCTGAGCCCTAAATCATCTTTCTGTTGTTGTCTGGAAATAGAAACTCCTGCTCCTTTCTCTCAGAATGTACCTGGCATCCTACAAGCTGGCTTCAATGGGACTAACCCAAGCTACTGGAAATGGCCATCTTCAATCCTCTTCAATACCATCCCCCTCTCTGATCATATACCTGGCCTCCTACAAGCTCACTTTAAAGGGACCAACAACCTGAGATACTGGAAATGGCCATCTTCAATCCTCTTCAATACCATCCCCCTCTCTGATCATATACCTGGCCTCCTACAAGCTCACTTTAAAGGGACCAACAACCTGAGATACTGGAAATGGCCATCCTCAATCCTCTTCAAAACCACCCCCCTCTCAGCATGTACCTGGCACTCTCTCCTACGAAGTAATTCAATGAGACCAAACCAAGCTACTGGAAATGGCCATCTTTAATCCTCTTTAAAATCTTCCTGATCTCGATTGATCATCTGTAATGGCAGAGGAAGAATAAAATCAATTATTGTAATTCAAGTTTTCTATAAAATTCCATTACAACTCCTATACATTTATTCACCGATAGTTGGTTCTGTATGACAACCAGTGATTTGAATAGGCCCTTCTCAATTTTACAAGAGGCTTTCTTTAATGGCCAGCAAATTTATCAGGACTTGTGGACTAAGTAGAGGATGGATACTCCAACATTCCCATATATATTATTATTAAATAACGATAAAACACAATTTGTATTATAGATTATAGATACGAGAAAATAAGACCTAATCCAAATAATTTAATAGCTTTTTGTCTGATGATGGTAACAATGCTGTTGCCGAAATGCCACACGCTATTAAATTATTTGGATTAGATCTTATTTTCTTGTATCTATTATTAGATAAGTTATAACTTTCACTAATGGCCCAGTGAAACTACTGCCATGAGATTTAACCCTGGAATATCTTCATAAACTGATACATCCAACTGGATATGTCTCACCATGTTCACCACAAAGTGCTTCATTTACTTATCACAAACTTACAACTAGACATCCATACAATTTGACCCATCATTTTACACTTTTATATTTGGGAAAAAAATATTTTGCATTGAAAGAATTTATCATAACTTATCATCACTGAATGACTGATCATGACAGTCTCCGATGAGAGACCGGGAGTTGCTGTGTTTTTTGAGGGGTCTTTCTTGGGAGATTGTATATTCAGCACAACATCTTAATTTATCCACCTTATCCCAGTACAATTTCACATTTATAAAAAAGGCATCTCCTTATCGCCCAAAAGATACAACATTTTGGCTTGCATTAGATGCACTAAACAGGACCTTTGGGAAAGGCCGCTGCTTATCATAAAACAGCTCGAGGAGCATGAACTCATGGAATTTGTGTAATCTTTACACAAGGGGATAAGAAACAACAACAAAGATACAACTTCCTTAAGTTTTGTCTATGTGTGTATATATATGTCTATGTGCCTTAATAAAGGCCTGTGTGTGTGTTTCCAGTGGATAGATGGGTGGCATTATTTAAAAAAAAAAGGATTATTTACCTTCCCTCCAGTCCAGCTTGTTCCTGGAGTCCAGGATAGGCCGGGTGACTCTCAATGATATGATCCACCTGGACACATACCAGAATTCATACTGTGAGATGTGGCAAATTCTTTGGTGAGTCTTTGACACCATAGCTGCTGTCAAACATCAGAAATAGACAGCATCAAACAACACTAACAAGATTTAGAACAGGCCATCTCAAGCCATTGAAGATAGAAAACAATAACAAAATCTACCCCACTTCCCCAAAATGTAGCTTGGCACCTGCAGCTCCAGAACACATTTTGGCTTGCATTATATGCACTAAACAGGACCTTTGGGAGAGGCCACTGCTAATCATAAAACAGCTCGAGGAGCATGAACTCATGGAATTCGTGTAATCTTTACACAAGGGGATAAGAAACAACAACAACATAGCTGCTGTCAGCCCTTGTTGGCCTTTCTCGCAAATATTTCCTCCCCATCTTTTATTGTCCTGTGGGTATCACAAGGCTTTACTTCTCATTATGAGCTTTATCAAACCTCTATTTTCTCTAATTGATTAATGATTAGGTACAATTTTTTTTGGGGATTATAAATTAGAATGTGTAATGCAGGATTGGATCCCAGGTTGTATAAAACAGCCAATGTATACCCCACCACTAGCAACCAAGAAGTACTGTAGTTACCAGAGCTCCAGCTGCACTCTGTCCAGCCTCCATCATCCACAGGTCCGGCAACAGGGCACTCCAGTACGGACCCCATACTCCAGGGGACACCACCTCCTTGTCACTCACCTGGTGGACAGCGGCGCTGGTTAGAGATGATATAACAAGATGTCTTTTATTCGAACAATTATATTTCAATGCACTAGCGTGCCATCTGTTATCAAAAATTACAAAACTATTTTAGACGCGTAATATTCTTTTAAAAATAAAATAATTTCTACTGCCCTTACTGCAATGGAAAAATTTATTTTAAAAAGAATATTACGCGTCTAAAAAAGTTTTGTAATTTGATAACAAGGTGTGATAAATACAGTGTAGGTATTGGTGCAAGTCTACCATGGATAAAGTTATAATTCTATAATATAATTACTGTCTCAATACTATGATAAGGCACAATTTGGATTATAAACACAAGGTAATAAGACCAAATCCAAATAAATAAAAAGTGTGTGACGTTTCGGTAACAATGCTGCTACTGAAATGTCACACACTATTTATTTATTTGGATTTGGTCTTATTACCTTGTGTTTGTCTCAATACTACTAAATATTGCTTTTTTAAGAAAAGAAACATCTTGTTCTCGATTGCTTGCATATAAATGATAAGGTTCGATTTGGATTATTCTATATACAGTTACGAGCGTCATTCCTCATCGGCCTCTGTCACGGTTTGCTTTTTTTTTTTGGAATGGCGCCCTCCTATTGGTCGGCTACGATCACGCCACCTATGCCCCCCCCCCCCCCCCCCATTTCTGTAACTATTGCGTTGGAGCGGGTCGCTCCTTAAATAAATGCATATATTAGTTAATAACCAAATGGAATCCTCTCTTTCTTTTTCCCAGTAAGAGACGCCTACGGAAGCCAACAGTACATAGACAGATAAAGCACATAGGCTATAGTTATTAACTAACATATGCATTTATTTAAGGCGCCAAATTATAATTGTAACAAATAGTATTTGAATCAAAACATTCAATCGGGTAAAACACGGGCGTTGCCCGGGTCATTCGGCTAGTAAATATATAAAGAGAAAAGAAGTAACGGCCGTTGGAAGCAAGACTTGTTGTTGACGACGCGCGTAGCCAGAAAAGTCCCGGATGTCGCCCGCGCATGCGTAGTGACGTGTTCTCCCAGCATGCGCTTGCCGAGGCGTAGTGAGGTCGCCACACTACTGCCCGTATGTGTATTGAAGCTTTCTCCGCGCTCGCTGAAGCAAAGTGAGGTCGCCACAAGTTTAAACCTACCAGTGAGTGCTAGTAACCAAATAGAGCACTGGCCCATTTGTAAGTGCAAAAGTCGAATTGCTTTCTACATTGGTAGACATGTGATGTCATTTAAAGTAAAGATAGTAGCTAACTACCTACCATGATTATCATGTGTACTCTTGGGATTATTAAAATAAAAAATAGTAATATTGTGATGACTCTTGACATTCCAGAGACACTGTGGCACGACAATTCTCAATTCAACATACGAATAAAATATCTACTACTCCCTATTTTATCAAATTAATTTATCTTGTTGGTGCCTTTTTTTTTTAAAGATATCTTTAAAAAAAAATAATAATAAAAATACTCTCTATTTTATCCTATAAATCGGTTCCAAAATCACTTTATTAGGTACCGCTCAACAAGAGCAACCGAGTTTATGATAATTGAAACAGTGAATAATATATGAAGGTTAATCGTATATTAAACAAAATGTTAACGTGGGATTAAATCCCGGTTCATGACTGTCGGGAATCGAGGGTGTTACCCACTCGTCCACCGACTTTTATCTCTATCTCTATCTCTATATATATAAAAGTCAATGTCTGTCTGTCTGTTTCGCGATAAACTCAAAAACTACTGAACCAATTGGTACCAAATTTTGCATGTCGCTTTTTATAAACCTAAGGAAAATTTTCGGCTACATTTTGATTAGTTTTTTTGGCTATTTCTTTTTTTTTCATTTGAAGAACTTTTTTTACGCGGAGTAATCCGGAATGGAATGAATACCCAAATATGGCCATTTTTTATAAGCATCGATGGTTCAGTGGTAGAATGCTCGCCTGCCACGCGGGCGGCCCGGGTTCGATTCCCGGCCGATGCATTTTTTTTTTACAATTTTTAAAACTCATTTATATTATATCTATATATATAAAAATGAATGTTTGTATGTTTGTCTGTTGGTTTGTATGACCTGTATACAAATTCGCAGTAGTTCACTAATTCAAACCAAAATGTCCATACATAGGTAAAAAATAACGAGGATGACGATAGGCTATTTTAAAAAATAAATAAATCAATTATTAAAACTATATATTCAAATTATTCTACTTAGCTCACAAACAGCCCCCTCTAGGACGCGGGCGATCTGCCGGCGGCGCGCGCCCGTTGGCTGCCGGCGAGCACGTGACTTCCCTGTTGAAGGACATCCCGGGTAGTTGGCGACTTCTGTACGCTCCAGGAACCTGGGTTACTTAAATAAATAATAACTTCCCTGTGCGCGCGCATCGCTGTCGGCGACCGCCCGCCAGCGAGAGAAGCAATTCACCGTTTAAAATAACTGCTCTTGCAATATTTGCTATGTTTTATGTGTTTGAATAAAATATTTAATCGTGTAAACCCGGGCGTTGCCCGGGTCATTCGTCTAGTATAATATAAATATATATTATTATATCTACTACATTAATTAAATCAAATACCTAAACACTAATATAATACAATTTTTGCCATCACATACACTTTTTTCCTGTAGTTTATGTGTTACTTCTGTATTGCTATTCTATGGCACTTCAAATATTTATTATTGATGTACTTTCAGTATGAAGGAAATTGCTCCTATAAATCGGTTCCAAAATCACTTTATTAGGTACCGCTCAACAAGAGCAACCGAGTTTATGATAATTGAAACAATGAATAATATTAAAAATAAATAATAATATATGAAGGTTATTCACATATTAAACAAAATGTTAACGTGGGATTAAATCCCGGTTCATGACTGTCGGGAATCGAGGGTGTTACCCACTCGTCCACCGACTTTTATATCCTATAAATTGCAATAGCTTGGATCTATACGAAATTATACGATCTACACGAGCGTGCTGTGCTGCTCGTTGAATTATTGAAATAAATATAAATTTGTATAGATCCATGAGATTCATCTATTTGATTGAACCTATTCTTTTAATAGATTGCGATATTTTAGAAAATACTGAAGCGTTGCAGCAGAGAAGTAGAAGGGAAGAAAGTATGCAGAGGCCCCGTCCAGGAAGTGTTGATTGACAAATTCCAGGGGAGGGGGTGGCAGACACTCGAGGCAGTCCAGCAGGCGTCGCCGTCGTGGAAGGAAGCCGGCCGGCCTGCCGGGGGTTTGTGTGCCGAGACGACCTGCCAGCTGGGGAGAGAAGTCTGTCTGGTGACAACGGGACCTGCAGCGAGGAGAACGGCGGTGGTGACAACAGACGCAGCAGGTGGGCACCGAACGTGTGGCCGTATGGACTGACCGGGAAGACGGTAGCGGAGAAGGATCCCTCTAGTGGCGGACATTGAAGGCAAGTTAATCTTCTACTGTATAGTTACTTATCTACTCTTCAAAGCTCTAATAAATACACCGCAATAAGCTGTATCCTAAAGAATCCACATTGTTCTCTTCAGAAACCTTGAACGCAAACATCGACGGCTGAGAAGCGTCGTAACAATACAATTGTGATCTGGAAGTTGGTATATATTCCCTAAATGTTAGATGCAACAATTTTTTGCTTATCCCTAGTACACGTGGTGCAGGCCATGATAATCATGGTGGGTAGAAGTAGGCGACTGCTTTTACTGTAAGTGCACCACATGTCTACACATGTGAAAAGCAGTTCGACTTTGCACTTACAAGTGTGCCAGAGCCTCGTTTGGTTACTTGCACTCGTTGGTGGGGTTGGACTTTTTCAAGAAATGGGGGCCATTGGAGCATTTTTTTATCATAAAAAAGTGCCCAATGCGGGAATCGAACCCGGGTCGTAGCGGTTGAAAACCAACGGTTTAGACCACCCTTCCACCGACCCCCTAATCAATAATTATTGATAATAGTTTGAACCACCGTTTTTATATGTTATAATGAATAATATATTTTTAAAATATTATTTACATTGCTAATAAGCCTAAATAAGTTTAATTCTACCGCTCTAATCATCACCATCTCCTCAGCGGCGAAGTACGCGATCTACGTATTCTTCGTAGATCACACAATCCGTGGTGTCGCTGGAGACCCGCTGGCGATTCTCCACCAAACTCTACAGCGGTGGCAGCGGCGCCATGTTCTTTGTACATAGTATCATGCATATATATATAATTATCTTTTTCAAATAGTGCAGACTGTACACTTTTGCATGTATTCACAATATGTCAATAAAAATATTTTAATTGTCAAAAAAATATATTTGTCGAATCATTCTTCCTATTTACTCTCAACGCGTCAATCTTTACCACGCACTGTTTGTAACCTTTCCTATGGCGCGAATTTCAGCATAAAGTCACTTTGAATACACTCATGGACAAAACTTAAGGAAGTGGAAATTTTTTTATGTCCACGGGGTCGTCGCTTTTTTAAGGAGACAGAGGCAATTTTGTCCACATTTGGTTATCTCGTCTATCTTCCATAAAGGTCACTATGTATTAAATATTTTAGGGTTTTAGTCTCAATCCCGATATACATGCTAAAATGTACAATTTCCTTAAGTTTTATCCATGCGTGTATATTGAAAAATTTTTGAGAATAAAGTTAATCTAATAGAATCAATTCCTCAAATAGAAATAAGCTATTAGCTTATATTTGTGAATATTAATTATATGAAAAATAGTACAAATGTGATATTGTACTGGGATAAGGTTCATAAATTATGAAAAAGGCATCTACTTATCGTGCAACTGAAAGTTGCTGATGGCTTGCGCCATCTATCGGAATAAATACCAACTATTCTCGTTGATTTTTAATTATTCCAGAATTGGCCAAATACCCATTCTTGATTTTCAGCATGCCTGAATGGCCAGTTTTTTTGGTCGTTGAGGTACAGCTTGCACCACGCTGATGAGGGCCAACGGCCCGAAACACGTCCGTAGTTAGCTTTTCTTGATTAATCAAGAATGAGTATTTGACCAATTCTGTAATAATTAAAAATTAACGAGAATAGTTGGTATTCATTCCGATAGATGACGCAAGCCATCAGCAACTTTCAGTTGCACGATAAGGAGATGCCTTTTTTCATAATAATTATATATATTAATACACACAAACAAACACACACTTACTGTTATATTTATATATAATTTGCACAACATATGTGTTCCGAATATAATAAATATTCTAAGAGACAAATGGTAGAATAAATTGGAGCGATGGTGCTAAGAAAACATAATTATTTAATATTCTACCCCATACTCGGAATGTTGGAAATTTAAAAACACTCTAGGAAAGAGTGGGAGATAAATTTTCTAAATATTTCTCTGATATGAGTTTTAAAATAAACACTTGTTATAATTGAGTGCGATATAAAACCTTTAATTAATAAATTCCTTCGAATATTATTTTTAGAAATAACACGCTCTCTTTTACCTATTGCACAAAAAACCAAACGTATCCCTCCATGACGTTATTGGCGGATAGAGGGTTTGACTACTTGTACTGTAAGTTCACCACATGTCTAAACATGTAGTACTAGGTCATAGTGGTTGTGTTTGTACTGTAAGTACACCGTATGTCTACATTTGTAGTACCAGGCCATGGTGGGTTGTATCTATACTTTTACTGTAAGTACACATGTCTACACATGTAGCACCAGGTCATGTTGGGTAGTATCTTCTTGTACTGTAAGTACACCACATGTCTACACATGTAGTACCAAGCCATGTTGGGTAGTAACTATACTTGTACTGTATGTACACCACATGTCTACACATGTAGTACCAAGCCATGTTGGGTAGTATCTTCTTGTACTGTAAGTACACCACATGTCTACACATGTAGTACCAAGCCATGTTGGGTAGTAACTATACTTGTACTGTAAGTACACATGTCTACACATGTAGTACCAAGCCATGTTGGGTAGTAACTATACTTGTACTGTAAGTACACCACTTGTCTACACATGTAGTACCAAGCCATGTTGGGTAGTAACTATACTTGTACTGTAAGTACACATGTCTACACATGTAGTACCAAGCCATGTTGGGTAGTAACTATACTTGTACTGTAAGTACACCACTTGTCTACACATGTAGTACCAAGCCATGTTGGGTAGTAACTATACTTGTACTGTATGTACACCACATGTCTACACATGTATTACTAGGTCATAGTGGTTGTGTTTGTATTGTAAGTACACCATATGTCTACATTTGTAGTACCAGGCCATAGTGGGTTGTAACTATACTTTTACTGTATGTACACCACAAGTCTACACATGTAGTACCAGGTCATGGAGGGTTGTGACAGCTTGTACTGTAAGTACACCACATGTCTATACTTGTAGTACCAGGCCATGGATGTTGAACGAAGGTTATAAAATTTGAAGCAGAACTTATTTACATTATTTTTCATTCATAGAAAGCGAAATACAAAATAAAATAAAGACGAGGAAAGGAGAAATATTACAAACATGTTAGGTCTTGTTGAATTATTTTTGTAACAGCTCTGTGTAAATCGAACACTCTCTTTGTATCAGTTTTCTATAAGAAGAGATTCGCTTTTATCTCATCGATATCGACAGATGTCAGATAACATTTGTTATAAAACTTATACAACCTATGTAAATAACATTCTCCTCGGTAGTGTAATGGTTAGTATTCCCGCCTGTCACGCGAACGACCGGGGTTCGATTCTCCGCCAGAGAGCTTTTTTTTTTTGGGCTCGAAAATCATAAACTTTGGTTAGTAGCTCGTAAAACCATATTCTTTCTCGTATATAATCTTATATCAAACTAATTATAGCTTTATATGTTTGTGTTTAATATATAAACCTGAAATTTTATGAATATCTTTATTATTTTTCATATGTTTTGAAAAATTCAGATAAAAAGCCAACAACCAGTATACCATGGTTTCGGTCTATTGCCCTCATCAGTATAGTCGCGTCTTCGATACGCTTCAGTTTTCTGAAGAA